>OX451738.1:901212944-901812944 GCA_948472305.1 Vicia faba | reverse complement strand
AGGTCACTGGGTTACTGGTCGGACCAGTGGGTCACTGGTCAGACCGCATGGCTTTTGACCCAGTTTCTATAAAAAATATATTCATTACCTGAAATTTGTAACTATAATAATATAGAAAATTATAAATTCAAATAATTTAGAATAAACAAAAGTATTAGTAACAATCAAAATAAGTGATAGAAACTTAATGTAGCAAATTATAAATTCAAAGAAGTGATAGAAACTTAACAATTCATAAGTTATAGTATTATAATAAGTCACAAAAATTCATACTCAACGATCCATAATTTTTTATGTCCATAAAGTCAAATTGTCATAATCTTGATATTCATATCCATCTTCGACTTCATTGTCTTCTCTACCAACTTCATCTTCTCTGGTGTTGCTTTTTTCTTGATTCACAGTATCAACAATAGTATCTTGTGCATTACCCGTATCTCCATCTTCATCCTCATCTAAATCTATTTGATCTATAATAATATTTTAAAAAATAATTAACAAAAAAATTTAGAGATGGTAAATATGAGACATTAAATTGATTCACAACCACAAGCTATATTATGCTCATATTAAAATATACCAATATCACTTGAAATTGGTTGGATGGTCATATTTACAAGGTCATTCCGCAATGCTTCCAACTCTTCATTGGTTAAGAGAGGTGGTGAATCCTCTAATACCTAACTAGAATGGTCGGCAATTGTTTCAATATTGATAGGATCATAACTCCCATTTCTTATTTTCCTAAGCACACATGAATTAAATCTAAGATATGTATTTAAATATAAAAATATAATGATCAGAGAAAAATAATCATAATAATACCTATTTTGAAGTCTCAAGTTGTAACGAACAAACACGAAATCATTAAGCTTTTGGTGCTCCAATCTATTTTTTTTTTTTGGAATGAATATGCTCAAATATACTCCAATTGCGTTCACAACCCGAAGCACTACAAGTTTGGCTTAAAATACGAATAGCTAACATTTGCAAAGTTGGTGTACAAGTGCCATAAGTTTCCCACCATTGATCTGTTTATACCATGTGATTAAATAAATTTATAAACATATTAAAATATAAAATAAAATATATATCAAGAGTTAGAAGTTATGAAATTACCTGCCCTCATAATACATCATTCATCCACGGCTGATTTCCTTCCAAAATCTAATTCACCGTCTTTGAATATTCTCATCTCATCTGTTAACTTCAATCAAAGTTCATAATTTCCATTAGCATGCTTTTCAATGACATCTAAAAGTCCTGATGTTGTGGATGCATGTTTTTCAAATTCTACATCATTATATCTACAAGCTGGATTCAACCAATAACCGACAGCATGAAGATTTTTGCGGAGCTATGAATCCCAACGTTTATCTAAGATTTTCAAGTAAGGATCCACTTTATTCTTATTTCTTTGAAACCTCCTCACCATCTCCTCTCTAGCTTTGACTATAGATTTGTATAGAATGCCCATATCAGGTTTATCTTCACTATCAACAATACACAACACACGCACAAGTGGTTCAGTGAGTTTAACCACATCAGCACATTTACTCCAAAATCCAGAATCTAAAACTTGATCCATAAACTGTTTTGCCTTTGCTTCTTTGGCATATGCTGAGCTTGTCCATTCTTTAGATGTTACCATGGCTCTTAGTGAGTTTTTGTGAGACAAAATACTTTGCAAAGCAATAAAATTAGTGGCAAACCGAGTTGGAGAAGGACGAAGGATTTCTCTTCCACCTGTTTGCTTTCTCATTAAATACAATGCATAACAATGGTTATAAATATATTTGGTAACATTAGAAGCATGTGACACTGTCTCACTTACTTCCTCTAATTTTCCCATATCTTGCAACATCAAGTTAATGCAATGTGCCGCACAAGGAGACCAAAATAAAGTAGGAAACTCATTTTCTAATAACCTTCCAGCAGCAACATAATTTGCAGCATTATCTGTCACTATGTGAACTACATTTTCAGGCCCAACAAATAAAACCACCTCTCTAAAAAGCTTATACAACATATATGCAGTTTTTGAAGCATGAGAAGCATCAACGGATTTTAGAAAAATAGTACCTTTGGGACAATAAACTAGAAAGTTTATAAGAGTTCTTCTTTTTCGATCAGTCCATCAATCGGCCATTAGAGTACAACCAGTTTTCTTCCAAATCTCACGATACTCCTCTATCAATTTGTTCACATCTTCAACCCATTTATTTAACAAATAGCCACGAAGACTATGCATATTTGGAACTTTATACCCCAGACTCATGCTGCAAAGTGCATCAACCATAGATTGAAAATACGCAGAATTAGCAGCATTAAATGGCACAGAAGAATCAATGAACCATCTTGCAATAGCTAGATCACACTTCTCCACCAATTCCTTACTTTGTAACACACTTTTTAAAGAAGGTTGAGCTCCAGGAGTTATTCTAGGCATAAAATAATTACCAATACGACTAGTATTCTTTCTCTTTTGAGACACAATCATCGAATTTGATCTTAATTGTTCTACATCCATTTCTACTACACCGCCCTCTTGAGTAGTAAGATCAACATCAAAATTTTGTGCTTGAGTCTTTCTTCTCTTATTTGCACCTTCATCAAGATTTTGTTTCATTTGATATTGAACATCTGGAGGCACCTTTTTACATGTTTCAACTTGACCTTTTATTCTAGCCAAATGGAATTTGAACCTATTAATCCCCCCTCCTCTAATAATTTTATCACAGTAAATACACAAATTAACAAGTTTTCCTTTCTCTTCAATTTGTTTACAATGACCCCAAGCTATATCAGTTTTTCCCCTACTGCTCTGGAGTTGGGTTAGATTTTGAGATGTAACTTCTTCCGAAGTTATTACTTCAGCGGATGATGCCATATCTAATATCAATCAAAATTTAAAAATACAAAACTATATTACAAAAATATTAACAAAACACAATTCTAAACAAAAATTATTGAATTTATAAAAACATTATAAGAAACATTAAATATATAGCATATCTAAATCCAAAATATATGAATATGTTGTTGTATATTACATATAAGCTACCAAACATCGTTACTGTGCATCACCATATATAATAAAAAAATAGAAACTTTGCTTTCCAGCATTTGCTATATATTTTAAATTAATAAAATCCTGAAACTTTTCTTTGTTATATAATTTAAATTAATAAAAAATAGAAAACTTTGTCTTACTATATAATTTAAATTACATGGTTTTAAACTCAATTTTTATCTCCATAATGTATACAACGACTATTACAGTAATATATATCTATCCCAATTTCTATCTCCAATATACAACAACTTCATTACCAGTCCATAATAAGTTAATTCATAAAAGTATAAAACTGCTTCATTCATACAAATTCTATCTCAATTTGTTAAACTAAAAGACCCAATTTTATAGAAAATAATCAAATTTAATCATTTATTTTCTATATACATTAATCAACAAAATTAAACAATAATATTCATATTGAAAAAACATCAATGCAAATTAGACCAAGTAAAAAAGAAATAACCTGTTTTTGATGTTTTGATGAAATTTTTGACGGCAAACAAGGAATATCAAATAACAGCAACAAGTGGGAGTTTTTGTTGGTAGAGAAAATTGAGAATATGACTTCAATTAGAAAAAGAAAATACAAAATAAAAAAGAAAACCTTTCAAATGCCTAGGTTTGAGAAATGAGGAGGCAAAGCGTTTATGTTAATTTTTTTTTAAAAAGCCCTAAAAAATAAAATAAATAGTCAAACCCGCCGGTTCAGTAAAAACCACTGGTTCACTAGTTTAACCGGTGATCCGGCCGGTGTAATTGCAAGCTTCTCAAGTCATATTTAAAGCATGTGTTTTGATGAAGACAACATGGACATCAAGTTTCAAAGGATGTGCAAAAAGCTTATCAACATCAAATTAAAGTCTTGAAGATTATTGAAGAATTATTAAAGAAATCATAAAATGTCAATATGGTATAAATAGTTCTTAAAACCTTGAATATAGATGTTCACAGTATGCATTCATCAACATATACATATTCCATAACTTTAACATCAAGAAAAACTTTGTTTGAAATATCTTTCAAAATGTATTTTTGAAAATAAACCTTTAGGAACCGGTTTCTCCCTAACAGGGAACCGGGTTCTAGCTTTTCTCAAAAAACATGTCCCTGGTTTTTGTACCAGGAACCGGGTTGTACCAATAGGGGAACCGGTTCCTGCGTGATAAAATTTGAATTCCAACTTATAACGTTCACTAAGAACCGGGTTCTGTCAGTGTCGGAACCGGTTCCTAGCGAACCAATGCAGCTTTTACTTTGTTTTTTGAACATTTTTCAAGTGGTATCTTTTCATGAATGCATTGCAACTTTTCATATGAATTGGCATGAATGAAGAGGTTCTTACAACTTTATAAAATGCAGATTTTTCAGATTTTGAAAACAAGAACACCATAACATTTTTATATGTTCAATACTTCAATTTTCAAATTAACAAATATACTTCTTCATTAACAATTTTCTCTTTTACTCACATTTGAATTTAAACTTTCATGTGTTCATAATTTTGTGAAACTTTCCATATACACTTTCATTATCATTTCAAGTTTCATACATACATTGTGAACATTTATATACATTGTTGAGAATTGTTTTTATCTTGAAGAAGAAGATCAATTGAAGATTGATAAAGCTCTCCATATACTTCAAAATTAATCATTGTATTACTTAAAGATTTTCCGTTACTATCCAGGATTGTTGGAAGTAAGTGTTGTGATTTGAAGAGGATTGTTCTCCATTCACATTAGTGTTTGTTTGGTCTTAAAGGTGTTAAGAACCTTTGATCACCCTATAGGTTAGATAGTAAGCATAGGCTGTACAATCATTCTAACTATAGTGAAATCTCTTTCGTGTTGGAAAGGGGACTGGAGTACTCTCGGATTGTGAGGGGAACCAGGATATATCACCGTGTTCTTTACTTTTCCGCATTTATCACTTTCATCACCATAATCAGGAAAAGATAAAGATATAATCAAAACCTTCAAACACTTAACCAAAAATTACTACCAAGCATTCTCATAAAACCGAATAAATTTTATAAGACCTAATTCACCCCCCCCCCCCCTCTTAGGCACTCTGAGACTTACAATTGGCATCAGAGCAAGTTATAGGTAACTTGTTCCTAAAGATCCAGAATGGCTTCCGCAAATCATCAACCAGTCTTCAGAGATGGTGGTAGTAATAACAAGCCTCCTCTATTCTGTGGTGAATATTTTGACTTCTGGAAAATACGCATGGAGGCGCATTTAGAAGCATAAGGAGAGGAAGTATGGGATAGTGTTGAAAATGGTCCATTTATCCCAATATCAGTAATCAATGGCATTGGTTCTGTAAAACTCAAAACTGCATGGGACGACGATGATAAAAAGAAAGTTCTCTATGACAAAAAGGCAATAAACCTTCTTCAAGGTGCACTCAGTATGGATGAATTTTTCCGTGTCTCGAACTGCAAGACAGCAAAAGAAATATGGGATACCCTGGTTCAAACTCATGAAGGAACGACTGAAGTAAAAAGATCAAGGCTAAATACCTTGAGTCAAGAATATGAACTATTTCGAATGCAGCCCGGAGAATCCATTCTTGACTTACAAAAGAGAATTGTGCATTTGACAAATCACTTAAATGCTCTTGGTAAAACCTTGACAAATGATGAACTCAACTTGAAAATCCTTAGATCATTGACTAGGGAATGGCAACCAAAGGTAACGACAATCTCGGAAAAGAAGAGTCTCTCCGCAATGACTTCCGCTACATTATTTGGCAAACTTCGAGAATATGAAACAGAACTCGGTAGACTTGAAAAACATGAAAATTTAGAGAAGAAATCCAAAGGCATTGCCTTGAAAGTTGATTCAAAGGAAAGTCAAGATAAAGATGCATCGGAGGAAGATGAAAACTTCTTGCTTCTTGTAAAAAGGTTAGGAAAATATTTTGGTCATAAAAATAATCTTCATAATGCTAACTTTGTCAAGAGGAAGAAATTTTATAATCATAAAGATAAAGAAGCCTCCACATCAACACAAGATGTCACGTGTTATGAATGTGGAAAGCAAGGTCACATAAAGCCGGATTGTCTAAAACTCCAAGAAAAATGGATTCAAAGGCAAAAAGGAGTTCAAGAACAAAAAGGCTTATGTTGCATGGGAAGATAATGAGATAAGTTCTTCATCCGATTCAGAAAGCGAGGAATGTGCAAATCTAGCATTAATGGCTTCACATCACTCCGACAATGAAGAAGAGGTTAGTAATGAATTTAATCTTTTTGATGATGATGTTCAAGATGCTATTGATGAACTCTTGAAAGAATGCAAAAGTTTATACAAAAAGGTGTCAAATCAAGAAAAAGAACTTCTAAGTTGTTTAGAAAAAATTGACACCATGACTAAAGATTTTGATCTTCAAAAATAGAATTTTATTAAAGAAAAGGAAAACTTTGCATGCTCCAAGTGTGAATCAAATGTCTTTCAAATTGTTCAATTAAAAAGAGTCATTGAACGATATGAAAAAGAACAAATAGGATTGGAAGGATTACTAAGCCAACAACGTTATCCAAATGATAAAAAGGGGTCTTGGTTATGTGAATTCTAAGAAACCAAGTAACAATCCCACTGTTTTTGTAAAGGCTAGTAATAGTTCCAATCCCAAGAAAGTTGAAAAGAAGCAAGTTGTTCATAATCATCAAAAGAAAAAGGCTAATGTATCGAAAAAGAAAACATTTCCTAAGAAGAAATCTTATCCTTCTAGATATAGAAGTAACTTTGAACCTACTTGTTTTTATTGTGGTATTAAAGGCCATACACCTAATGCTTGCTATGTTAGAAACTTTAGTATAGCAAGTGGGCATTATGTGTGGGTGAAAAAGGGAACTAACTATGAAGGACCCAAGGCAACTTGGGTACCTAACAAAGAATAATTTGTTTGTGTAGGTATGCTTGAAATCCACATCAAATGTTTGGTATCTTGATAGTGGATGTTCAAAGCATATGATAGGAGATGTACACCAATTTTCATATCTAGTACATAAAGCCAAAGGGTATGTCACCTATGGAGACAACACCAAAGGAAATATTCTTGGTGTTGGAATAGTTGGCACACTTCTATCCATTCAAATTGAGGATGTTCTCTATGTTGAAGGATTAAAGCACAATCTTCTTAGCATAAGTCAACTTTGCGATAGAGGGTTCAAGATCAAATTCAACAAAGATGAATGTCTCATTATGGATGAGGAAACCAATGAGGTAAAACTCAAAGGTATAAGAACTAACAATATTTTTATGATTACTTTAGATGATTTGTCTCTGAAGGTACAATGTCTTATGGTAAACAACAATGACGCTTGGTTATGGCACAAGAGGATCGCTCACATTCACATGGAGCACTTGAACAAATTGGTTAAGCATGACTTAGTTATTGGTCTACCAAAGATGAAGTTCATCAAGGACAAATTATGTAATGCATGCCAAAAGGGAAAACAGACCAAAACAACTTTCAAATCTAAGAATGTGGTGTCTACTACAAGACCACTATAATTGTTACACATGGATCTCTTTGGTCCATCAAGAACAAAAAGCTTGGAAGAGAACTTGGTATTTTGGATGAAGGTGATATCTAATGTGTCTCTTAAGATACTCGTCTTAATTTTTTAAATGTATCTATTTCACTCTTTTTCCCCATCCTTTTTGATGTTAACAAAGGGGGAGAAGAGTATGCATGTATGTTGTTTTGTTTCAAAGAAATTGCAGGCCCAAATAAATGTCAAACTCTCTCCAAAATTCAAAGAATCATGGACTTAGGGGGAGCATACAATTTAGGGGGAGCCTTCCATTTGCTCAACATGTTTGCTACACAAAACAACATGAACATTTCAAGAAATCTTTTTCAAGACTTGGTTGTCATCATCAAAAAGGGGGAGAATGTAATTGCAAGCTTCTCAAGTCATATTTAAAGCATGTGTTTTGATGAAGACAACATGGACATCAAGTTTCAAAGGATGTGCAAAAAGCTTATCAACATCAAATTAAAGTCTTGAAGATTATTGAAGAATTATTAAAGAAATCATCAAATGTCAATATGGTATAAATAATTCTTAAAACCTTGAATATAGATGTTCACAATATGCATTCATCAACATATACATATTCCATAACTTTAACATCAAGAAAAACTTTGTTTGAAATATCTTTCAAAATGTATTTTTGAAAATAAACCTTTAGGAACCGGTTCCTCCCTAACAGGGAACCGGGTTCCAGCTTTTCTCAAAAAACATGTCCCTGGTTTTTGTACCAGGAACCGGGTTGTACCAATATGGGAACCGGTTCCTGCGTGATAAATTTGAATTCCAACTTATAACGTTCACTAAGAACCGGGTTCTGTCAGTGTCGGAACCGGTTCCTAGCGAACCAATGCAGCTTTTACTTTGTTTTTTGAACATTTTTCAAGTGGTATCTTTTCATGAATTCATTGCAACTTTTCATATGAATTGGCATGAATGAAGAGGTTCTTACAACTTTATAAAATGCAGATTTTTTAGATTTTGAAAACAAGAACACCATAACATTTTTATATGTTCAATACTTCAATTTTCAAATTAACAAATATACTTCTTCATTAACAATTTTCTCTATTACTCACATTTGAATTTAAACTTTCATGTGTTCATAATTTTGTGAAACTTGCCATATACACTTTCATTATCATTTCAAGTTTCATACATACATTGTGAACATTTATATACATTGTTGAGAATTGTTTTTATCTTGAAGAAGAAGATCAATTGAAGATTGATAAAGCTCTCCATATACTTCAAAATTAATCATTGTATTACTTAAAGATTTTTCGTTACTATCCAGGATTGTTGGAAGTAAGTGTTGTGATTTGAAGAGGATTGTTCTTCATTCACATTAGTGTTTGTTTGGTCTTAAAGGTGTTAAGAACCTTTGATCACCCTATAGGTTAGATAGTAAGCATAGGCTGTACAATCATTATAACTATAGTGAAATCTCTTTCGTGTTGGAAAGGGGACTGGAGTACTCTCGGATTGTGAGGGGAACCAGGATATATCACCGTGTTCTTTACTTTTCCGCATTTATCGCTTTCATCACCATAATCAGGAAAAGATAAAGATATAATCAAAACCTTCAAACACTTAACCAAAAATTACTACCAAGCATTCTCATAAAACCGAATAAATTTTATAAGACCTAATTCACCCCCCCCCCCCCCTCTTAGGCACTCTGAGACTTACATCCGGTTCACGCCGGTTTCATCCAGTCTAAATGTAATTCCGGTCTTATCCCTTAATCAGACCGCCTGGCCCACCGGTTCTCGGTCCGACCGGCCGGGTCAGGCTGGGTTTTAAAACACTGCTCCTAGCATTATATCACATTCTTCTCCAAATACATTTTATATATTTTTCCTTAATCTCTACTCTCTTATGTTCTTTTTTTTTACCGTCTCATTTTTATGTTATTGTTCTCTCTTTCAATTTCGTTTTTAGTACACCTCTTCTTCTCTAATTTTCTCTCTCGTTTATTCTTTCTTTTTCATCTTGACTAATCTCTCATTTCACTACGCTAAAAATAAGATTAAGTAGCACACCTTAGGCAGCGCTTCTTATTAAAAGCGCCACTAAAGGTCTATTTTAAAAACATGGGAATTTGGTCGTATACCTTTGATAACGCTTTCTAAAAAAGCACTGCCTAAAGGGGTGAATATGATTTGAAAAAGTGTTGCCTAAAGGGGTGAATGTGGTTTGAAAAAGCGCTGTTAAATGGGGGTGTTAGAAAGTGTTTGAAAAAGCGCTGCTAAATGGGGTAGGTACTGTAACGCTTTGGAAAAGTGTTGCCTAAAGGGTGGGCTTACACAGCGCTTTGTAAGAGCGCTGCCTAAAGGGGAGGGGGGTGGTTTGAAAAAGTGCTGCTAATGAGGGGTGTTAGAAAGCGCATTGAAAAAGCGCTACTAAATGGGGTAGGTACTGTAGCGCTTTGGAAAAGCGTTGCCTAAAGGGTGGGCTTACGCAACACTTTATAAGAGTGCTGCCTAAGGGGGGGGGGGGGGGGGGGGGGGGGGGGAATTACGCATCGCTCGTCTACTAGAAGCGCTGGCTAAGGGTGGGCTTACGCATCACTTTCTAAAGTGTTGCCTAAAGTCCTGTTATAAAATAAAATAAAACACGCCCAGTATCACAGTAACGTTATTATTTTCAGAAAGTAGGTTTTTTCTCTCCTCTTCTCACGCACACGAACAACAACCATTCTTCCATATAATCTTCCATTTTTTTTTATTCTCAATGAAAATAGATTCTATTTATTCCACAATCAAGGTTCTCATCCTTTCTTCTATTCAAGACCGTTCTCATTCTTTCTTCCACTCACAACCAATATTCTCTTCTCCTCTAGGTATGATTTTTGATATATTTGATAATATTGATATATAATGTTACATTTGGTTTAGTTGATAGTGTTGATTTAGTGTTGATTTAATGTTGATTTAATGTTGATAATGTTGCATTATGTTGTATTTTATGTGGCATGTGGTTTTTGCATGTAAGGTGTTTGTGAAAATGTTACAATGAGTTTTGCATGTAAGGTGTTTGTGTAAATGTCACAATGAGTATTGCATGTATTGATTGAGAGAAAATATGTTCCTATACAATTAATCGAGCTATAAATTTTGGTTTGAGAGGTTGTCGTAATAACACTTATAGTGTTGAAATTGAAAGCACTTCACATAGAGTTGAAATTGAAATTGAAAGAACTCATATAGTTAATGGTGTAAAGTTGATAATATAAGTGATTATTTGATGATAATGTAAAGTTGAAACGATAATATAAATATTAGCAATAATATAGATTAGAAACGATAATATATATTCTTGATGGTGTATAAATATTAGTGATAATATAGATATAGTGATGATTTTTGACGGTCATCAATAATATAAATATTCTTGATGCATGGTGTATAAATATTAGTGATTATTTAATGTTGTTTTATTAGTAAAACATATGTTACAAAGAATAAACAAGATATCCCGGTTCTTACATGCATCAAACTAAATTACTTCATGATTTCATTTTTTTAAAAAATAGTTTTAAAAAATATGATAAATTTTAGAGTTAGTTATAAATTTTAATTGCTAAATAATTAATATACAAATTTTAGAAAAATTAAATTTGATTTTTTTGAAATAAATAATAATAATATAATATTATTATATTATTATTATATTATTATATTATTATTATATTATTATTATATTATTATATATTAAAAATGGTAGTTATAGTATTTATATTCTAATGTAATTTTTATTCTATAGATTTTTTTTATTATAATGAAATTAATTGATCATTTATATAGGTTACTTGGGAAGAGTGGAGTTTCTAAGCGTTTCCAAGAATATTACACTGTGTGGTTTCAGAAGTTGCTGACTTCTCTACAGGTATTTAGTTGTTCTTTTAATTTGCTATAGTTGCTTGAATAATTATAATATTTTTATTATCGATGAATATAAAATGAATGACTATTACATAATATGTTTGAGTTCTCTCAGACTGTAGGCATTGACTTTTGGTATTTTATATATTCACTTTTGCAATATTCTCATTTGAGCTTCATTTTTTATCCAGGTTACACATTTTGGAGACAAAATTATACTTGAAGAGCTTCGATTTTGAATTAAGTTGGTTGGACAAGTCAAAATTCTTGTTTTACACTAAGGTTAGAGAACCTTCTATATTTTATATTCCATTAGAATATGCTCATATGCTCCTATGATTTTCTATGAATATGCCTAATTGGTATTAAGCTTTTTAGTCTCTGTCCTTTTTTTTTAAGTATTGTTTTTGTTTAGCTTACTTAATAGTAAGATCATGGATAAAAAATGGATGTTTGCCAATCGATTGTCCAAAGAGTACGAGAATGGGGTATTGGAATTTGTTAAGTTTGTTGTTGAACACGCCGAAGACGCCAACCGAATGAAATGTCCATGCACACCGAACAACGTAAAGCTCCACCTGCATTGTCAGGTGACCAAATTTTTGAAAAGGTGGAAGATGTGCGTACTCAGTTTGGCAAGCCTTTTACATATACGGTTGTCAAAGGTGGGTGGAAGAAGAGGTCGATTTTTTTAATTGGTATATTGGAAGTCTTTGTATGTGAGACATTTTCTCGATGTTATGCATATTGAAAAAAATGTATTTGAAAGTGTTATTGGCACATTACTCAATATAACAGGAAAGTATAAGGATGGCCTTAAAGCAAGGGAGGACATGGTAAAGATGGGAATAAGAACTGAATTAGGACCCGTGAAGAAAGGAAGACGAACATATCTACCACCTGTTTCTCATGCTCTATCTAGAAAGGAGAAAAAACTATTGTGTAAGTTTCTAAGTGAAGTTAAAGATCCTAAAGGATACTCTTCAGATATCAGAAGACTTGTGTCTATGAAAGTTCTCAAGTTAAAGAGTTTAAAGACACATGATTGCCATGTCATAATGTAACAGTTTCTACCAATAGGTATACGTTCTATTTTTCCAGAAAAAGTAAGAAGTGCAATAACAAAAGTTTATTAACATATAATATTCATGCTTTTTCGATATTCATATGAATTTCAGGAGAATCTATCTCAGTCTATATCTCCAGATGACTACAATGATTGCAGGAGCATACTTAGTCGAGCATTAGATGTTCATGAGTATTCCGGTCGGGTGAGGGGTATGGGACATGGAGTCACTCTAACATCCTTGAAAAAGAAAAATCCAAAGATAAAATCTCATAGCAATAAAGAATTATGGGAAAAGTTGCAAGCAGTAGAAGCTGAAGTTTGTGAATTGAGAAAGGAAAGAGAAATAGATCAATCAAAAAGGGAAGCTTCAGGTTTTAAAGATACTAGTGACAAAGCTAGTGTCAATTGTAATGTTCAACCGAACATTCCTGAGATAATTATATATATCATTATGAAATTAAATTAGTGTAATTTATTTAATTGATATATATATATATATATATATATATATATATATATATATATATATATATATATATATATATATATATATATATATATATATACACACACACACACACACACACACACACACATTAACAATGTCATATTTGTTATTGGTTTTAGGGAATTTCACCCTGTCAATTCTATTTATCGTCACCGACTTATCAGATGGTTGACAAGGGAAAAGTGCATAATACTTTGGAAGAAGTACTTCACCATAAACCGCTCCCTGTTGGATATTTGAAGGTATCAATTGATATTACTTTAGAGGGGGTGCATTATTACCAATACCAGACGATGTTTCAGATGTAACATTAGTGGGAGAGGCAGTAGATGCGTATGTTGCATGGCCGTCAAGCCTCATCCGCGTAGATAATAAGGTATACTTAAAACCATTATGAACCTTTAAGTATTCAAAGTTTTTACGAGCATTTTACGTACATTTTTTTACATGGTAATGTTAGACTCCTACAAAACCCAAATCAAAAGATAAGGAGATGATGCCGCAAACCGAGTCAGTTGTATCAAAAAAAGAGGTATAACACAACTATATGATAGTTATGCATATAATGATCTTATACTTCACCTAACTAATTATATGATATTTAGATGCATGCTAAAGAGATTGAACAAGTCAATAGGGGTAAGAAGACCGTGACTAGCAAAAAAAACTACTTCTCAGTATAGCTCATGTATTCAGACATATATAGGAATAACAGATATTCCAATTGGTGGTACTCGTCTTATACCTATGTCGGCATACATTTTTGGTTATGAATACATGGAAGCAAATGGTAGGGAATATATGGATAAAGTTTTTCAACATTTGACTTTAGGCCTCAGTGTTATCGATACATACATCAAGTTTACTCCGATCAACTTTGTTTAATTAAATGAACAATTTATTTACTCATTTCAATGAATATAGTCTAATTTTAATGATGTTTTTATTTAAATTTTCGGTATGACAAAGTGATGCGCCCGCGTGGTTGGAAGAAAGATTCGCTTTCTTAGCTCCCAACACCGTCAACGCATGGTTAATCGTAACAAAACCAGATGATGTCATATCGTATGTACTCGGATTATTTGTGGCCAGTAAAGATACATAAAAGTTGTTCTTTTTACCATATAATATTGGCCACGAGTTTTATTTTCATCCTAAATTCATTTATTATAATTTTTCGTTTTTTGATGTTGTGTAGAAACTTTCCATCTAACATTTGTTTAATCTTACAGTGGACATTGGTTGTTGCTTGCGATTAATCCTGTAGTAGAAATTATATACCATCTGGATTCGTTATACAATGATTGAACAACATACCCAGATTTGAAGAAGATGATTGATACGTAAGTGAGATTATTCTAAATATTTGTGTGTATATTTATTTACCTATGTGAGATTATTCTAAATAGTTATTTATATTTTATTATAGCATTCTACAAGCTTTTCGATCATAAAGATGTATTCAAGTAGCAAGGAGTAAAGCCAACAACATTACGTGAATCAGAGTGCAGATATATTTTCACAATTTTGATTATACTAGTGATTATACTTGATAAAACAAGTTAAGGGGTATATCCTGATATATATCTGTATTTTCTTTCCATGTGCAGTATCTTCGTTAATGTAATGCTATAGATTGCGGTTATTTCATATTGAGGTTTATGAAAGAAACGCTTTTTTTGGACCGAATAGATATTTCATCCACGGTATGGATTTCTAACTTAGGAATTATTTTAATATTTCTCATAAAATAGCATAGTGTTTTAACTAAATCACATACTATGTTATATTATTATGTAATACTTTGACGAATTCAATTATGCTTATTACTCAAAAGATCAATTGGATAAACTTATGGAGGAATGGTGTGAATTCATTATGGAGTTGAGAATTTTATAAGGTATATTGTCTTTCTTTCATTGATGAGAATTTTGAGTATAACTTTCGAGTTTTGAGTATAAATTCGAATAAAGTTTTATTTTATCATGGTATGAATTTCGGTCTTTTGGTTTCATTTCAGGTTATAGGTAGAGATGTAGAAGATAGATCTAACAAGTTCATTGTTGTTATTTTTTAGAAATTCTCGAAGATAATAATATGTAGATTAAACATCAATTTAGAATTTTAGAACTTTCAAGTTGTATCATCAATTTTCAAGTTGTTGTTGTATATATTATCAATTATATATATGTAAATTTTTTGTATATACAAATTTGGTGCATTTATATTGGATTGAAGCTACTAAATCTGGTACAAAATATGGTGAAAACCTGGTGCAAAATATGGTGAAAATTTATTGTAGATATTGGATAGCGCTTTCTGTAAGTGAGAATAAGTCTAACATTTAAAAAAATTGTGAACATTAGACAGCGCTTAATAAGAAAAATGTTGTCTAAAGTGGGGAAAAAGCGCTGCCTAAAATGGGAAAAACGCTGCCTAAAATGGGAAAGCGCTGCCTAAAGTGGGGAAAAGACAACGCTTTTAAAGAAAAATGTTGTCTAAAGCGATGCCTAAAAGATAACCAAAAGCGTTGTCTAAAGAGAAAGCGCTGCTAAAGGGGTACATAAGAAAGCACTTCAAAAGAGAAAGCGTTGCTAAAGGGGTGTATAAGAAAGCACTTTTAAAGTAAAACCGCTGCCTAAAGGGGACATATAGCAGCGCTTTTACATTAATCTAAAGCGCTGCATTTACTTATAGCAACACTGGTTTAGACAGCGCTTTAAAGCGCTGTCTATGGCCAAAAAAAGCATTGTCTATGTGCTTATTTGACATAGTGTTTTCCTATAGATTTTTCTTTATTATAATGTTTTTGATATTTTTTATGCTATTATTTTATGTTTATTATTCCATTTTTGTCTAATATTTTTTTATACATTAACTGGGAAGTTGTTGTTCAAATAATATGAGTTTTATGGTTATTTTGTAGTATATGAATGACTATATACGAAGTTTTAGTGTCATCTATATGTGTAATTTTTACTCAATAAAAGTTATAGAAAAAAATTGAACCAACCGAACTGAACTAAACCACTTTGGTTTAATTCGATTTTAATTCTAAAATTCAACCGAACAAAACCGCACGTTTTTTTTCTTTTGCGGTTCAGATGATTTTTTTGCGTCAAAATTATCCAAACCACGCCACGAACACCCTTAATAGATAGAAGCTCTCTTTTCTTTCTAACTTTAACTATCCAACTAATCAAATCATAGCTTTGCAAGAGTAACTATTGATTGGACCAAGGGATAGCTAGAACATGCATGACAACATCTAAATGGGACGCAAACAAGAATGTAAATATATTAAAATATGCGAAAAGGTAACCAATTCTAACATTTGCCCTTCAAGATTCATAAGATATTGATACTTGTAGATTTAAACAAATATAATGTAAAATTATTCATATTTAAAATTATAAAAATTTGTAATTTAATGAAATATATATATATATATATATATATATATATATATATATATATATATATATATATATATATATATATATATATATATATATATATATAGAAAAAGTTATGTGTTTTCAATAAAATACGAAATTATTGTTGAGAATCGAACCCATGCCTAATACAAACTTTTATGACGTCCTTCGTTATTTCATTTATAGAACCAAAGTAAAATCCCTTATTTCAATCTAGACAAACAATTTTTTTTACATTAATTTCTTTGTTATAATAATTTTTTTATAATTTATTTTCTTGTTATCTTGCGTTTTTTATTTTTCCAACAAAATTCACTACCAATTATATTCATGGTTTATGGTCTTTTCACATTTTCAATACATTTATTGATATAAATTAATATTTATTTAAAAATAAACAAATTTATATACTAATTTAAAACAAAGTATATATTTATAGATTTTTTTTACCAAGATAGAGAGAGTAATCAGTCATTTTTATATGCCAAATTATATATTATTAACATGAATTATTTCTGTCATTTAATAATAACAATAAAACTTTAATATATTATATATTATTTTGAAATTATATATTGTTTTATTAGTGGAGTACTGATTTAAGAGAATAATACCTCTCTTATTAGCTTTCTAAGATTTATCTTTATTATAACAATATTTATATTATTTATACTATTATATTTTTATTTATTAACTTTCATTTCTTTTTATTAATTAACTAAATAAAAAATATTTTAATAAAAAAAATTATAATTAAAGATAAATTTTTATTATTTTCAAATGGATCGTACATAATTATTTTATTAAATTGATTAAATATATAAAAAAAGACATATTTGACGAGGTTTACATGATTTTAAGGGACTAATTTATCGTTTAGTATTCAATTTCACAAGAAAAACATGTTTATTAATCATGTATTTTTTTTTTGGTAAAATTAATCATGTACTTTGTTTGAACTCTTTTTGGTTTTCTTACTTCACGTAAACGAAAAAGACTTGTGTTTAAGGGTGTTGGCTAGCCTCTCTCACTAAAGGCATCTTTCTTTATTTTTTTTCTTTGTACTTTTATAATTTAGAGGGGGATTTAATCCCGTAAACTAACTTAAATACAATTAACAACCACTTGTAATTACAAGTGTGACTATTAACGAGTGAACATATTAAAGTTTGTGTATAGAGAATAAGGGTGTTTAAAATTGAATCAATATAATAAAAAATCACAAGTTGAACCAAATTAAATTGAAACCGCATAAAATTATATTTAGTTCAGATGTGTTTATACTATATTTTAACAAAACTGCATAGTTTGATTTAGTTTGCAGTTTGTATTTTACAAACCGAATCAAACTTTATTATATTATAACTCAAATTTCACTTAACTCACATCCAATTCAAACCTAAACCTATTATGCTTTAGCCTTACGATTACGAACGATTTTCTCTTCCTCACTCTTAGGATTTCAGTTTCAGCCTTCTCAAATCTCTCATAACATTATATCACATCCATCTCCAAATACATTTTACATATTTTTCTTTAACATCTACTCTCTTATATTTTTTCTTTTTCACCTTCTCATTTTTATGCTATTGTTCTCTCTTTCAATTTCATTTTTAGCACACCTCTTCTCTAATTTTTTCTCTCATTTATTCTTTCTTTTTCATCTTGACTAATCTCTCATTTCCTCTGGCTTTTGCTTTTTTATAATATTTTTGATATTTTTTATGCTATTGTTTTATGTTTATTATTTCATTTTTGTCTAATATTTTTTTACACATTAAATGAGAAGTTGTTGTTCAAATATGATGAGTTTCATGATTATTTTGTAATGTATGAATGACTAAATACAAAGTTATTTTATCAGAAAAAAATCGAACCAACCGAACCGAAGTAAACTGCTTTGGTTTGATACGATTTTAATTCTAAAACTTAACTGAACCAAACAACACATTTTTTCTCTTGCCATTCAGATAATTTTTTGCGTAAAAAGTGTCCAAATCACACCGCGAATACCCCTAATATAGAGAAAAACTCTATTTTCCCTTTAACTTTCACTATCCACCTAATCAAATCTTAGCTTTGGAAAAGTAACTATTGATTGGACCAAGGTGATACCTAGAAGATGCAAGGCTTCGTCTAAATGGAACGCAAACAAGAATGTAAATATATTAAAATATGCGAAAAGACAATAAATTTTAACATTTACTCTTCATCAAGATTCATAAGATAATCATACTTGTAAATTTAACAAATATAATATAAAATTATTTATATTCAAAATTATAAAAATTTATATTTTAATGAAATATTATATATATATATATATATTAATAGAAAAAGTTATGTCTTTTCAATAAAATACGAAATTATTATTGTTGAGAATCAAATTTATGACTAATAAAAAAATTAATGAGGTCATTCGTTATTTCACTTATGAAATTAGAATAAAATCCTTTTTTTCAATCGAGGCAAAAAAATTTTTTTACAGTAGTTTCTTTGTTATAATAATTTTTTTATAAATTATTTTCTTGTTATCTTGTGTTTTTTTATTTTCCCAACAAAATTCACTGCCCATTAATGTTCATGGTGTATGGTCTTTTCACACTTTCAATACATTTATTGATATAAAATAATATTTATTAAAAAATCAACAAATTTATATAGTAATTTAAAACAAAGTATATATTTATAGATATTTTTTTTATACCAAGATAGAGAGAGAGTAATCAGTCATTTTTATATGCCAAATTATATATTATTGACATGAATTATTTCTGTCATTTAATAATAACAATAAAACTTTAATATATTATATATTATTTTGAAATTATATATTTTTTTATTAGTGGAATACTTATTTAAGAGAATAATACTTCTCTTATTAGCTTTCTAAAATTTATGTTTATTATAATGATATTTATATTATTTATAATATTATATTTTTATTTATTAATTTTCATTTATTTATTAGTTCACTAATTAAAAAATATTTTTAATAAATAAAATTAATTTTATTAATAAAGATAAATTATTTATTATTTTCAAATGAATCGTACAATATATTTTTTATTAAATTGATGAAATATAAATAATAAAAAGATATATTTGACGAGGTTCACATGATTTTAGGAGGTTATTTTCTTTTTTGGTAAAAATAATGATGTACTTTATTTGTATTTGTTTTTGGTTTTGTTACTTCGCATAAACGAAACGGAATTATGTTTATGGATGTTGGCTAGCATCTCTCACGTTAGACATCTTTCTTTTGTTTTTCTTTGTATTTTTATGATTTAGAGGGGGTTTTAACCCCGCAAACTAACTTCAAGTACACTTAGCAATCATTTGTAATGAAAAGTGTGACTATTAACGGGTGAATATATTAAAGTTTGTTGGTAGAGAATAATGATGTTCGAAACTGAATCAATTTAATAGAAAATTAAAAATCGAATCAAATTAAATTTAAATCATAAAAAACTGAATTTAATTCGGATGTGTTTGGACTATATTTTAATAAAACTGCGCAGTTTGGTTCGGTTTGCAGATTGTATTTTGCAAACCGAAGCAAACTGAATCAAACTTCATTATATTATAACTCAAATGTCACTTAACTCATATTCAACCTAAACACCTAAACCTATTACGCTTTAGCCTTACGATTACAGACGATTTTCTCTTCCTCACTCTTACGATTTCAATTTCGGCCTTCTCAAATCTCTCCTAGTATTATATCACATTCTTCTCCAAATATATTTTACATATTTTTCTTTAATCTCTAATCTCTTATATTCTTTCTTTTTCACCTTATCAATTTTATGTTATTGTTCTGTCTTTCAATTTCGTTTTTAGCACACCTCTTCTTCTCTAATTTTTTCTCTCGTTTATTCTTTCTTTTTCATCTTGACTATCTCATTTCCTCTAGCTTTTGCTTTATCATAATGTTTTTAATATTTTTTATGCTATTATTTTATGTTTATTATTTTACTTTTGTCTAATATTTTTTTACACATTAAATAGAAAATTGTTGTTCAAATATGATGAGTTTTATGGTTATTTTATAGTGTATGAATGACTAAATTCAAAGTTATGTTGTCATCTATATGTCTAATTTTTACTCAATAAAAGTTCAAGAAAAAAATTAAACCAACTAAACCGAACTAAATTGTTTTGGTTTGATTCGATTTTAATTCTAAAACTCAACCGAACTAAACCACATGTATTTTTTTGTCTTTCAATTCGAATGATTTTTTATACTAAAATTATCTAAATCACACCGTAAACATCCCTAAGAGAGAGAAGCTCTACTTTCTCTCTAACTTTCACTATCCACCTAATCAAATTCTAACTTTGCAACATTGACTATTGATTGGACCAAGGTGATAGCTAGAAGATGCAGGGCAACATCTAAATGGGACGAAAACAAGAATATAAATATATTAAAACATGTGAAAAGGTAACAAATTCTAACCTTTGCTCTTCGTCAAGATTCATAAGATAATGATATTTGTAGATTTAACAAATATAATATAAAATTATTTTGATTTAAAAATATAAAAATTTGTATTTTAATGAAATAATATATATATCATTGATAGGAAAAGTTATGTTTTTTCAATAAAATACGAAATTATTGTTGTTGAGAATTAAATCCACGACTAATACAAATTTTTATGACGTCATTCGTTATTTTATTTATGAAATCATAGTAAAATCCCTTTTCTCAATCGAGGCAAACAATTTTTTTAAAGTAGTTTCTTTGTTTTAATAATTTTTTTATAATTTATTTTCTTTTTATCTTGTGTATTTTTTTCCAACAAAATTCACTACCAATTAACGTTCATGGTGTATGATGTTTTCACATTTTCAATATATTTATTGATATAAATTAATATTTATTTAAAAATCAACAAATTTATATAATAACTTAAAACAAAGTATATATTTATAGATATTTTTTTATCAAGATAGAGAGAGTAATCAGTCATTTTTAAATACCAAATTATATATTATTGACATGAATTATTTTTGTCATTTCATAATAACAATAAAACTTTAATATATTATATATTATTTTGAAATTATATATTTTTTTATTAGTGGAATACTTATTTAAGAGAATAATACCTCTCTTATTACCTTTCTAAAATTTATTATAACGATATTTATATTATTTATACTATTATCTTTTTATTTATTAATTTTCATTTCTTTTTATTAATTCATTAAGTAAAAAATATTTTTAATAAATAAAATTAATTTTATTAATAAAGATAAATCTTTTATTATTTTCAAATGTATCGTACAAGATATTTTTTATTAAATTGATGAAATATAAATAATAAAAGACATATTTTGATGAGGTTCACATGATTTTAGGGGATTAATCTGTTTAGTATTTAATTTTACAAGAAAAACATGCTCATTAATCAAGTTATTTTCTTTTTTTGGTAAAATTAATCATGTACTTTGTTTGTACTTGTTTTTGGTTTTATTATTTCATGTAAACGAAACGGAATTATGTTTATGGATGCTGGGTAGCATCTCTCACATAAGACATCTTTTTTTCTTCTTTTGTTTTTCTTTGTAATTTTACGATTTAGAGGGGATAATTTCAAGTACACTTAGCAATCATCTGTAATGAAAAATGTGACTATTAACGGGTGAACATGTTAAAGTTTGTGTGTAGAGAATAAGGGTGTTTAAAATTGAATCAATCTAATAGAAAATCAAAAACCGAACTAAATTAAATTTAAACTGTAAAAAAATATATTTAATTCGGATGTGTTTGGACTATATTTTAACAAAACCGCACAGTTTGATTCGGTTTGCGGTTTGTATTTTGCAAACCGAATCAAACTTCATTATATTATAACTCAAATGTCACTTAAGTCATATCCAACCCAAACATCTAAAACTATTACTATTATGCTTTAGCCTTACGATTACGAACGATTTTCTCTTCCTCACAATTAGGATATCAGTTTCAGTCTTCTTAAATCTCTCATAACATTATATCACATTCTTCTCCAAATACATTTTACATATTTTTTTTAATCTTTACTCTCTTATATTCTTTCTTTTTCATCTTCTCATTTTTATGCTATTGTTCTCTCTTTCAATTTCGTTTTTAGCACACCTCTTATTCTCTATTTATTTTATCTCTTTTATTCTTTCTTTTTCATCTTGACTAATCTCTCATTTCCTCTAGCTTTTGCTTTATCATAATGTTTTTGATATTTTTTTATGCTATTATTTTATGTTTATTATTTCATTTTTGTCTAATATTTTTTTTACACATTAAATGGGAAGTTGTTGTTCAAATATGATGAGTTTTATTGTTATTTTGTAGTGTATGAATGACTATATACAAAGTTATGTTGTCATCTATATGTGTAATTTTTACTCAATAAAAGTTATAGGAAAAAATCGAACCAAACTACACGTTTTTTTTGTCTTGCGGTTCAGATAATTTTTTTACGCCAAAATTGTTCAAACCACGCCGCGAACATCCCTAATAGAGAGAAGCTCTATTTTCTCTCTAACTTTCACTATCCACCTAATCAAATATAGCTTTGCAACAATAATTATTGATTGGACCAAGGTGATAGCTAGAAGATGTCGGACAACATTTAAATGGGACGCAAACAAGAATGTAAATATATTAAAATACGCGAAAAGATAATAAATTCTAACATTTGCTTTTCATCAAGATTCATAAGATAATAATACTTGTAGATTTAAACAAATATAATGTAAAATTATTCATATTAAAGTTATGTCTTTTCAATAAAATACGAAATTATTGTTGTTGAGAATTGAACCCATAATTAATACAAATTTTTATGACGTTCTTCGTTATTTTACTTATGAAATCATAGTAATTTTTTTTTTCAATCGAGGCAAAAAATGTTTTTTTACAGTAGTTTCTTTGTTATAATACTTTTTTTATAATTTATTTTCCCGGAGTCTGTGTTTTTTTATTTTCCCAACAAAATTCACTACCAATTAATCATTTATTGATATAAATTAATATTTATTTAAAAATCAACAAATTTATATAGTAATTTAAAACAAAGTATATATTTATAGGATTTTTTACCAAGCTATAGAGAGTAATTGTTGTACCCCAAAATTTGTCCTCTCATTTCTCAAAAAAATCATTCTAGACCCTCAGGTTTGCTTCTGGCAAGTTTCAAGTCTCAGATTACAATTTTCTAAAAAATGGACTATTCACAAGGGCAATATGGTCAAATGCACACTGAAAATTCAAACTCTGACTTTTGGATCAAAAATCAAGTTTCAACAATTGTATTTCATCAAGACATGAAATTAGTTCATTAAAATCAGAAGTCAGAAATTACTTTGAAAAAAAAATCAAATTTTCTAAACATTTAGAAATTTTTCTAAGTGTTAAGAGAATATGATACTTCAGAACTTCTAGGCCAGTCCCCACGCAAGCGCAATTAGAATTTGAAAACACGACTCAGAGCATGATACTTGAATCAGAAAATGTGAAAGCGATGCTCTTTGGTCAGAACATGATTCTTCAACATATGAAGGCTATGTTCAACGCTTCAGTCAGAACATCACCCTTCGAGTCTCACTCTGGTCTTCTGCGATCAGAACATCACCAAATCCCAAAACCTCGTTTGAGCAACCTGTTGCACTGCTATAACACAGTCCTGCAACCAGCTGCCACAACACTCCAAATTGCTGCTGATCTAGTCCACGCATGTGTTTTTCTCAAACCCCATAATTGCACGAAATTAGCATACGAAAACTGTGTTTAAAAAGCAATAGATTAGTATGCCAAAAGGGTTTAAATCCCATTTGTTCCCCCCCCCCCAAAACCACAGCAAATTCACCTATAAATAAGTTGTTCCATCACACTTGCAAGGGGCTGGCTTTGAAAAAGAAGGAATCATCAAAGAGAGAAAAGAAAATAGTAAATCATTCGTAAACTCAGAATTTTCAAACAAAACCAAAAAAAACCTATGGTCTTCCCTTTGAATCAAAGAATATAGCATTTTCTATCCCGTTGCTCTTGCTGACTCTAGAACACCTGAAGGCACTAGCTCAAGTCCCTAACACATGCCCCAGATTCAAGGTAAGTCTTTCTGACTTTGCATCTTTTCATTCAGAACATCATTAAATATGTAAATATCATAGTATTGATGTTGGCCATATCATTGCATAAGTAGAAGAAAATATGGATCAGAATTTCTGGAATAAAGCTAGGCTCAGAATTAGAATTAGAACTTCTATAAACTGCTGTGCTTTTATCCTTCTGGTTTGCTGTTAAGAGCTGAATAAATTGCTGATGTGCTGATTAATATGAGGAAAGAGTTGAAATGTAACACAAAACTTCTGGGTTCTCTTCACTGTTTTAACACGAAAAACTTCTAGGATCTCTTATTGTTTTAACACAGAACTTCTGATTTTTACTCACTGTTTAACACAACACCAGAACTTCAGAATTTCACTCATTGTCTAGCACAACACAGAACTTCTGAGTTCTTCTCACTGATTTAACACATCCGAATTTCTAGGTTTTTACACTGTTATGACACGGTAACCGAACTTCTGACTTTTACTCATTGCTTACACAACACAGAACTTCTTACTTTTCACCCACTATTTAACACGACACAGAACTTCTGACATTTTGCTCACTGTCCAAACACCACCCAGAACCTCTATTTCCTTTCCCTCTAACATTTCTTGCAGGACCTCAAAGCGTATCAATCCAGAACTTCTGATTCTCATTGACGTTTCTTTCTGAGTCACAACGCGCCTGGCATCAGAACTTCGGATCCTTTTTGTTTTGTTTGCAGCAGCATGCAGATTCTATCTCTTATTATTTCCTTTTATCATTTTTAACATTAATATCCTTTTTATTAATATAAAAAAGACATAAAAATATTTTTTTTCTTTATTAATTAATTTATTTCTTTTTCTTAATTCATCAAGACAAAAACCATTTTCTAAACAAGTCATTTTCCTTCCTTGCATTGTACATTTTGATATGGTTGTAACAATTAATTAGGATTCAAATTCTTGCAAACTCCCATTTGAAAATTTGTACCCCACCCCTAAATGAAGTAATAGCGTAGGACCTTTACATTTTCACAATTTATTGTCTTTAAATATAAATGCTAGTAATTAGGGTGTGTATGGCAAGACATAAAATCAACAAATAAATAACTCTAATCAAGACTAAATGCATGAAAATCAAACACACTTGCACACTAGCACCCTTAGGGTAATCTCATTTTGTTGCTTATCGGAAAATAATCATGTCTCTCGAATATGGGCGTTTTAGCAAAAACCCTCGATAAAAGATCGTAGTTCCTCGATGTCCCTCGATATTGCCTTCGATAAAACGATCTAGTCCCTTGTGATATTGCTAAAACGCCTCATAGGTTACTTTCTATGACTATACAAACGTCCCGCGTCCGTCCCTTCACATCCAACGATGGGACTTCTTACCAAATCAATGGTAAGATATCAATATTTAAAGGAGGAGGAAAAGAACATCTAAAGATCTTTTGAGTAGGTAGATTCGCTCTTAGTTGCTCGCTTGCTCACAACCAAATATTTCACAATATCACTTTCATATTAAAACCCTTTCAAAAGACAAAAGTTTTGTGTATATGTTCTTATAGAGACGAGAACCATTACAAAAATATCTTTCCAAGAACACTTTCAAAAAATACACACTCCACAAACACATCTTTGAACTATTTTCAAAACAAATACTTTGTACGCGTTCTTATAGAAACGAGAACCGTTACAAAGACATTTTTCAAAATACTTTCAAAACTCACACCACAAACATATTCAAACAATAGCAAGTGATCTAGCAAGCAATTAAGAGACCATAGATAACTACGAATGAAAATGGTGCTAATATTTTTCCTTTTCATAATCTACCCTCCGAACTCAAGAAAACATCTCTAAAAGTCTTTCCTGTTCTTTTCAGCCTTTTCTTTTGGATAAAAGAAAAGTCGGTGGCGACTCTTGCTATCCGCACAATTGCGATCAAACACAAAACAATCAAATCAGTTCTCCCACCGCGTTACAGTAACCAATCATTTTTATATACCAAATTATATATTATCGACATGAATTATTTTTTGTCATTTCATAATAACAATAAAACTTTAATATATTATATATTATTTTGAAATTAGATATTTTTTTATTAGTGGAGTACTGATTTAAGAGAGTAATATCTCTCTTATTAGCTTTCTAAAATTTAACTTTATTATAACGATATTTGTATTATTTATATTATTATATTTTTATTTATTAACTGTAAAGTTAACCCTTATACCTTTTCCTAGAGTACAAATTAAATACATGAGTTTGTGACAAGCATAATTGCATGTAGTTCGAAACACCGAGATTTGTGGACCTTAAGTTTAGGCTTGTTGAGAGATTTTCCCTCAAGCATATAGAGATATGACCAGCTAAGTTGTGTACTGGATAGTAAAAAGATAAAAAAATTTGATCAAAGGAATGATATTGTTTGTTTTACGCTTGTTTTAATTGTTATAATACAAATCTAAACTATCACGTCAACAAAATATGATATAACTTTCATTTTTCATTTATTTAAAATTAATGAGTTTGATTATATTTTAAATTATTTAAATTAAAATGAATTATTCTTTTTTGCTTAGAATTTTATGAGTTAATGTTCCAAAAATTAGGATGTAATATTTTGGTAGTTATTCTACACATGAATAAGAAAAAATGGATATGAAAATGTGAAGTTGTGGCAGAGATTTCTTTTTGGTATTATAGAGATGAGCGCGTGTAAGTTTAACACTCTAATGTCTAAGTTAGTGAGATGTAGAAAAATTGTGATGTAAGTTATGGTGAAAACATATCTGAGATCAACGTGTGGTGACTTTTATATATTACGGATGATTAGAACTTCCTTGTGATCATCGATGAAAGATGTGAGGACTATTTGATTAAATCTAACAATAGACGATCATCAAACGATAAAATTGAGTGTTTGCATCTTAAATAAAGGTGCACTTAATCATTAGTAATCCAATGAATGTGTCTTGTAATAGGCCCTTATAGGATTGGGTCTCTCCGTCTTTTGGAGCTATAGTTGACTCAAAACAATTATCCTTAAAGTTTTTCCATTTTAGATCTATGAGTAGATTTGAAATTACCAGGCGGACCTTGTCCTTCGTTGTAATCTTCTTGACATGCTCTTAGTGGAGGAAAATATCTCATAAACATGTACATTAAATGTGAGTTTTGTAATTTCGAGATAAATCCAACTATTAGTCTTTGGTATGAATCCTCTCCCATGAACTTTTCACTAGAGATATTACAGTGTCATTCTCACCCATCCAATTTTCTATTTAATTAATTAATTAATAATTATACAAGAATTGAATGGCTTAGATTTCATTAAAACAAAATTTCATGGGAGAGAATATGTCCCCATTAATATCGTCTGCCTATCTTCCTTTCGTTTTAGATTGTAAATATGTTTGCCTTATTCTATTATATAAAGGTTGTTTCTCTTTTACAGTTACATTTCCGCTTCTTTATCTAAACATCTCTCCTTCTTCAATCCTAAACCTTCTTCCCTGGTTATCAACGACAACTTAAATTGAAATATTAGAAAAATATTAATGCATATTTAAAAAATAAATATATAAAAAATGTTTAAATTAATAATCAAAAATAAATATGAGAAATAATTAAAGGTGAGTTCATATATTTAGTGGGAGAGGAGTTTAGAATTACTAAATCTATTATCTATTATAATATATTAAATCTGAATCAATAGATTATATCGCGATATGTCATATGCTATATAATTTTATTTTTGTCACATCAATTAAAATCTTATGTGTCACTCTTAGAATTGAATATAACAACAAATTTGCACAATTGTTCTCGTCACTTCAACTTCTATTCCAAAAAACATATGTGACAACTTTATTATTATTTATTTTTTATCCTCACAAGAATTACTCATAATTAAATAGAACTTTTATCCTATAAATTCTTAATTTAATTTTAATATTTTTTTCATTATATATTTCAATTATATTATTCAAGATTCTCATATTTATCTATACTATGATGCATATTGTTTCTTTCTTCTTTTTATTTTATAGTCTAACTAGATCATGACCCGTGCTTCGCACGGGTATATTAGAAATAAATTTTTTTTATTATAAAAATTGATATTTAATTTTTTATTTTTATATAAAATTATTTTGTAGGTCATTTAGATTATGTTTATAATTATATTATTAATTTTTTAATGTGAAAAAATAAAAAATAAAAAGATTACTTTTTAAATTACATATACTTACATAGATAAATTATCTAGACCTTTACGTGTGTTCAAATTTTATTTATAGTATTTTGAGATATGTATATAATAACTTGTGTGTTGCACGAATTTTATTATAATATATTTATATGAATTTCTTTGTTCAATGAGAAAATATTGATGTTAACTTGACATTATTAAAAGTGTTTTTATAAAAATTTACTTAATAAATAATTTTAGTATTTAGAATTTTATTAAACAATATTTAAAATTCAATAAATTAGTTTTGATAGTAAATTTTTAAATGATAATATTTAACATAATTATATAAATACTATAAGAAAGGATAAAAAAGTGAAAGGTTAGTGTCATTATTTATGCATATTTAAATTATACATTAGCATATTTTTTAAAAAGAAGAAGAAGATGATGAATAGAAATAATTAGATATATACTTAAATATGGTTGAGAATCAAGTGTGAGGAAGAAGTCCCACATTGATTATAAAAGGGAAGATTGAGCACTTTATAAGTGAGAACACCCACTCATCTATCATCTTAAGGTTTTAGATGGACAAGTGGTGTGTCTCTCACAAAGGTGGGTCCCAAGTAAAATGCTCTCTCCTCGGAATTGCCCCTACAGTGGTATCATGAGCCTTTGGTTTCGAGATAGGGACCGGCTTACTTGTATCGAGCGAGCCTTATTGTGGCTCACACTTGAGGGGGAGTGTTGAGAATCAAGTGTGAGGAAGAAGTCCCACATTGATTATAGAAGGGAAGATGGACAAGTGGTGTGTCTCTCACAAAGGTGTGTCCCAAGTAAAATGCTCTTTCCTCGGAATTGCCCCTACAAATATTAAGTAAATAAAAGAAGGTAGACTATTTTTGCCAAAAATATAGATAAAATCATACATTAACATATTTGTCATGAAAAAGACGACAACAACAAAAAAAAGATGAATGAAAAGAATCAGATATATACCCCCAATATTAACTAAATAAAAGAAGATAGACTATTATAAGTGAGAACACCCACTCATCTATCACCTTAAGATTTTAGATGGACAAGTGGTGTGTCTCTCACAAAGGTGTGTCCTAAGTAAAATGCTCTCTCCTCGGAATTGCCCCTACAAATATTAAGTAAATAAAAGAAGGTAGACTATTTTTGCCAAAAATATAGATAAAATCATACATTAACATATTTGTCATGAAAAAGACGACAACAACAAAAAGAAGATGAATGAAAAGAATCAGATATATACCCCCAATATTAACTAAATAAAATAAGATAGACTATTATTTCCAAAAAATAAAAATAATTATACATTATCATATTTTACAATAGCAAATTTTCACTATATCATACCTCAAGAAAGTGATATCAGAATAGATAACATGTAAACTATAGAATATGACATTAAAGAAGAGAATATATAAAGTATAGAATTTTGGAGTGTTTATGTTACTAATTAATTTGAGGGATTAATTATAAATTTTGATAGAGTTATTTTGATAAATAAATATGCATTATGAAAAAAAGTAACGAACAAAATGAATGTAGTATGTCTTTTTATATTGTCAATTAATTTAAATGATTAATAATAAAACTATGATAGAATTATTATGAATGAATGATTTGAGTAAATGAAAAATAAGAATGAAGAGTGAAAATATATTATTTATTATTTTGTTTTAAAAAAATTATACATTAACATATTTAAATTATACATTAGCATATTTTTCAGAAGAAAAAAAAGAAGATGATGATGATGAATAGAAATAATTAGATATATACTTAAATATTAATTAAATAAAAGAAGGTAGACTATTTTTACCAAAAAATATAGATAAAATCATACATTAGCATATTTCTCATGAAAAAGACAAAAAAAAATGAATGAAAAAAAATTAGATATATACCCTCAATATTAACTAAATAAAATAAGATAGATTATTATTTACAAAAACATAAAGATAATTAATTATACATTATCATATTTTCACTATATCATACTTAAAGAAAATGATATCAAAGTAGATGACATATAAATATCATATTTTACGTTAACATACTTTCACTATATCATACCTAAAGAAAACGATATCAAAACACATTACGTGTAAACTATAAAATATGGTATCAAAGAAGAGAATATATATAAACTATAGAATTTTGGAGTATTTATATTACTAATTAATTAGATGGATTAATTATAAATTATGATAGCGTTATGAAAAAAAAAATAACGAACAAAATAGATGTAACATGTCTTTTTATATTGCCAATTAGTTTGAATGATTAATTATAAAATTATGATTGGAATTATTATGAATGAATGATTTTAGTAAATGAAAAATAGGAATGAAAAGTGAAAATGTATCATATAATATTTTCTTTTAAAAAATTATAATAAATTAATTTTAAAAGAAGCCACGTCACATTCTATAGTTAGTATCACAACTTAGATTTTTGTGAGATTGAGGTAAACTAATTTTTTTTTTTTGAAATTAACACAGATAAGATTTAGGTAGAGTTGCCATCATGACTTCTTTACATTTATATTAAATAGATATATTAAAAAAATAATATTAATTTGTTAAATCAAAAGACTAACATAAGTATAAATCAGTGAAACTATCTAAAATAAATTATAATATATGCTGGCTAAAAATATTATAATAAAAAGATATTTAAAATTCTTACAAAACTTACTAATGACAATAATTTATTTATATATAAAGTTTTTCACTATAAACATTACTAATTAACCAAAAATTTAAGGAAAAAATATTGACTATTTCTAATCATAAGGAATTATCTAATGACAAACATAAAATATTCCATTTACAACTTCTCAATTATATGTATTATCCTTAATAATTATAATAATAAGTCCATTTTAGATATAAAAATACATTAGTTGGATAACTTTTTTGCTACATCAATTATTAAAATCTTATGTATCACTCTTAAATTGAATCTAATAACAATTTTTCACAACTCTTCTTCGTCACTTCAACTTCTATTTCAAAAAATATATCTTAAAACTTTATTATTATCTATCTTTTATCCTCACAAGAATTACTTATAATTAAATATAACTTTTGTCCCATAAATTCTTAATTTAATTTTGATGTTTTTTTCATTATCTTTCAATTATATCTTTTAAAACTCTCATATTTATCTATACTATAATACATATCATTTCTTTCTTCTTCTTATTTTATAGTCGTAATAATACTATTTTGTTAAATGAAAAAACTAATATAAACATAAATCAATGAAACCATTTAAAAATAAATTATAATATATATGACTAAAAGTATTATAGTAAAAAGATATTTAAAATTCTTAAAAAACTTACCAGCGACAATAATAAAATTTTTAAGTTTTGTACTATAAACATTACTAATTAACCAAAAATTTAAGGATAAAAGTATTGACTATTTCTAATTATAAGGACCTGTCTAATGGCAAACATAAAATGTTCGACTTACACCTCATCAATTATATGTATTATTCCTAATAATTATAATAACAAATGTACTTTAAGTATAATTTTTTTTTTGTCACATCAATTAAAATTCTATGTGTCATTCTTAGAATTGAAACTAATAACAAATTTACACAATTGCTCTTCATCAATTCAACTTTTATTCTAAAAAACATACGTTATAATTTTAATATTATCTATCTTTTATTCTCATATTTAATTTTAATATTTTTTCATTATCTTTATATTATATCATTTAAGATTCTCATATTTATCTATACTATGACACATATCCTTTCTTTCTTCTTCTAATTTTATAGTCTTATATATTAAAAAAATGATACTATTTTGTTAAATAAAAAAAGTAACATAATATAAATCGATGAAACCATTTAAAAATATAATATAATATATGATGGCTAAAAATTTATAATAAAAAGATATTTAAAATTCTTATAAAACTTATTAATGACAATAATAAAATTTTTAAGTTTTGCACTATAAATATTACTAATTAACCAAAAATTTAAGAGAAAAAATATTGACTATTTCTAATTATAAGGATCTATGGCAAACATGAAACATTCCACTTACACCTCCTATCCCAAATAATTATAATAACAAATGTACTTTAGATATAAAAATATATTAGTCAGACAATTTTTTTACCACATCAATTAAAATTCTATATGTCACTTTTAAAATTGAATCTAATAACAAATTTACACAATTGCTCTTCATCACTTCAACTTCCATTCTAAAAAACATAAATTGCAACTTTATTATTATCTATCTTTTATCCTCACAAGAATTACTGATGATTAAATATAACTTTTATCCCATAAAGTCTTAATTTAATTTTGATATATTTTTCATTATATTTCAATTATATCATTTAAAATTCTCATATTTATCTATATTATAATGCATATCCTTTCTTTCTTCTTTTTATTTTATAATCTTATATATTAAAAAAATAAACTATTTTGTTAAATGAAAAAACTAACATAAATATAAATCGATGAAACCATTTAAAAATAAATTATAATATATGATGGCTAAAAAATTATTATAATTTTTTAAGTTTTGCAATATAAATATGACTAATTAACCAAAAATTTAAGCGAAAAAGTATTGACTAATTCTAATTATAAGGATCTATCTAATGACAAACATAAAATATTTCAGTTACACCTCCTCAATTATATGTATTTTTCCTAATAATTATAATAACAAATGTACTTTAGATAAATAAAATATATTAGTTGGACAATTAATTCATTTTAGTATAAGATAAAATTAATTGAAAGATGGCAAAATAATTTCTAAATTATTTTGTAAAAAATAATTAAATAGAAGATTGTTAAAATTTTTAACAATGCCAATAATAAATGTCTTAATTTTGTTACTATCATATATTATACTTTATTTTTAAGTTTTGTAAGAATTTTAAATACTTTTTATTATAATATTTTAGCCATCATATATTATACTTTATTTTTTAATGCTTTCATCAATTTATATTTATGTTAGTCTTTTGGTTTAATAAAATATTATTATTTTTTACTATATTAGACTATAAAATAAAAAGAAGAAGATCATAGTATAGATAAATATAGGAATCTTGAATGATATAATTGAAATCTATAATTTAATATGCCATTTAACTCTACTTTTTCCACATCAATTAAAATCTTATGTGTGACTCTTATAATTTAATTTAATAATAAATTTACACAATTGTTTTTCATTACTTCAACTTCTATTCCAAAAAAACATATGTATGACAGTATTATATCTATCTTCTATACTCACAAAAATCACTCACAATTAAATACAACTTTCGCCCCATAAATTATTGATTTGATTTTTAATATTTTTTTCATTATATTTCAATTATATCATTCAAGATTCCTATATTTATCTATACTATGATCTTCTTCTTTTTATTTTATAGTCTAATATAGTAAAAAATAATAATATTTTATTAAACCAAAAGACTAACATAAATATAAATTGATGAAAGCATTAAAAAATAAAGTATAATATATGATGGCTAAAATATTATAATAAAAAGTATTTAAAATTCTTACAAAACTTACTAATAACATAATAAATGTTGTAAGTTTATGCTATAAACATTACTAATTTCCCGAAAATTTAAGGGAAAAAAGTATAGACTATTTCTAATTATAAGGGTGAATCTAATGGCAAACATAAAATATTACACTTACATCTCCTCAACTATATGTATTACCCCTGATAATTATAATAACAAATATATTTTAGATAAAAAAATACATTAGTTGGACAATTAATTCATTTTAGTATGAGATAAAATTAATTAAAAGATGACAAATTATTTTTGAATTATTTTTTATAAAAAAATTTAATATAAAATTTTTAAAATTTTTAATTATGCGAATAATTAATATCTTAATTTTGACACTATCAACATTACTAATAAACAAATATATGTATAAGAAATAACATTAGTTATATATAAATACATAGACTTATCCCCAATAACGAATATAAAATCAAAATTTTCATCATCACATACCCCTAATATGATCACAATAGACTTAATTTATAAAAATTTGTCTATATACTTTCATTCTTTTTATTTTAATTTCTTCCAAAATATATATAATATATATCATACTATTTAAAAAAAAGATATATTGTGAATTAAATAAAAATGTAAAGTCTCTTAACATTGCTTCATTATAAATATACAATTTCAAACTATTTCCTCTCTTTCATTATTAAGTTCACATATCATAAACTTATATTATTAACTATAATCATAATTATAAAATTTAAAAATTATGTTTTTTTTTTTTGTATAATATCCTTTTAAAATTTATAAAATTTAAGAATTTGACAGACTCTTGGACTTTTTTAAAGAAAAAGCTTATGTGGGTATCAGGCAGACTATTGACGTCAAAATCTTGGCAGAGTATTAATGGATCCCTTATCCCGAATTGTCACTTAATTACATAAAGAAGGTGACGTACGAGGATTAAGAGATGCTACTTGGAGACTAAGGCTTTTGATTTTGTCAATAACAAAGAATGAGAATCTTGTATCGATTGTTTAGGACTGCTTGTATTTGATGTAATCTTATTTCCACGGACTTTAGAGTATATTGACCTTGCAGCTATTAGCATATTTTGGGGCGCAAAAGTTTTCAATATGGATCCAACTCCCACTTTACTTGCTTACATTTATTATACACTCCATACACGGTACGAAAAGGGAATGGGTACTCTAAACTGTTGCATCCCACTATTGTATTCTTGGTTTATGACTCATCTCTACAAGGAACATTACATGATTCAGAATCTGACAAGGTATGAATGGCCTAAAAAATTAAGGCCTCTTACTGCTAATTATGTGTTATAGTATGCAAGGAAGCTGGACATTGGAGACATCATCTATAAATGCGAAGACTTTCCTAATGTTCCACTGATCAGATCACGAGGTTGCATCAATTACAACCCTACCTTGGCCCTACGACAACTAAGGTATCCTTTGGAAGATAAACCATCAGATGAACAACTCCAACAATTGATCATTCATTACATGGCAAAAACAACCAAGAGTTGCTCAACAAGGTCATCCGGGCTTGGAATAGGGTTAATAAAAGAAAGGCTGAAAGAAAGAATCATGTGGCAAAAGAACCTTACACTCGATGGGTCATGGATCGGGTACGAGTTGTTAAGTTACCATTTGAGATAGATCTTGAGTACAAGCCATAGGTCCCAGATGCTCCCTCTATATCCTTATAAGAAATAGACGATTTAAAGAATGCCTTAAAGCAAGCTCAAAGGGATAAAGAAGAATTAGAGCTCAACCTTCATAACTTAACTAAAGAGAAAAGACAAATGCAACACATACTTGAATCAAAAGACCAATAGATTTGGAGAGATCTAGATGCATTTGAGAAGGAGATTCTTAAGCGGAAACGTTCGACTGAAGGGTTGTTAAGTGCTACTTTCAACTTGGATTCTCACAACCAACAATTGGAGGATGCTGCTAGTGAAATCGGGAGATTAAATAGATGGTATGAAAAGGCAATGCAGGATAAGAAGGTGATGAAAGAAGATATAAGGGCTCAAATCCAAAGTTTGGCGCAAGCTTCTTTAGATCAAGAAGAACAAATGAAGTATCTTATCACCAGACTCCAGGATATTCAAGAATCAGAGATAGGGGAATACCTTAAAAGGATGATGGCAGAAAGGCTTCTCACCAAAAAGACAGAAGAATACGAGCAAGTATGCCTTGAGTTAGAAGGCCTCCGAAAAGATTTTCTAAGACAATGGAAACTCTATACGAAGATGAGGGCTGAAAAGTTATATTGGGAAGAACAATATGTGACGATCTCCCAAGCGGGAAAGGATAATCACAAGATAGTTCCCGATCTCTACCGAGAATATCGATACTATAAAGACAAGCATGCAAGACTCGCCTTATTAGCCAATAATCTCATTGAAGACATCCCTAGGAGCTTGAGAGACGCGGAAAATATGATGGCCCCTTTCCTAAAATACGTTTAAGACTTCCTCAAGCTTTGTAGAACAACGGTCGATCGTTTTAGAGAAGACATCCACAAACGCACTTAGAAGACTGCTTCTCTTTGTTTATTTCTGCCATCAAGTTTATTGTTTTAAAGTTGGAATATTTTCAATATATGAATTGTATTCTTTTTCAAGAAAATTACTATTTTTAATAAATGCATTGTTTCCATATCTTGTTTGCGTATTTATTTTTAAAATACTCACCAATAAAAAGCAAAACATAAAAAAATAAAAAAAATGTATATCCAAGTGAACAAGACATTCAAAAAATGAAACTCTTAGCATATTCATATGCATTCATGCATTCACAAACATCTGCATCTCATGAATTCATAACTCATCATTTTTCAAAAACCATTCTCCAGGTAAATCATTGGTAGAATAAAAGTGCCACCTCTCTGACCACCATATCAGACGAGAGCCCATCAACAAAAAGTGATGGAACAAATTGAGGAGAACCAAACTTCCTTCAAGGAAGATCTTGAGAAAGTCAAGGGCAACGTCGGCTCAATGAGAGGGGATATGAGTTAAGTTATTATAGCCTTCAAGAATATCATCGAAAGACAGGAGCAAATCCCTAAGGCATCCTTTGAAGAAATAGCCAAGACCATTGGTGCATCGAGCCGTCACCAACTGAGGAGAGAACTGGGGTCAGGACCCTAAAAGTCCGCCATGGATCAATAAGAAACAAGACAAGCTGATACTGAAGGGTTTGTCCCACCGCCACCAAAGGTAGGGGCATCTCATACCTTGCAGATTCTGATTAACAACGCGAACAACTACTTAGACTTGCAATATGAAGACCACGACTTAGATGATGTCAATCAAGCACCTCAAAGAACAACCCATACTCAGGCTATTGAAAATCCACTAGCGCTTAACTAGTACAAAACTCTCGAGGAAAGATTAAAAGTTGTGGAGGGTTACAATGCTTTTGATGTCGATGCTCTCGAAATGGGTTTAGTTCCTGATGTGGTGATCCCACCAAAATTCAAATTACCTGACTTTGGAAAATACAAGGGGCTCACCTGTCCAAGGAACCATCTGCGCATGTATTGTAGGAAGATGCATGCCTATGCTCAAGAACAGAAGCTGATGAGTCATTGTTTCCAAGACAATTTAAGTGGGGAATACCTAGATTGGTACATGCAGTTGGAATGGGTTTATGTCCAGACATAGGCAGATCTTGCTAACGCTTTCCTGAAATAGTACAAATATAACTTGGACATGGCGCATACCCACATGCAACTCCATAATTTATCTTGGAAAAAGGAGGATTCTTTCAAGGAATATGCACAAAGGTGGAGAGAAATGGCAGCCCGTGTACAACCACCACTTCTATAGAAAGAACCAGTCGATATGTTCATGGGAACTTTGTAAGGATTGTATTATGAGAAGCTGGTAGGAAGCATCTTCTCCGGGTTTTCAGATTCAGTAACTATTGGAGAAATGATTGATGCTGGAACAAAAAGCGGAAAGATACAAGGGGACCATCTAGTACCTCTTACAATGCAAAAAGACATATTCCTAACTTCACGAAAAGGAATGAGGGAGAAATTAATATTGTAGCCTCACAACCAATGGCACAACAACCATTAATAATTCGGCGAGAATAGCAACATAACAAGTTTGAAAGGCTACCAAGAAAGTTTGATCCTCTCCCTATGTCACCGAGTCAATTATTACAACACTTGGTCAAGGCGTCTTTGGTAGAGCTAAGACCTCTAGCTCCTCCAATAGGGGCACCCCCACCAAGATACAATGCCAATGCCAAATGCGAGTATGATCGCGACTTTGAGAGCCTGTCGGGTGTAGTGACTGTAAGTGCACAGTCTAATCATGTAGTTTTAAAAGATATCGAACCCACATGGACTGATGGTCAAACTACTATTATCTAGGGTCACTGTGTAAAGCTAATGCTAATGATAAGACTTGGATGTTGGGGTTTAAACAGGAATTAACTAAGGTCTAATAATTGATAACGGGACACCAGTATGTAATTTATCGACTTCAGGGATTCAATAAATCATTGGCACTATTTTAAGTATTAAAACATTGTTTCAGTGAAAACTATTAATTTAAAAACCTTTGTCTCACACTCTCGTTCTATCGATTCAGGCCATATTTTTAAACTCAAATGAGCGATCTCGCTGTGTCATTTAAAATTTAAAAGTATTTTTTGAAAACAAATAAAGTCCAATTAACTTTAAAGTGCTCTCGTTGTATTTAAAATTAATGTTCAATTACCACTATCTGGTTAAAATCTCAAACTCTTGCTCTGTTGATTTTATCCTTAGTCTGCCTTTTACTCTTGTAACAAAATAATTTAATATTGAAATTGGAAACCAAAACCAGAAAAGTCTTTTTTTAAATATTTATGCCAATTAATTAATGAACCCCTTCGGTTTATGACCTCACATACCGGTATCGGGATAGTTAGCCGAACATAGTTTTATTGCGTAATGACATAGAATGAAAACATGCACACAATAATATAATCATGGTAAAATAAATAAAATGTATTAATTTAATTTTAAACCTGGAATAAAATACCGAAAGAATATACTGCAGTATGCAATCCTCCACAAGCCGGTTTGATTAGCCTTGGAATAAAATAACTTGCAGAAAAATAAATAAGCCTAAGCAAAGTTCTGAAAGCTGAGAAGGAAACTAATAGTGCAGTACTCCTCTGGTGTAAAGAAATATTGCTTTAATGGTGATCGGTTCTTTCTGCTTAAAGAATTATAAAATGAAAATATAAATGCTCGAATATGTAAATTGGAATAATAATAACAAGTTCAGTATGCAGAAGGAAAATAATTTTCTGGAGAGGGCGCACGAGGGAGAGAGTTTCTTTGACAACTGCCTTGCTTTTATAAATTCCATTTGTTGAGGAAAAATAGGGACATTTACTTGATTCTCATTCTGCGTGCATAGAGGGGAAACCAGAGGAAAAATGTTCTTTTGAAGAAGTCTTCGCATGTAACTGAAACAAAGAAGAGGCTTTTGCGTTGTGGCGAGTGGCATGTATTTCATTACATGGGGAATGTATTTTTGCCTCGTGCCGACCGTCAGGCTTAGCATATCGAGGGGCATATATCCCGACCTTGTGATGACCTCCAGGAAGCCGTGACGACCGTCACAGGCTTTTCATACAAATTCTTCTGCATTTTCCTGCTAAACTGCCATTTCTTCTTCATTTCTTAAATATTTTTCTTCCTTTTCTCATGTCGGCTTTGCAGAAAGTAAATACCTGAAACATACAAATAGAGACATAATGCAACATAATTAACAAAAAATCAGAAACTTTATCTATGTAAATCGGGTGGAATATGCTAAGACTTTTCGTGTTATCAAACTCCCCTAAGCTTGAACCTTTGCTTGTCCTCAAGCAATATAGTCAATATGAAAATCGATAGAGTACAAGTTAAATGAAAATACATGATACAATTCAAATCATACGAGGTTGTGCCAATGTTTTCATGGGAACATAAGCTCAACATCACACTAAAGATACAATAATAACACTAAACGCCCCTCATTGTACAGACCAATTCTAGCCATGCCATTATAGCTCAACCTAATTCTTTTTGCTTTATTTCACCAGTTTTCATTCGAGCACAATCACATTAATCCCTTTATCTTTACATTGTTGTATCCAAAAATTTACCCTGTAATTTTACTCAACACATGCCTATTGAGATCTTCAACTTGCCCCAAGGATGCCCAAGAATTGATCAGGCAAATTCTCCCCCTAAGGTAATGAGCCCCCAACTAGGGTTTCCATTTTTATCAAGATGTTTGAGATCTAATGGTCTCCAATGCTTCCCATGGTCCTAACATGTCCTCAAGATCATCCATGCCAAGTTTCATGCTTTGCTCAATAATTTTGCTCAAACAATTGCTCAAGTATTGGAAAACCAACTATGTTAGGTCAAAAGTCAACTGTGACCTATATACAGTCAAACTTTAAGATTTTTGGTCAACATCAACATTTTGAAGTGATATCCATAATTTTATCAAGGGTTGATCATGATTCCTCAAGAATTGCTTCTAATTCATCAAAAGTCAAAAATAGCAAATTAGTGTTTCTATAGGAAAAGTCAACCAAACTTTGACCAAGCATAACTTTCTCATGATTTATCAGGAATTTTCCAACCAAAGCTCATTTTGAAGAGAATACAATTACCTAAAACTTCTCTTCAACCCTCAAGTCCAATAAATGTAACATTTGAAAGATACAAGTTCATACATTATAGGTCATTTTTAAAAAGTCAATAAAAGCCACTTTTTGCAAAGACCTTTAACATCAAGATAACATCTTCAAAAGCAAAATTGATCAAAAGAGGGATTGAATTAGACATTTTGGAATTTCCAAAAAGTACAAGATCATCATCATGAGGTAAAAATTGAGCAAGTTATGGCTTGCCCAAGTTGGGAAAATTTGGGAAATTGCAAGAAATATGCATTGGGCAAATTTGTATTTTTAAGGCAATGGCTCAAATTATTGAACTTCAAACATGTTTCTAAGATCATAGAGGACTCATAAAAACATTTTTGCATAGTCTTGATTTTATTTGCATTTTATATTAATTTTATTTAATTAAAAATCAAATAAATCAAGATTATTATAAATAATATGTTTAAGGCTTGCTTTAATGCATGGAGGGGTCCCAATTTTCGTGTACAACAAGGCCAAGATGTTTGCACTCATTCAAAATTCAAAATGGGACAAAATCCCATGACTTGGCCAAGGTTTCAAAGGGCCATTCATGGCATTCAAGAACTTGTCCCTAGTTGTTACAACCATGGCATTTTCGTGTTCTCTCACTACTCTATATATAAGCAAGCTTTTGGCAAGTATCAAACAGAGTGAGAGGATCTGGAGAACCCCTGTCAAATTTGAAAAAAAAACACTAAGTTATCAAATTCGAATTTTCACTTCCAGCTTGTTTCAATCCCAAACAAGTGTCAAAACACATTTCTGGAAGTCCCCTGGACCTCCAATCACCAGCAAGCCTCAAAGTAATCTGAAACACGTTCTCACTACCTCACGATTTGCAATTTTTTTTATTTCGATTCCTTTAATTCTGGCATCATAAACATATTTCAATTCTATATTCATGTTTGTTATCATGTATGCAAGGTATTTGAATACTTTAATTTGAGTATAGATGCAAGAATCGTATGAAGCCATTGTTAGGGCTTCAAGGTCTTAAATTGGGAATTTTATGTAGAGGAAAAACTGGGCCAAATCGAGGGCATCTTTGTGTTCAGGGGAATGAATGCAAGAGATCTATGCCTTTGGTTAGGATTTATCTTGTTTGTACTGTGTTTTTAAGTTTTGCAGGTTTGTAGCCACAGACAAAAAACTGTCACTATAGCCTATAGTGACGAATCTGTCCGTAGGTAAAAGATTGGTCTCTAAAGTGACAGTTGCAAGAGGAAGAAGACTAAGTGTCAGTCCCCCATTGGCAGATTCAAACTGGCGTGCGTTTTTGTTTTTTCTCAGATAATGTTTGTTTTTTATATATAATATATTAATATCATTATATGTTTGAATGACCAAGACAACCCAGATGGTAAGCTAGCGCATGTGTAGAGGAGAAGACCTGGGTTCGAGCCCCAGGTCCAGCAGTTTATTTTTTCAAATAATTATTCAGCAGATCTAATACATCTCCTAGCCAAGCATCCACCATACGTCCTCAGATCCCACCCTTTGGATCATCTCAAAGCAGATCCAATGCTCTAGAATTGAAGATCCATGGTGTACTCCCTGAAGGCTGATTACGCTGGAATACTCTGGCATTTGGGCCTTGCAAATATTCAATTCATACCCCCCAGTTGGCCAAAAACCACCAGGCCCATTCATTTTTTTTATTTCTTTACTATCATTTTATTTTATTTTAATTGTCTTAATTTCATTTTCTTTAATAATTAAAAAAATCAAAAATCAATAAATAGAATTAGATTTGATAATTAAAATTAATTTAAAAAAATTAATTAATTAATTTTGATTATTGTAACTTGATAATTTTTATTAAATAAAAATTAATTAGATTTAGGTTAAGTTTTCAAATTTATTTTTTTTAACATAAAAAAAATGACAAAAATATTTTCTCTTTAATTGTTAAGTTTTTTAGGACTTAGGTTTTATCCCCGTCTTATTTTCTCGCTCGCTTATTTATTTTCATTTTGTTTTTCAAATTAATGTAACTGTCAATGGTTTGTAATAGTGGTGAATTAGGTTTTTATTTACTGTTTTACTTATTTATTTGCCACTTTCCCCCAAGTTTGGTTATGTAACCCCCTCCCGAAGCCTTGTAATAGCTAGGTTTTAGATTCTTGCATTTTATTTTTTCGCTACTATTAACTATTAGATGTATGGATAATAGGATTGTGTGCAAAAGATAAGTCAAATGTTTAAAACAGTAGAACACCATAACTGTGCAAAGATAAATAAACTGAAATCAAACACTTGCACATGATCACCCCTAGGGTATGCCCCACTTCAGTTGCCTTCGGAAAATGATCACTATTCTCGAAACATAAGAATTTTTAGTGGTTGTCCTCTAATTTTAAAGATCACTAGTCCCTCGATGACCCTTTCGATGTTGCCTCGGTAAAAAAGTGATCTTAGAGTTTTAAGACAATTACTAAGAGATCTTGCCCTGTTTCTTAAGTGACCGTAATCGTCCCTTTTGATTGTCCCTCAAACTCCAACGATGGAGCTACCTAATCCTTAATAGTAGAATAACAATGCCTAAAGGAAATAAGAAAAACGAATAGCCTTTTTCGAGTAGGTAGAAACTCTTAAGTACTTGCTCAAAATAATGTTTTACACCATACACTTTCAAAAAAACTTTTCAAACAAAAGTTTTCAAAAACACTTTATCACACCCTTGAGGAATGATACAAGGGTTACCATAAAGTGAAACGCCACACTAAGGCAATTTCAAAACTTTTTCAAACACACAAACACACAAAAGCAATTCAAGAATGAGCAAGTTCAAGAATGAGCAAGTACCTAAGATCCCATGGAAAACCATGGATAGAAAGGGTGCTAACACCTTCCCTTTCTATAATATACCCCCCGTACTCAGAAACATCTCGAAAAAGGTTTTTTTTTGTTCTTTTTTCCTTTTCCTTTGTTAGATAAAATAAAAGACGGTGGCGACTCTTGCTTACGACGACATTTGTGAATGCAAACACAAAACCAGTATTAACAGTCGGTTCTGCCACTGTATCACAGAACTGGCGACTCTGTTGGGAACGACTCATAAAAGTGGGCTTTACCTTAGGGTCTAGATCATTTCTAAATTGTTTTCTTGTTTTTTTTATTTACTTTTGAAGTTATCTGTTTAGGTTATTTGAATCCTAAACCCGGATTAGGGAATTCCTTTTAGGTAAGTAGCAATAAACTGTGAGGGAGTTGTGCGGGGTATATCGACACGGTTGAAGAAGTAGCTACGTTGATGCGATACTTTGGTGTGTACCGGTAGCCCTTGAGTAATCAAGGAGAATACGGGGCCTCTGCGTGGTATCATAAAGCGTCAACTAACCTTAGCACCTTAATTGACCAACTTGGCTTTTAGGACATAGTGAGATAGCCGTCTTTGGTGTAAACCCGAAGTCGGTTGATACTCGATGCTACACTCATTGAGGTTTGACTCTTGAGTTTTGTTTGGTGGCAAGTCAATTTTCTATCGGAACAAAATTCGGGGGAAAGATCAGTGATATTGAGATCCCTTAGAACCCAGTTACTATATTTAGGACAGGTTGAACCAATCCAACTTCAAGAGGGTATTACCTTAAAACCCATGCAAGCTTTAAACCTAAGGTCTTTGTGTGATTTTCTTGTGTTTGCTATATCTGCTATATCTGAGCATAATCATGACATCATAACATAACATATCATAATAACCATTTCAGGGATTCTTAGGGTTTATTTTTTGTCTTGTTTTGTAGGACATGATCCTCGCCCGTAGATTCAATATCCAATTCAGTCTGGTAAAGGTACCTCCTTAGCTTAAGGATTTAGTATCCAGGGTTCCTAAAAGCTCTCCCTTCATCGAAAGATATGGTCGAATTCTCAGCTTGGTCACCTCAAACCCTGATGAAGAAATGTTAAAAGTTATCTTTCAATTCTTTGACCCTCTACATCACTGCTTCACTTTTCTAGATTACCAGTTAGTGCCAACTATGGAGGAGTTTTCTCTGTTACTGGGGGTGCCCATCCTTAACAAGGTACCTTTCAATGGTATGGAAAGAGACCCTAAACCTGAAGATATTGCTAAAGCTCTATCCTTACAACGGTCTGACATAATAGTAATTTGGGAAACCAGGAGAGGTGTCAAGGGTTTTTGGCTAAGTTCTTGTTTGAGAAAGCTCATCATTTTTGGGATACCCTGGACTTACAATATTTTAAAGAGGTGTTAGCCCTCCTCATCTATGGGTTGGTACTGTTTCCTAATCTAGACTAGCTCATAGACGTGAATGCGGTTAAGGTTTTCCTGTCACGCAATTCGGTACCTACTCTGCTTGGAGATATCCTACATTCTCTGCATACTCGCACTATAAAGAAAAGAGGGACCCTTCTGTGTTGCACTCCTCTTTTGGCTAGGTGGTTTATTTCGCACCTACCCCGATCCTTCTTGAAGAACAAACAGGGTTTAAGATGGTCTCATAGGCTAATGACTCTTACACATTCAGGTGTTCATTGGTGTCCTCGATCCTCGGAGAATGTTACCATCATTGATCGATATGGAGAATTCCCTAATGTCCCTCTTTTAGGCATTAGGGGAGGAATCACTTACAATCCTTGTTTGGCACTGCGACAATTTGGATATGTGAGAAGGGATGGTCCTCATGATACTCTTATCTAAGGAATCTCCTTCGACTATGAGAATGATGCTTAGGGTTACCGTAAAAGTTTCATGCGAGCTTGGGGCATGGTACATAGAGTTGATAGCAAGACACTAGGGCACAAGAATTTCATCCCTCTTGAGACTTATCTTAAATGGGTACAAGCCCATGCTCAAAGTCTTATGATGCCTTACCCCGCCATCCTACCTATGATTATGGAACCGATTGCTGAAGGAGACACTCCTTATCTTGTTCTTTATCCTGACATGCCAACTGATCATGAGGAGTTACAAAAATCCTGGGTTCAACTTAAGGAGGAGCGGGATATGTTTGAAGCTCAATTCTACGCCAGCGAGAAGAAAGTCTTGGAACTCACTAGGCTACTTCATGAAGATAGGAATATAAACGCCTACATTGCACCAAAGAGGATGTGCTTGTGGGAAACCTAATTTTCTTTTTGCTTTAAGTTATATTTTGTTTGATTGTAAGCCTAAAGGGCACTCTTTGTAATAATTCAAACTTATTAATTCAATTAATGTGTGTTTCTTTTTGTTTAAGAAAATTTGAGTCTTTAAGAATCCTTGAAATTATTGCATATGCATATCATCCATGACATTGCATAAACAGGTTTCAAAGTAGGTTTCTTATCTTCTCCGCTGTTTATTTCAGCAATAATGGCTTCTAAACAAAGTATCAAGGATCTCCAGGCACAAAATGCCCAATTTCAGCAAATGTTCGTGCCTTTGGCTAAAGGGCAGGAAGATCTGAAGGCCCTATTTCTGAAATAGAGAAATAAGAAAGCAAAGAAGTCAGTTCGTGTTGTGAGTATGGGAAGAAGAAGAACAACTAACCGAGCTCTAGAATTTGCAACTCCATCAAAGGGAGGCGACAATCAAGAGGAGGAACCAAGATAGAAAGACTCCAGTTCAAAAGAATCCGATGATGAATCTAACTATGATGAGGAACAATATCCTCCTACTGATGAAAAATACAAACAGCTGGAGGATCGTTTGAATGTAATGGAGGTCCGGAAGATACCGAGTTTTGATTTTGAAGAGCTGGGTTTGGTCTCTGGGGTTGTCATCCCGCAAAAGTTCAAGGTGTCGGTGTTCGCCAAGTATGATGGGGTTTTTTATCCCAAGCTTCATCTCCGTTCTTATGTGAGGAAGATTCAGCCTCACACTGCTGATAGGAACTTGTGGGTCCATTTCTTTCAAGATAGTCTATCCGGGACTCAGCTTGAGTGGTTCTATCCGTTGGAGGGAATCAATGTCCGAAACTGGGAAGATCTGGCTACTGCTTTTTATATGTAGTATCAATATAACGTTGACCTTGCTCCTACCCGTACTCAACTCCAGAGTATGTTTATGGGTGCAAGCGAAGGTTTTAAGGACTACGCTCAGAAATGGAGAGATTTGGCAGGGAGGGTCCAACCCCCTTTATCTAATAGGGAGTTGGTGGACATGTTTCTTGGTACGCTATCTGGTCCGTTCTTTAATCACTTGATTGGTATCTCCTCAGCTGGTTTTACTGAGCTGGTATTGACCGGAGAAAGGGTAGAAGCTGGGATCTAAAGTGGCAAGATCCAGCAAGACACCTCTTCAAGTACAGTGAAAAAGCCATTCATGGGCAAGAAGGAGGTCAATGTTATTTACAATCCAAGAAGTCAGAATAGAACTGAGCACCATCCAACGGTAGGGGCTGTGATGATACCTAGGTATGTGCCTACTCAACAATGAAACAATCAGCCAAGGGTAGAAAGACCTCAAAGGAAGTTCACCCGGATCAATATGATGTTGTCTGAGGTTTTATCCCATCTGTTAAAATCTAATTTGGCAACCTTAAGGGAGGCTCCCAAGAATCCCAACACCACATCTCCTTATTACAATCCAAACGCCCAGTGTGCTTACCATTCTGAGAGTCCAGGCCATGATACAATTGACTGTTGATCTCTGAAGAATAAGATACATGATCTGATCAAAGTGAAGGAGATTGAGTTTGATGCTCCTGAAATGCCTAATGTCATAACTGCTCCCATGCCCAAGCACAACCGTGGTGTTAATGTCGTGGATACTGAACTATTTGTTACTTATGTTGATGAAGTTTCCACTCCTCTCATGATTGTTAAGAAGAATTTGTTGCTAGCCGGTTTATTTCTGGGCTATGGTGAAGGTTACCACATGTGTTTATCTATGCCTTCTGGTTGTTATTTGCTGAAAGCAGGTGTTCAACGCCTGATGGATAACAAAGAGATTTTGTTCTAAAAGACTCCGGTTCCAACTGTTCTACATGAAGATGTTGCTATCATAACCATTTCCACCAATCCTTCCAAGGTCTCCTCCAAAAGACCTGTTAGGATTACACCTGCTCCAAGAATTGCTCCATTAATAATCACTTTTCTTGGCCCTATACCATACTCCTCGAACAAAGTTGTTCCTTGGAATTACGATGCTGACATTTACTACCATGGTGTCAAGTAGGTTTTTTTAGCCGGTAAAGATGAGAAAGCTGAAGAGGCTGATCCCGATATCAATAACATTGTCAAGACTAGCAAAATTACCCGAAGTGGAAGGGTTTTCTCTCCTGAGATCTCCCCAAAGACTGTTGTTAGGCCTGTTGTTATTCCATCTATTGTTCCTGCTAGCACTTATGCTACTACCCACATCCTTACTCCAGTTGTTATCCATGCCGATGTGTCATTTGGGACTCAAGGCAAAGAAGCTATAGGTGAGCCTGCCCGGATGGAGGCACCTAGAGAAGTTATTTTGGAATCCTCTAAACAAGAAATGGAGGAAATTTTAAAAATAATCAAGAAGAGCGACTACAATGTGGTCGAACAGTTGGGGCAGACCCCTTCAAAGATATCAATGTTGGCTCTGCTACTTTGTCCTAAGGCTCATGTAAAGGCTTTTATTACATTTCTCAAGACTGCACATGTGCCGCAAGAAACCTCCACTGACCAATTCAAGGATTGTGTGGCCAGTTTGATAGCCGATAATGGGTTGGGTTTTTCTAATGCTGACTTGACACCCAAGGGGAGAAAGCATAATGATGCTCTGCATGTCTCGATCGAATGCAGGGGCACTACTATGGCCCATGTGCTAGTGGACATTGGATCGTCACTGAATGTTTTTCCCAAGAAGGCTCTTGACAGGCTAGATTATGAAGGTTTGACCTTAAAGCCGAGTAACATTGTGGTGAGGGCTTTCGACGGTTCAAAAAGAATGGTGCATAGGGAGGTGGACATCCCTGTCAAAGTGGGTTCCCAGACCTTCGAATCCAACTTCTACGTGATGGATATCAGGCCATCTTATTCTTGTTTGTTGGGTCATCCTTGGATCCATAAAGCTGGAGCCGTTACTTATACGCTGCACCAAATGATGAAGTATCCAGTGAAGGGAAAGATTATCACCGTGCATGGTGAAAAGGAGTACATGGTAAGCCACCTGAACTCTTTCAGGTATGTGGAAATGGACGGTGAGTTCATAGAAACCCCTTATCAAAATTTTTAAGAGGTTCCCCAGACTAAGGCATCAACCGAGACTATTACCAGTATGCTAAAGATCACCAGACCTCCCTTAAAGATGACTTCTCTCAAGGACGCCATAGCAGTAGCTGAAGAAGGTGGGTGTACCATTTGGGGGAAGCTCCCTGATTTCCCTTACAAAACTGACGAATTTGGTTTGGGCTTTACTTCAGAAGCTCAAAGGGTTGTTCGACGTGCTCGGGCTGGAAGACCTCCCTTACGCATCAACAATTATGGGTTTAATGATATAGAAGACCATGCTGAAGATTTTGATATTGACAACTGGATCTACCCTACTACCAACGGTGGACCTAATAATTGGACAACCAAAGATTTTGTGACGATTACTTTTGTTCAGTAGTAATTGTCTTGTTTGTTTTTTAGATTTGTAATAAACAATATAAACTCAATGGCCTTGTGTCTTGCCCGAGGCACAATGGTTTATTTGTGAGGGTTATTATATGTCATATGTCATCAATAAAACATTGGACGTTTTTTGCATACAAATTTTGCACTCTCTATTTTTCCTTTCTACCTTTTACTTTGTCGATACAGCTATACTCTTACACACACTCATGTATCAACTGCAGATCCATATCCACTCTGCATCCCATTGATAACAGTTCTACTATTGCCAGTTATAACTTCGAAAATCCGATTAACCAAGCCGAGGACGAGATGAGGAAGATTGTGAGGTGCCTGGAGAACTTGCTAGACTGTTACAGCAGGAAGATAGGTCCATACAGCCTCATGAAGAGCCAGTTGAGACAATAAACTTGGGTACAGAGGAAGACAGGAAAGAAGTCAAGATAGGTGCAAATTTGGAGCTTAATGTCAAACAGAGGTTGATACAAATGTTGCACGACTATGTCGAGATATTTGCCTGGTCATATAAAGACATGCCAGGACTGGATACAGATATCGTGGTTCACCGATTACCAACTAAAGAGGTCCGCCCTCCGGTAAATCAGAAGGTCCGTCGCATGCGCCTTGAAATGTCAGAGAAGATCAAAGCAGAGGTTATGAAGCAGTTCAATGCTGGGTTCTTAGCTGTCACCTCTTACCCCCAATGGGTTTCCGACATGGTGCCAGTACCTAAGAAGGACGGAAAGGTACATATGTGTATGGACTACAGAGACTTAAACAGGGCAATCACCAAGGATGACTTCCCGCTTCCCCGCATTGATGTTCTGGTTGACAACACCGCACATCATAAGATCTTTTCCTTCATGGACAATTTCTCTGGGTACAATCAGATGAAGATGGCTCCTGAAGACATGGAGAAGACAACCTTTGTCATGCAGTGGGGAACTTTTTGTTACAAGGTGATGCCATTTGGGTTGACGAATGCTGGGGCAACCTATCAGCGAGCTATGGTAGCTTTGTTCAACAACATGATACATCACGAGATAGAGGTATATGTTGACGACATGATAGCCATATCTCAAAATGAAGAAGAGCACCTCGATTATCTGCAAAAGCTGTTTGATAGGTTGAAGACGTACAAGTTGAGACTGAATCCAAACAGGTGCACCTTTGGGGTAAGGCATGGTAAACTCTTAGGTTTCATTGTCAGTGACAAAGGTATTCAAGTAGACCCAGTAAAGGTAAAAGCTATACAAGAGATGCCCACTCCTCATACTGAGAAGGAAGTTAGGGGTTTCTTGGGACATTTGAACTACATTTCCAGGTTCATTTCACATCTAACTGCTACTTGTGAGCCGATCTTCAAGCTTCTGAAGAAAGATCAAGCAGTGAAGTGGAATGACGAATGCCAAGCTGCCTTTGAAAGAATCAAAGATTACCTTCAAGAGCCTCCAATTCTAATGCCTTTGGTTGAAGGAAGACCTTTGATAATGTACTTAACAATATTGGATAATTCAATGGGGTGTGTGTTGGGGCAACATCACGAGTCTGGTAGAAAAGAGCATGCAATATACTACCTTAGAAAAAAGTTTACCGACTGTGAAACACGATATTCACTGCTTGAGAAAACTTGTTGCGCTTTGGCATGGGCTGCTCGCCGACTGAGACAGTATATGTTGACCCACAGTACTTGGTTGATATCTAAGATGGATCTAATAAAATACATCTTTGAAAAATCCGCTCTATCCGAAAGAATAGGAAGATGGAAAATGATCCTAACTGAATACGACATTCAATACACAACCCAGAAAGTAATCAAGGGGAGTGTATTAGCTGATCATTTGGCTCATCAGGTCGTGGATGACTACCAGTCCATGAATTTTGAGTTCCCGGACGAGAACATTATGCTAGTAACTGACTATGAAGAACCTGGACCAGATGAAGGACCTGAAGAAGGATCCCAATGGAATATGGTTTTTGATGGAGCTTCGAATGCAATGGGCAATGGCATCAGTGTTGTAATCATATCTCCTGAAGGCTGTCATACTCCTTTCACTGCCAGACTATGTTTCAACTATAACAATAACACAGCAGAGTATGAAGCATGTATCATGGGTTTCAAAGCTACTATTGACCTAAGGATCAAGTTCTTGAGTGTATTCGGGGATTCAAATTTGGTAATAAGTCAAATCAAAGGCGAGTGGGACACGAAGCACCCAAATCTCATCCCTTACAAAGAGCACGTGCTGACATTACTTCCACACTTTGAAGAGGTCACCTTTGAACATTTCCCACGAGAAGAGAATCAGTTAACGGATGCGCTAGCTACCATGTCATCTATGTTCAAGGTCAGGTGGGACAACAAGGCTCCTCAAATCACTATTGAGAGATTGGATGAACTAGCATACTGCTACGAGATCGACACAAAAGGAGTAGCAGACAAACCTTGGTTCTATGAGGTAAAGAGATATCTCGAGGCTCAAGAGTATCCCTAGGAGGCATATGTAAATGATAAGAAGTTTCTGAGAAGGTTCACCATGAAATTCTTCCTTAGTAACAGAATCCTTTACAAGCTCAACCATGACTCTACTTTACTTCGGTGTGTAGACAAGAGCGAAGCGGAAAGGATTATGGAAAAATTACACGAAGGTACCTTCAGAACCCATTCGAGTGGACATACCATGGCTAAAAAAGATCCTACAGGCAGGATGCTATTGGTCCACTATGGAAGCAGACTGCTATCAGCATTCACGAACTTGTCACAAATGCCAGATCTGTGCTGATAAGGTGCATGTACCTCCGGTTCCTTTGAACGTCTTGACGACTTCTTGGCCCTTTGCAATGTGGGGAATTGACATGATCAGAGAGATTAGACCTACCGCTTCCAATGGGCATCGCTTCATCCTGGTAGCCATTGATTATTTCACGAAGTGGGTCGAAGCTGCCTCCTTTGCTACTGTTACCAAGAACGTTGTGGCGTGGTTTATCAAGCATGACTTGATCTGTCGGTACGGTGTGCCCGAGAGAATCATCATTGAAAATGGTACAAATCTAAACAATACAATGATCAATGAACTCTCTAAACAATTCAAGGTCCAGCATCATAATTCTTCCCCTTACCGGCCGAAGATGAATGGCATTGTTGAAGCTGCAAATAAGAACATTAAGAAGATTATACAGAAAATGACGGTTACATACAAAGACTGACATGCGATTTTACCATTTTCTCTTCATGGTTACCGCACTTCAGCGCGTACGTCAACAGGGCAACACCTTATTCTCTGGTATATGGTATGGAGGCTGTCCTACCAATTGAGGTCCAGATACCTTCTTTGAGGATCATGAAGGATGCGGGTTTAAACGAGGACTATTGGATCCATACTCGACTTGATCAATTGAATCTGATTGATAAGAAAAGGCTTACTACTGTTTGTCATGGTCAGATGTACCAAAAACGGATGATCAAGGCTTTCAACAAGGGTATCCCAGGGGAAAATGGACCCCCACATACGAAGGGTCATTTGTAATCAAGAACATATTTTCTGGTGGAGCCATGATTCTAACCACCATGGATGGTGACGACCTTCCCCACCCTGTGAATGCGGACATAGTGAAAAGATATTACGCATGATTAAAGACTCGCTAGGTCGACTGGCCTAGGCAAAAATAGGGGAATCCCGACAAACCAAAAGGGTTCGGGCAAAAATTAGGGATAAAAACAAAAAAATCTATACTCCTGGCAAGTCGAAAACCTGAGAGGGCGGCTTGGGCAAGAAAGGGTATCCCGGTGTACTGAAAACCCGAAAGGGAAGTCCGAGAAAAAATTATGGATTTAAAGCGTATAAATATGTCTCGTTGGATCACCTTGCAATCAAACTTCAGTATCAGACTATCAAACTCAAGCGGCACCGATCAATCCAGTCAACTTCGGACAAGCAACAAAGAGATGAGACGCTCGAAGGCATAAAAGCAATAGTAGAATTGAAACTCAATGGGATCATTATACATAGTTGTTTTCTCTTTGTATATAACTTTGTATAAATCCTTCTTGCGACGACATTTTCTTACTAGAATGTCTGTATCCTTGTATATAAACGCCTTTTATAGGCAAACTTCAAAAATCAATACAAATCAGTTCTTGAAAGTTCAAAACTACTTGTTTTTCTATTTTTCTGTTTTGTTTTGTAAAAACGTCCAGTGATTATTTGTGGATATGCATATTTAATATGATTACTGTTTGCAAATATTTACATAAAGAACAGAAAGACAATTGCTAATGGCCTAAGGAACGAAGCAATGTCTGAAAGCCAGTCCTAGTCTCTACAGTTTTTTTTCCAGGCAGGAATTACCTTCTCCAGCAGAATTCTTCCGAAGTTTGAAATCCATAATTTCCAACTGAGTTTATTTTTTCCCCAGCAGTTTATGAAGCCTCGTCTCCACAGAGTAAAATGACCAAAGTTTGACCTCTCATTCCCCATAGAGCTTTATAATCCCTGGAAACTTTCAAATCTTCATCCCCATTAGAGTTTGTTTCTCTTGCAGCAGAAGATTATCCTCAACAAAGTTCCTTTTTCCTAGCTACTGAATATTCCCCAGTAGAGTCTCCAACAAAATTCTTTCTCACTATGGAATTTTCCAACAGAAGAATTCTTCTCCCTCAGCGGAACACTCCCCAAATAGAGCATCTTCTCCCTAGTGGAATATTCACAAGCAAAAGTACTTGTCTCCCCACAGATTCATTCTTAAATAGAAGACAAAAAAATCCCAGTCGAGTATTCTCAAACAGAAAGAGGAAATCCTCGACAAATCATCTCTACTAGTCATCCCTAACGGAGGTAGAAGAACCATTTTTTCTACAACGGTCAAGAATTTAAATTTCCAGTACTCTCCAGCAGTAGTCCGGGATTTATTTTCCTAGACTAGGAAGCATCGCAATAGCATCCCCTGTTCATACATCATGGCATGCGCATATGCATCGCATACAACATAATCTCATTTTATTTTGAGAACATCATATCAATGCATTTCATACATCATGACATTGCATATGACTAATCCTTTACCTTTTTCAGGGAAAGGTCAAATTAACAAATACCGTTGACTACTTATGTGACTTGGTAGCTTTCTCAAAAGCGACGTATAACCAAGGGTTATCTCAGGATCTTCCTCAAAAAGATGCCCTCACAAGACCTTCTCTGGTTCAGTTAGATCGACACTAAGATCTCTCTGATTTCCATGCCAATTGAAAAAACTGTGAAGCCTAGGTTTCAAACAGATAACAGTATAAGGTGATGCGAAGCCTGGAATCCGACCAGATAGTAGTTCACTTCTTCAGACACTGCAAATCCTGGAATCTAACCAGATAGAAGTTTATTCTGTTTATCACTGTGAAGCCTAGGTTTCGACCAAATAACAACATAAGGTGCTACGAAGCCTGGAATCTGACTAGATAGTAGTTCACTTCTTCAGACACTACAAAGCCTGGAATCTGACCAGATAGCAGTTTATTCTGTCAATCACTGTGAAGCCTAGGTTTTGACCAGATAATAGTATAAGGTACTACGAAGCCTGGAATCTGACCAGATAGTAGTCCATTTCTTCAGACACTGCAAAGCCTAGAGTTCAACCAAATAGTAGTTTCACTTCTTCAAAAGACCCTGTGAAGCTTGGGTTTCGACCAGATAATAGTATAAGGTACTACAAAGCCTAGAACCCGACCAGATAGTAGTCCACTTCTTCAGACACTATGAAGCCTGGGATTCAACCAGATAACAGTTTAAGTTACTGCGAAGCCTGTAATCTGACCAGATAATAGTTAACTTCTTCAGACACTGCCAAGCCTGGAATCCAACCAGATAAAAGTTTATTCTGTCAATTACTATGAAGTCTGGACTCGACCAGATAATAGTATGCCTCAGATTCAAGTTGAAGCTTAGACCCGACTAGATAACAACTTAATTTGTTCAAGTCACTGAAGCCTGGATTCCGACCATATAACAGTTTGAGTTACTGTGAAGCCTGGAGCACGACCAGATAATAGTTCAATCTCATTCCCCCAGTAAGTAACTATGAAGCCTTGAATACGACCAGATAGCAGCTAGCCTTATCATCCTCAGCAAGTCACTGCAAAGCCTGGATCCTGACCAGATCGTAGTTCACTTCAGTCTCTTCAGTCAAGAGATGACTCCCCAGTAGAGTAATGGGCAACGAGGCTCCTAGACTCTATTCCCCTGAGAAACATTTCCTAGTGGACTCCTCCTTAGACAGCAGGAGCAGGAATCCCCAGTGTAGTCGCCAAAGAGAATTCTTATGAAGTCCGCATCTATTTTGGATGGCATCTTTAAGCCCATCTCAGACGACTCTCCGTCATACTCCTTAGATGGCATCTTTAAGCCCATCTCCGACAATCTCCCATCATCTTTTCCAAATGTAATCTATAATCCCATTCCTGATACTACTTGCATAGTCAGGTATCATTTCAGACGAGTGCAAATTTCTGGGCACTCTAGTGTTCAATCATCTTCCACCTTCAGATCACGAAAGGCAGATAAGCCAATCTGTATCTTCAAGTGTAAGAAGATTGAACAGGGGTAACTGTTGTACCCCAAAATTTTCCCTTTCAATTTACTCAACACATGCCTATTGAGATCCTCAATTTTCCCCAAGGATGCCCAAGAATTGATCAGGAAAATTCTCCTCCTAAGGTAATGAGCCCCCAACTAGGGTTTCCATTTTCATCAAGATGTTTGAGCTCCAATGGTCTCCAATGCTTCCCATGGTCCTAACATGTCCCTAAGATCATCCATGCAAAGTTTCATGCTTTGCTCAATAAGTTTGCTCAAACAATTGCTTAAGTATTAGAAAACCAACTATGCTAGGTCAAAAGTCAACTGTGACCTATATACAGTCAAACTTCAAGATTTTATATCAACATCAATATTTTGAAGTGATATCCGTCATTTGATCAAGGGTTTATCATGATTCCTTAAGAATTTCTCCTAATTCATCAAAAGTCAAAAATATCAAATTAGGGTTTCTATAGGAAAAGTCAACCAAACTTTGACCAAGCATAACTTTCTCATAATTTATCAGAAATTTTCCAACCAAAGCTCATTTTGAAGAGAATCCAATTCCCTATAACTTCTCTCCAGCCCTTAAGTCCAAGAAAGGAACCATTTGAAGATACAAGTTCATACATTACAGGTTATTTTTTGAAGTAGACATCTTGGGCTTTCCAAAAAGTACAAGATCATTATCATGAGGTAAACATTGAGCAAGTTATGGCTTTCCCAAGTTGGGAAAATTTGGGAAATTACAAGAAATATGCATTGGGAAAATTTGAATTTTTAAGGCAATGGCTCAAATTCTTGAACTTCAAACATGTTTCTAAGATCATAGAGGACTCCTAAAAACATTTTTGCATAGTCTTTATTTTATTTGAATTTTATATTAATTTTATTTAATTAAAAATAAAATAAATCAAGATTATTACAAATAATATGCTTAAGGCTTGCTTTAATGCATGGAGGGGTTCCAATTTTCGTGTACAGCAAGGCCAAGATATTTGCACTCATTCAAAATTCAAAATGGGATAAAATCTCATGACTTTGGACAAGGTTTCAAAGGGCCATTCATGGCATTCAAGAACTTTTCCCTAGGTGTTACAAGCACGGCATCTCACTACTCTCTATATAAGCAAGCTTTTGGAAAGCATCAAATAGAGTGAGAGGATCTGGAGAACCCCTGTCAAATTTAAAAAAAAAACACTAAGTTGTCAAATTCGAATTTTCACTTCCAGCTTGTTTCAATTCCAAACAAGTGTTAAAACACGTTTTTGGAAGTCCCCTGGACCGATTCCAATCATCACCAAGCCTCAAAGCAATCTGAAACACGTTCTCACTACCTTACGGTTTGCACTTTTTTTTATTTCGATTCCTTTAATTCTGACATCATAAACATATTTCAATTCTATATTCATGTTTGTTATCATGTATGCAAGGTATTTGAATACTTTAATTTGAGTAAAGATGCATGAATCGTATGAAGCCATTGTTAGGGTTTCAAGGTCTCAAATTGGGAATTTTATGTAGAGGTAAAATTGGGCCAAATCGAGGGCATCTTTGTGTTCAGGGGAATGAATGCAAGAGATCTATGCCTTTGGTTAGGATTTATCTTGTTTGTACTACATTTTTAATCTTTGCAGGTTTGTAGCCATGGGCAAAAACTATCACTATAGCCTATAGTGACGAATATGTCGGTAGGTAAAAGTTTGGTCTCTAAAGTGACGGTTGCAAGAGAAAGAAGACTAGGTGTCAGTCCACCATTGGAAGATTCAAACTGGCACGCGTTTTTGTTTTTTTCTCTCAAATAATGTTTGTTTTTTATATATAATATATTAATATCATTATATGTTTGAATGACCAAGACAACCCAGTTGGTAAGCTAGCGCATGTGTAAAGGAGAGGACTTGGGTTCGATCCCCAGGTCAAGCAGTTTATTTTTTCAAATAATTATTCAGCAGATCTAATACATATCCTAGCCAAGCATCCAACATACGTCCTCAGATCCCATCCTTTGGATCATCTCAAAGCAGATCCAATGCTCCAGAATTGGAGATCCATGGTGCACTCCCTGAAGGCTGATTATGTTGGAATACTCTGGCATTTGGGCCATCACCTTCGGGCCTTGCAAATATTCAATTCACACCCCCCAGTTGGCCAAACAACACCAGTCCCGTTCATTTTATTTTATTTCTTTACTATCATTTTATTTTATTTTAATTGTCTTAATTTCATTTTCTTTAATAATTAAAAAAATCAAAAATCAATAAATAGAATTAAGTTTGATAATTAAAATTAATTTTAAAAAATTAATTAATTAATTTTGATTATTGTAACTTGATAATTTTTATTAAATAAAAATTAATTAGATTTAGGTTAAGTATTCAAATATGTTTTTTTAACATAAAAAAAATGACAAAAACATTTTCTCTTTAGTTATTAAGTTTTTTAGGACTTAGGTTTTATCCCGGTCTTATTTTCTAACGCGCTTATTTATTTTAATTTTATTTTCCAAATTAATGTAACTGTCAATGGTTTGTAATAATGGTGAATTAGGTTTTTATTTACTGTTTTTCTTATTTATTTGCCACTTTCCCCCAAGTTTGATTATGTAACCCCCTCCCAAAAGCCTTGTAATAGCTAGGTTTTAGATTCTCGCATTTTATTTTTTCGCTACTATTAACTGTTAGATGTATGGTTAATAGGATTGTGTGCAAAAGATAAGTCAAATGTTTAAGACAGTCGAACACCATAATTGTGCAAAGATAAATAAACTGAAATCAAACACTTGCACATGCTCACCCCTAGTGTATGCCCCACTTCAATTGCCTTCGGAAAATGGTCACTATTCTCGAAACATGAGAATTTTTAGTGGTTGTCCTCTAATTTGAAAGATCATTAGTCCCTCGATGACTCTTTCGACGTTGCCTCGGTAAAATAATGATCTTAGAGTTTTAGGACAGTTACTAAGAGATCTTGCCCTATTGCCTTAAGTGGTCATAATCGTCCCTTTCGATTGTCCCTCAAACTGCAACGATGGAGCTACCTACTCCTTAATAGTAGGATAACGCTATCTAAAGGAAATAAGAAAAACGAACAGTCTTTTTCGAGTAGGTAGAAACTCTTAAGTACTTGCTCAAAATGATATTTTACACCATACACTTTCAAACAAACTTTTCAAAGAAAAGTTTTCAAAAACACTTTATCACACCCTTGAGGACTGATACAAGGGTTACCATAAAGTGAAACGCCGCACTAAGGAAATTTCAAAACTTTTTCAAACACACAAACACGCAAAAGCAATTCAAGAATGAGCAAGTACCTAAGAGCCCATGGAAAACCATGGATAGAAAGGGTGCTAACACCTTCCCTTTCTATAATCTACCCCCCGTACTCAGAAACATCTTGAAAAAGGTTTTTTTTTGTTCTTTTTCCCTTTTCCTTTGTTGGATAAAATAAAAGACGGTGGCGACTCTTTCTTACCGCGACATTTATGAATGCAAATGCAAAACCAGTATTAACAGTCAGTTCTGCCACTGTATCACATACACGTACATAGTAGTGTAGCCGGTTAGTGAATATGATCCTTTTAAGCACGAGGTTCTGGAACCTCCTTTTATTCACCCAACTGCAAGTTGTGGGGGATCAGACCGTGGTCCACCCTACCAAGTTAAGTACCAGACACCTCTGAACCAACCGAGAATGGATTTCTTTGTTATAATTTGTAGGTTACGCATCTGTTGGATTAAGTGACTCGCTGAGGGTCGCCTAACTTAATTGGCTCATTCCATATCTTCAAATAGTAGAGCATGTAACCTTTTTAAATACTTGGGATTATTCACTTATATTCACTGACTCCCTAAGTAGTGTGTGTTTAAGACGATGCTGACTGCTAAATATACTACTCAGGGTTACTTTAAAACAAAAACTTAAGGTTTTGGTATAAAGAGTACTGAAATCGATCTAGCGTAATTTAGGGATTTAGAGTGTTATGATGGTATCCATCTTGTTTCTGTTTTACTCAAAGTTTCTCATATATCTTAAAAGTGAGCAACCTGTATACTTTTTGATTGCGTCAAATTATGCAAGTAACTAACAAAAATTTCGTTATGGCTCAAGAAAGTGGGGAAAATAGATAATAGTGAAAAAATTTTCATATAATAACTTGAAAGTACATATATGTTTTAATTAAGGGAAATACAAGTGGGATTGTAAATCTACTTAGAAAGCGGTAAGGTGTTTCCTAACTCCCCTAAGCTTAAACCAAGCAGTGTCCCAATGCTTATAAACAAAGAGGAAATGGGAAAAGAAACTAAGGTGATCTACTCCTGCTCAATGTCACGTCCTCTTCCTCTCCCCCGTGCTCGTCCACGTCCACCCCGTCCACTCAAAGGATGAGGCATTCCCACATAGTACAAATATTCCTGAAAGTCATCCATGCATACGGTTAAAGACGCCATTTCCTCGACCATTCTTGCAGCCCGCCACTCATTCTTTCATCATATTCTTGCTTCTAAGTTTGCATAGCTTGCATGAGTTGCATCATCTCATTTTTATTAGTTTACATAGCTTGCATTCTATCATCTTGTTGTATAATAGAAGCCATAATGTCATCATTGGTGGCCGGTACTCTTTCGTGTCTTCTTCTGGTTCTCATGGACGTACTTACCACATTTTCAGAAGGAGCTTGTGTTGTAGGTTGTTATTCAGCATCCCCTTGCTCTATCTCGTTAGCCTGAGCATTACCTTGGTCATTTTGCATATTATCCCCAGGTGCAGGAGCAGTAAGATCATAAAGCCACTTGTCCATTTTTGTTACATCTGTAAGTACAATGTTGCGAAAAATGATACTAGGAACTACTTTGTTATGCACCATGAGATTATACCTTCCATCTCCTCTGACCATAATCAGGTGTCCAGCTCGACAATTGTCAGTGTCAATAAATGTGGGTGGCAGTGGAGGCATATTTTCTAGTTTTTCTTCCAAGTGCAGGCCAAGTGCTATAGAGGTAACTAGCCCTCCAATGCAGAAAGGTGTAGATTGCATACAGAGATTGGATATGTGTCAGGAGGAATGCACTAGCATTGATCTTCTGATTAGGAGTGAAGGTGCAATTCGAGAAACAATTATTTCAAATTTACCTTGTTGTTGTTGATCCTCCCAAAAATTATGTTGGAGATAACACGGTGAAAGCACCGGATTGCGGGATTATGTATAGAGGAGGCATAAAGTCCCTCCTAACTAGTAGGTTCCTCATTAGAAATAGATTTTCAAATTTTGAAGTCTGTGGATGTCCAGTCTACTTTCGGAGGGATTCAATAGTATACCTCCCCCTCACGAGGGAAGTGGAGAAAATCACTCAGAGCTGCTTGAGTTATAGAATATTCATCATTGAACATTCTGAAAGTTGCTGTTCTAGCTAGGTGCAAATTTTCATCGCATGGTGGGTTGTAGGAGAACAAACTCAGGAATTCTAAAGTTAATGACTCATACGTGGGAAGATTTTGCGTGCATACGTATGCTAGATCAAAATTTCTAAGTAACCATCGCACACTATCAAGCAGTCCTAATTTACGTAGACATTCAATATCAACATATCGTGTAGGGATGATGGAGCGCTGATAGAATTTAAGATATTAAGCTCTTTGGTGTTCTCCGGCTTCTCCAATTGGGAATGTAATCCCTGAAATGTCGGGTTATGGCCTTAGGTTCATGTGTGCCATAGTTGAATTAGAGATGGAAGATGGGTGGTGATTTGACAGAGAGTAATGCGCGATAAATTGAGGGTTGGGATGGAAGAGGGTTTTGAGAGTGTATAAGTAAAGAAAAATAAATAGGGTAAAGTGTGGGAAGTAGTGAGGTTTGATGATATTGAAAATGGAGGGAGTGGGATGGGCATTGGTTTTTTAATTGAGTTAAGTGAGAGTTGAAGAAAAAGAGAAGAAGGGAAACGAAGAGGGTTTATGTGTTAAAATAGAAAGTGCTTTATTTTACTTTGTGCCGAGGGGCACACATCCTTGTCGGGCGGGACAAGGTTTGGAGTGTGACGGTCGTCACACTTGCGTGGCGAGCGACACGAAGTGAAAAACAGAAAAAAATTGTAATTCCGTCTTCCAGACTTCACAATAATTAAAAGTATATATATTCTAATTCTTGTAGGCGTTTAAGTACACACACACAAATATATATATATATATATATATATATATATATATATATATATATATATATATATATATATATATATATATATTAGATTGAAAATATTAAAGCACATAATATATATGTAAATATCATAATAAAACAAAGTGTTTAACTGATTCTGAAATGTAATAATAATTCCAAACAATAAGTGAAGGAAAAACAAAACAAGCATAACTGAAAAATAAATGACATAAGTAAAAATATACTCTACTTAAGAATTTAAAAACAGAAAACAATGGAAATCCTAAACTAATTGGTCTTCTCCCCACACATAAACAAAACAATGTCCTAAATGTTTAAATGTGAGAGGAAGACATGCAATAAGTTCGAAACAAAATTAGCCACTTTGATTAGTTGGAAGAGCAGTAGAGTAGATGTGCTGATATAAATGATCCAACTGTTCTGTCACTACGTCCATAAAAGAATGATAGTCGATCCGCAAAGTAATTAAGTCATCTCTTAAATGATCAAGCTCAGATTGAAGAGCAGTGATAGCAGTAGCTTGGTCAATGGAGAGAGGTGGAGTAGAAATCAGAGTAGTAGGGGTACTTGAGTCATCATGATCGGGAGATGGATAATGGTGATAAAATGGAGGGGTTTCAGGATCAGTTTCTATATCAGATAAGAATGAATCATGGTGGTCATAGATTTGGGGTGTCCTAGGATTAACTGGTGGTGAATTTTGTGGTTCGTCCCAATCATATAACCAATTGTTTTGGTCATGAATGCTAGTCCTAGGGTTAGGCAAGGTGAAAAGAGGCATTAACAAATTGTTAATGAGAAGTTCAAAGGTAGCTGGGCCTAGGTTCATAATAATTCCTCTATTGAAACAAAATTGGATGTTCATGGGTTGGAATCTACCTAGAGGGGCAATATTGAGAAGTGATTGTCTCAAGTTGATAGCATTTGCAATCATGGTCACTAGGCCTCCTATTAGGATTGGTTCATGGGTAGCTCATGCAATACGGTGAAAATTGGCTATCATAAAGGTAGAACCATTAATAGGACAGTTTTGGGATGCACAGAACATTATAAAAAGTTTAGCTCTAGATAAAGAGGTTATGTTCTCTTTCTTTCCAAAAAGGGTATGCGCTAAGATCTTATGAAAGTAACGGAAGGCGGGGTTATGAATATTTTTAGAGCACATGTCATTAGGTTCAGGGTTGATAATACCGGTAATACTACCCCAGAAGTAGTCAAGTTAATTCACATCAAATAGCCCCTCTTGGATTATGGTGAAGGTATTAAGGTCATGTGGGAATCGTAAAAGTTCGGCCATTTCTCTATGGTTATAGGTGTAATCAATACCAAACATCCTAAAGGTAATCAATTCCCTGTTAATCCCTAGACCATGGGTAGGAAAATAGACAAGAGAGCTCAGAAATTCTAGGGTTAACCTACAGTATGAATTAAATCTTTTTCTTATGGGAGAGGTATCCCAACTTATTTGATTAAAAAGAAATAAGGCATTATCTCTAATCCCTAGTGTGGTCATGGCAGGTCCATCTGGGTAGATACTCACCTTCATCTCCCTTTCAGCTAATGAGTCAAAACGCCTCCGCTGATTTCTTCTTCTGAAAGTAATTCCCATCGTGTCAACTGGATTCATCGTGGGTTAGTGTAGTTAGCTAAAGTTAAGTTAGCCTGAAGTAGGTTGATAGTTAGAATTAAGTTAGTAGTGGGTAATAGTAGAGAAACAATACTGCATAATTTTATAAAAATAGAAATAGAAAATAACAAAAACAAAACTAAAAATTAGTAAATCAGAAAGAAAAGACTAGAAAGGGGGGTTGTCTCCCACCAAGCGCTTTGTTTTAAGTCGTAAGCTCGACATAGCAGGAGATTAATCTAATGAGTGAGACGGCAGCTCATCGAGCTTAAATTTCGTGGAATATTCCTTATTGTCAATGCAATGGTAATGTTTTAAATGCTGTCAGTTTACGATAAAAGGCTCACTAGACATTCATTTAATTTCTATTGTGCCATTTTGAAAAACCTTAGTGACTTCGAAGGGACCAGACCATCTAGAGCGAAGTTTTCCCATAAATAGTTTAAGCCTAGAGTTAAATAGGAGTACTACATCACCTTCATTAAATTCTTTTCTAGATATGCATTTATCATGCCACTTTTTAGTTCTTTCCTTATAAATATGGGCATTTCCTAAGCTTCTAATCTAAGTTCTTCAAGTTCATGTATATATAGGATTCTTTTCTCATCCGCGACAATGTAATTCAAATTAAGGGTCTTAATGGCCCAATAAGCTTTATGTTCGATTTCTATCAGGAGATAACATGATTTCCCATAAACTAATTTAAATGGTGTGGTTCCGATTGGAGTTTTGTAGGCTGTCCTATAAGCCCATAGAGCTTCGTGTAACTTAGATGACCAATATTTCCTAGAGGCTGCTACCGTCTTTTCTAAGATTTGCATAATATCTCTGTTGGAGACCTCTACTTTCCCACTTGTTTATGGATGATAAGGTGTTGCGACACGATGTCGCGCTATGAGATATGATGGGAGAACTGACTTGAGGGTTTTGCGTTTTATCACAAATGTTGCGGTTAGCAAGAATCGCCACCGACTTTTCTTTTATCCAAGAGGAAAGGTGAAAAAGTACAGGAAAGACCTTTGAGATGTTTTCTTGAGTTAGGGGGGTAGATTATGAAAAGGGAAGGTATTAGCACCCTTTTCATCCATGGTTTTCCATGGGCTCTTAGTTACTTGCTTAGATCACTTGCTTTTGTTTGTTTAAAATTGTGTTTGGTGTGGTTTTGAAAGTATTTTGTAAAAGAAGCCATCCGTTTAGGTAATCTTTATAATGATTCTCGTTCGTAAGAATGTATACAAAGATGTTTGTCTTTTTGAAAATGTTTTCAATGTTTGTAAGATTTTTTTGAAATGTGTGTTTATTTTGAAAATAGCAAGGATAGTTGTTTAAAATAGAGCAAGTAACTAGAAGTAATCTACCTACTCAAATGTCTTTCTTTTACATTTTCTATTCCTTTGACATTGTTGTCTTACCATTTAATTTGGTAAGCAACCCTATCTTTGTATGTAAACGGGACGGGCGTGGGTCATCGTATGACCATGATTAGCAATGTTTGCAAAGTATCTTAGCATTTTGAGGGACCAAGATCATTTTTTAAGGCAACTTTGAATAGCGTCATCGAGGGACTATGATCTTATATTTGTTTGTTTTGCCAAGATACTTCGCATGCGTAATATGGCCATTTTTGTTTTAGGAAACCAAGTGGAGAAACCCTAAGGATGCTTGTGTGCAAGTGTATCATTTTCATGCTTTGATTTTGTCTTGTATTTAGGGTTTTCTATTTTGCTTTGTTTCGATCTTATCATACACACCCTAATTACTAATCATGGCATGTAAAGCGGTAAATTGCGTAATGTAAATATTACTAGGCTATTACAACAATTTTATGGGAGGGGGGAATACAAATTTGAATGGGTATTTGCAAGAATATAAAGCTAAATAAATTATTACAACCAAATCGAATTTGTACGAATTAAAATAAATAAAATACAACATTTAAGTATGCAATATAACATACATGTAAGGAAAAGATTTTTGTTTTGTTTTTATGTAAAAGATATTTTAATCTAAACCTAAAGTTATAAGGAAAAGAAATTAATTTTTTAGAAGGGAGGTTTTAACCCTAATTTCTATTTTAAAAGAAAATAAAGTTCTTTTATACTATTTTTGTATAATTTTGTATTAAAATAATAAACAATATTTTATAAAAATATAAAGTTTTTATATATGCAAAAATAAATATTTATAAGTATGGTATGAAAAAGAAATGAATAAATTAAACTAAATATATTTTAATTATATTTTAATTATATTTTACAAGTTTATTAAGAAAATATATGATATCTATTAAAAATAAAATATATTTTTATGTGAAAAAATAAACTAAAATAATAAAAATGCAATATTATGAAAATAATATTTTTTGGATTTTTATACATTAAAGAAAATATTAATATATTAAAATGAAAATAAAATAAATAAAATAAAAGTATAAAAAAAGTTAGGCAAAGGGGGTGCTATAGAAAAAATGGCAATAGTGTGTTAGTAAAAAAAACTATGGCCCAAAGAACAAAGCCCAAACCTGCAAAAGATCACAAAAATTGAAAAATGGCAAAAGTGTGAAAAAACAAAAGTAGCGCCCAGGTTCGAACCCAGAACATGGGTCTCATCATCGTGCTACTTTGCCACTGGGGTTGCTATACATCCATTTTCTTAAGGAAAGCAAAAATAATATAACATGAAACAAGTCCTTGCCCTGTACTTCATCTTCTTCCTCAAGCTTGGCCAGACATCCTGTAACTCTCTCATTCTTCCATAAAAATGAAAACTCATAACATAAAAGTTGTAGTATTTGATCACACGATTCTAACCATATAAGTTATGTGATCTAACAATCAAAGATCAGAGAGAATTTTAACAGCCCTAAATTTAAACCTAATATTTTCAGAAACTTCAAGTTCCAAATTCTCTCAACTCAAGTAAAATAAATGCAAGATAAAAATATGTACAATTTCGTTGCAATGAGTACTACATTATTTATTCATAAATCTTGGCCAATGGTTGCCTGTACAAGGAGATAGAGTTTGAGATTTTACCTCCTTCAGTTGAAATCATGGATGGGACTGGAGTAAGTTTGATTGAGGCCTGATGCTTGCTTGAGCTTCCTTGAACTTCCCTAAATGTATTCCCACCCTTGCCTTACTCTGAAAGTGCTTGAAACTCCTTGGCCAAGTCAACCTGCAAGCTTTGAAAACAAAAATGGTAGGTGATGGAGAAGTGGTTACAGAACAGGGATGAAGGCCTGGATTGGTTTGATATCAAGTAGGTAAGATGTTTTGATGATTAAGAATGGAAACGCACGAGCCAAATGTGAGATTGGTATCCTTATGCCAAAACTATAAGTTTGGACAATTTTCTGGTGTGTTTAAACTTGGGAGTGTTTTAGGCCTTTTCTAATCATGTGATAAGTTGTATTATGTTTGTATATTAGTATAGAATCAGTTTCATGTCAACCCTTCTACAGTTGTGCCAGTTCTAGCCTTTTTGCAACTTTTCTTGCCTTTCAAGTAAAGTGAAGGGACAAGGCTTGCCATGCTTGTACTTGCTTTCTTAGGGTTGGTATGTACTTGTACCATTTGATTTAGGCCTGTAAAACTTGTATGTATAATGGAGACAAGTGCAATGCTCAAGAATTGGAAAGTGGCAAAAGTTGAGCTTTTTCAAAATGGCAATGGTTACTTTATGCCATTTATGGAATTGCAACTTGGATAATGGTTTAAAGGCTTGGATCAAAGCTTTGTAAACTGAATAATCATTAAATTAAGGAGTGAGGAACAAGTTTGGTACCTGTAAATCATGGATTAGGCAGCATAGATGCTGATTGGAACTTTGTTCTTCATGAAATGGCTTGGACAAAAAGTGAGAAATTGCCAACTTCATCTCTTTGATTCTCCATACTCAAAAATGATCTTGAGGATTTCTTTGACATTTTGGAAAGCTTGCAATGTGCTCTATAACTCATATTTGAAATGAATTTTTAGATACCTCTTGGAACTAGGTGAGATATTTCTATGAAGTTGGGTCCAAAACCTGCCTAAATTAGGGCAAAATTTCACTAAGTTATTTAGTTCATGAGCATGTATTCATAAATTTATATCTTGAGATACAAGCATCTTTAGGAAAAAGTGTGTGAAGAAAAGTTTTAGATTTCATGGAGGTCTACAACTTTCATGTTTGGAACTTTCCTTGAATCATTATGCATCATGGTGAACAAATGGCTTAAAGTTGAGAAAAAATAAGAAATTTTCTATACTTAGAAAATTTTCTAAGTTAAGAAAAATTTCAAATTCAAACCCTTATCTTCAAACTTGGATTTATTGATGAAAATTTTTCACATTTTGACATGTTTTGATGAATTGTGACTCTCGGCACTTGATATTGACCAAAAAGTCAAAGTTTGACTTTTCAGTGTACAATTGACTTTTGATCAGTTGACTGTAAATTTCATCTGTCAATCCAATGAAATTGAAATGTTTTGAACCATGTAATTAGGTCAAAATTATGAAATTGAATCCTTGAAATCATGCTTTAACTCAATTGGTCATTTGCTAGGTTAAAAATCAGAAATTGCCTTTCCTTAGTCAAAACCCTAATTTTGACCATTTTGCCCTTTTGGTGATTTGATCAAATATCTTGAGGAATTATGATCCAAACTTGACCAGATGATACATATGAGTCTAAAATGTTGATGTGGATAAAAAATTATGAAGTTTGACTGTAAATTGGTCATTGTTGACTTTTCCCCCAATACAGTTGATTTTTAGGTCAACTGTCCAATTGATTGATGAAAAATATTATCCAAGGGTTGAAACTTGACATGAGTGATCTTAGGGATCCATGATGATGTTTGAAAGTCACATGAAACATTGATATTCCAAAAATCCTTATGCAACCTTAAACCCTAATTTTGGGTCATCAGTGCAAGATAATATGCCTTGAGCTGACCAAACCCTAATCTAGTCTTGAGTCAAAGAAATCTTGTGAGAAAAGTATTAATAAATTAGAGGGAAAATTTTAGGGTACAACAACTTCCCCTGTTCAATCTTCTTAAACCTGAAGAGTTAGATTGGCGAGTCTTGCCGTTCGTGACTCGAAGGTGAAAGATGATTGGACACTAGAGTGCCCATAAATTTGCACTCGATAATGTGTAATTGAGGGAATGGGCTTAGAGATGCCATTTGGAGAAGTAATAGATCCTTGTTAGAGATGGGCTTGTAGATGCCATCCAAGAATGTTTGTGGAATTATAAATTGTAAGCTGAAAGAATGAGTATCAGAATGGCATCCGTGTCGGGAGCGTATCTGAACTGTTTCTGAAGTCTGAATCTGAATAAGTATCAAAATGGCATCCTTGTATGGAGCGTATCTGAACTGTATCTGAAAGCTGAATCTGAATGGGTAACAGAATGGCATCCGTGTCTGGAGCGTATCTGTACTGTATATGAATTTGAAATATGAATGAGTAACAAAATGGCATCCATGTATGGAGCTTATCCGTACTGTATCTAAACCCTGAAAACTGAATGAGTATCAGAATGGCATCTGTGTCTGGACCGTATCTGTACTGTATCATGATTGTATATTGTTAATGGTAGCTGTTAATCTTATCCTGAAAAGGGTAAAATGTTAGCTAAAACACAAAATTATGTTGCATGGAAAGGTATGATGCAATGTATTTGTTTTATCAATGTTTATGATATATGGATGTAATGTATGCGCATGTAAACTGATTTGCTGTATTGCTGCCTGATTGAGGAAAATAAATCCCTGAATGCTGCTGAGGATATGTTGAATTTTCATGTCTTGAAATTTGAAGTACTGACAAAATTTTGTTGTGAGGGCAATACCACATATTGCTTTGAGGAATCTTGAGAAATTTGACGATCTCTACTGGGGATTAATAATTTGAAGTTTTAGTTCCGCTGGAGATCTAAATGACGTACTGTGGGGATTGCTTATGGAATAGCCCAGAGACGTTTTCCGGTCCTTTCAACCTATCAGTAATTATCTTTCGCATTTTGTTTATTTGTAAACAGTAACTATGTTCAAATGCATATGTTCATTAATGAATCATTGGACGTTTTTGCAAATAAAACCAAGTGTAAAGAAAAAGACAAATAGTTTTATGTACTTTCAAAGAGATATCTTTGTATTTTGACTTTGAATAAGTATTTTGTACAAAGGAGACAAACATTCTAGTAAGAGAATGGCGCCATAAAACAAGAAAAATTTATACAAAGAAGATAGCTATGTGTAATAATGCCATGGGGTTTCCATTCTGCTATAGCCTTCGTGTCTCTAAATATCTTGTCTATTTATTGCTTCGTCCGAAGATGATTGAGTTGATCAGAAACTCCGAGTTTGTCAGTGGAAGTCAAAAGGTTTTACTCAAAGGTATCCGACGGGACATAGTCATACGCTTTAATTCCCTAACTTTTGCCTGGACCGCCCTTTCGGGTTTTCAGTCCACCGGGAAACCCTTTTTTGCCCAAGTCGCCGTTTCGAGTTTTCAACTTGCCGGGTGTACAGATTTTTTTAATATTTTATCCCTAATTTTTTCCCGAACCTTTTTGGTTCGCTGGGATGCCCTTGTTTTGTCTAGGTGTGTCAACCTAGAGGGTCTCTTATGTGTAGTATCTTTTGACTATGTCCGCATTCGCAGGGTGTGGCAGATCGTCGCCGTCCATGGTGGTTAAGATCATTGCCCCACCGGAGAATATGTTCTTGATTACAAATGGTCCTTCATAGGTAGGAGTCCATTTTCCCCTGGGATCACTTTGTGGAAAGACGATGCGCTTGATCACTAGATCTCTAACTTGATATACTTGGCGTCTGACTTTTCTGTTGAAAGCCCTGATCATCCGTTTTTGATACATCTGACCATGGCAAACAGCAGTAAGTCTTTTTTCCATAATTAAGTTTAGTTGATCAAGTCGATTATGGATCCAATCATCTTCATTCAAACCTGCATCCTTCATAATTCTCAAAGAAGGGATCTAAACCTCAATAGGCAAGACAGCCTCCATGCCATAAACCAAAGAATATGGTGTTGCCCCAGTTGATGTGCGAGCCGTGGTACGATACCCATGGAGAGCGAATGGTAGCATCTCATGCCAGTCCTTGTAGATGACTATTGTTTTCTGTATGATCTTTTTAATGTTTTTATTTGCAGCTTTAACGACACCATTCATCTTTGGCCGATAGGGGGATGAATTGTGATGCTGAATCTTGAAATGCTCGCACAAGGCGATGATCATAGTATTGTTCAGATTTGTACCATTGTCAGTGATCATCCTTTCTGGGATACTGTACCGGAAAATAAGATTCTGCTTGATGAAGCGAGCAACAACATTCTTAGTAACGGAAGCGAAGGAAGCTGCTTCGACCCATATTTTAAAGTAATCAATGGCCACTAGGATGAAGTGGTGTCCATTGGAGGCTGTTGGCTTGATCTCCCCAATCATATCAATTCCCCACATAGCAAAGGGCCAAGGAGCCGTCAAGACATTCAGAGGAACCAGAGGTACGTGCACCTTGTCAGCATAAATTTGACACTTATGACATGTCTGAGAGTGTTGATAGCAGTCTGCTTCCATGGTAGACCAATAATAGCCCGCCCGTAGGATTTTCTTCGCCATCGTGTGCCCACTTGAGTGAGTGCCAAAAGTACCTTCATGTAGTTCAGCCATGATCTTTTCAGCCTCAATCTTATCCACACATCAGAGCAAAATGGAGTCATGATTGCGTTTGTACAGGATGCCATTACTCAGGAAGAACTTAGTAGAGAGTCTCCTTAAGAACTTTTTATCATTGATTGAAGCTTCTTTTGGATATTCTTGAGCCTCGAGATACCTCTTGACTTCATGGAACCAAGGCTGGTCCACTACCTCTTCAGTATTAATCTCGTGACAGTGTGCTGGTTCATTCATTCGTTCGATAGTGATCTGGGGAGCCTCGTTAACCCAATTAAGTTTAAACATGGATGACATTGTGGCTAGAGCATATGCTAGCTTGTTTTCTTCTCGCGGGAAATGCTCGAAGGTAATCTGCTCAAAATGTGGTAGCAATGTCAAAACATGTTCTTTGTAAGGGATAAGGTTTGGGTGCTTAATGTCCCATTCTCCTTTGATCTGACTGACAACCAAAGCTGAATCTCCAAACACCTCTAAAGATTTGATTCCCAAGTCTATGGAAGCCTTGAGACCAAATATGCATGCTTCGTATTCCACCATGTTGTTCATACAGTTGAAGCAAAGTCTGGAAGTAAAGGGAGTATGACACCCTTTCGGAGATATGAGTACAACGCCGATACCATTACCAAGTGCATTGGATTCTCCATCAAAGAACAGGGTCCATTGGGATCCTTGTTCAGGTCCGTCATATGGTCTGATTTCTTCACCGTTGTCTAATGTCATGATGTCTTCATCCGGGAATTCAAATTTCATGGACTGGTAATCTTCTACAGCTTGATAAGCAAGATGATCAGCTAGCACACTGCCCTTTATAGCTTTCTGGGTAGTGTACTGTATGTTATATTCTATTAAGATCATCTGCCATCTAGCTATCCTCCCAGACAGAGCAGGCTTTTCGAAGATGTACTTTATCGGATCCATCTTAGATATCAACAAAGTGGTATGAGCCAACATATACTGTCTTAGACGGCGAGTAGCCCATACCAGAGTGCAACAAGTTTTCTCGAGCAGTGAATATCTGGTTTCATAGTCGGTAAACTTTTTGCTCAGGTAATAAATAGCGTGCTCTTTTCGGCTAGACTCATCATACTGCCCCAATACACACCCCCATTGAGTTCTCTAAAAGGGTCAGATACATGATCAGTGGTCTTCCCTTGACCGGTGGCATCAAAACAGGAGGCTCTTGTAGGTACTCTTTGATCTTGTTAAAAGCAATCTGACATTCATCATTCCATCTGACTACTTGATCTTTCTTCAATAGTTTGAAGATTGGTTCATAAGTAGCTGTTAGGTGAGAAATGAATCTGGCAATATAGTTCAGGCGTCCCAAGAATCCCTTGACTTCCTTCTCAGTACGAGGAGCAGGAATTTCTTGTATTGATTTAACCTTGGTAGGATCAACCTCGATGCCTTTATTGCTGACAACAAATCCTAAGAGTTTACCGGACTAGACTCCGAATGTGAACTTGTTTGGATTCAACCTTAGTTTGTACTTCTTCAACCTCTCAAACAGCTTTTGCAAATGATCAAGGTGCTCTTCTTCAGTTTGTGATCGGGCTATCATGTCATCTACATAGACCTCTATCTCATGATGTATCATGTCATGAAATAAAGCTACCATGGCACGTTGATAGGTTTCCCCAGCATTCTTCAGTCCGAATGGCATCACTTTATAGCAGAATGTGCCTCACTGTGTGACAAATGTAGTTTTCTCCATGTCCTCACTTGCCATTTTGATTTGGTTATAACCTGAGAATCCGTCAATGAAGGAAAACACTTTGTGCTGGGATGTATTGTCAACCAAGATATCGATGTGGGTTAGTGGAAAATCATCTTTAAGGCTGGCCCTGTTTAAATCTCTATAATCCATGCACATTCGTACTTTGTCGTCCTTTTTAGGACCGGGAACAATGTTGGTAACCCATTGAGGATATGAAGTGACATCCAAGAATCCAGCATTGAATTGTTTTATGACTTCCGCTTTGATCTTCTCTGACATGTCAGTTCTCATGCGGTGGACTTTTTGTTTCACTGGTGGACAATCTTCTCTTGTGGGTAGACGATGTAGCACGATGTTTGTATCAAGTCCTGGCATGTGTTCGTATGATCGGGAAAAGATCTCAACATAGTCATGCAACAACTGAATTAGACGCTCCTTGACACTCGGCTCTAGATTGGCACCTACCCCGATTTCTTTTTTATCTTCCTCGGTACCCAAATTGATTGTATCCAACGGTTCCTCATGAGGCTGAATAGCTCTTTCCTCTTGTTGTAGTAGTCTGGTCAATTCCCCTGGTATGTCACAATCTTCCTCACCTTCATCTTCGGCTTGGTAGATTAGATCTTCAGAGTCACTGAAGGCCATAGCAGTATCGTTACCCATGGGATCCGGAATGGAGGGGTACCTGCATTTGTGAGTGTGGGTGTGTGTAAGGGTATAACCATCTTTAAACAATAAAATGTAAAAGAAAGACAATGAGCACAAAAGGTTTATATGTGAAAAACGTCCATGATTCATTGAATGTCATATGAAGATGAAATAAAAACCCTTACAAATGGACCATTGTGCCTCGGGTAAGACACAAGGTTTTTAATGTGCGAATTGTTTGTGAATATTACAAGTCCAACAGAAATGTAAAAGATAAATTACTGAGAGATGAAAGTTATCGGGACAAAGTCTCTGGCTTCCCAATTGCAAAGTCCTCTGTTGATAGTAGGAAATATCCAATCCTCCAAGCTGCCATCATCTTCACCATCTTCCATTGCGTTGACCTACTGGTTGCTAAGCTTCGGAGGTGGCCCTCCAGCACGGGCACGACGCACAGCCTTCTGAGAATTTGAAGTAAACCCTAAGCCAAACTTGTCAAATTTATACGGAATGTCTGGAAGCTGCCCCCAGATGGTGCATCCACCCTCCTCTACTACTGCTTTGGTGTCCTTTAGAGATGACATCCAAAGCGGAGGTCTTGTGATATTGGGGATCGGGGATACCGCCTTGGTTGCTGCTACCTCTTGAGAGACTTTTTCAAAATGTTGAAAAGGAGTTTCAATGAACTCGCCATCCAACTCCACATACCAGAAAGAATTTAGATGGCTAATCATGTACTCTTCCTCTCCGTGGACAGTGATAATCTTTCCATGGACCGGGTACTTCAGCATCTGGTGTAGTGTATAGGTGACAACACCAGTATTATGGATCCAGGGTCGTCCTAGCAGACAAGAGTAAGAGGGGCGGATGTCCATTACATATAAAGTGGAGTTGAAAGTATGAGTTCCCACCTTTATGGGGATGTCCACCTCCCCATTGACCATCCTCTTTGAGCCATCAAATGCTCTTACGACTATGTTACTGGGTTTCAATGTTAATCCTTCGCAATCCAACCTGTCAAGAGCTTTCTTCGGTAAAACATTCAAAGATGAGCCAGTGTCCACCAAGACATGGGCCAGAGTTGTTCCTCTACACTCCACAGAGACATGTAATGCCTTGTTGTGCTTTCTCCCTTTTGGTGTCAAATCAGCATCAGAGAATCCTAGGCCGTTATCAACTGTCAAACTGGCCACACAATCTTGGAATTGGTCAGCAGATGTCTCTTGTGGCTCATGGGTTGTCTTCAGAAACTTTACCAGAGCTTTTGCATGTGGCTCAGAACACATAAATAATGCTAGCATGGAGATCTTGGAGGGAGTTTGCCCCAACTGTTCAACCACGTCATAGTCACTCTTCTTTATTATTATCAGGATCTCCTCCATTTCCTTCTTGGAGGTTTCAGGGATAGTTAGTGGTTGAGCCTTCATCCGGACAGGATCTTCTTGAATACCTTTTCCTCGAATTTCAAAAGTAGAAGTGTTGGTAGGGATAACAGCAGGAGACGTGTCGTCTTTGTCAGCAGGAGCACTTGCAGATATGATTATTGGTATGGAGGTAACCTTTGGAATAACCATGGGTCCAAAAACTGCCTTTGGAGGGGCAATTTCTTGAGAGAAGATTCTACCGCTACGGGTAATCTTACTGGTTCCGGCAATATTGCTAATGTCAGAATCTTCTTCTTCGGAGCTCACTTCTTTGGCGGCCAGCCCATCTTGTTTGATACCATGGTAGTAGATTTCTCCACCGTAATTCCACGGTACTGTTTTGTCTAATTCATACGGGACCGGCCCGAAAATTGTGATTATAAGAGGAATAGTCTTTGGAACCGATGTAATCCTAATGGGTATTTTGGGGACCCTAGAAGGATTGGCAAAGATGGTTATGATTGAAACGTCTTCAACAGGAACAAGTGAAATAGGAGCATTTTCAAACAGAATCTCTTGGTTGTCTATCAAGCGTTGAATACCTGTCTTCAATAGAGGGCAAGCAGTTGGTGAGGATAAGAAAAGATGACAGTTTTCATTACAACCTGTGAATACACCAGCTTTCAACAAGTTTATTTTAATGATTGGGAGCGGAGTCAAGAGTTCATCAACTGTGGTAACAAACAAATCTTCTTCAATAGCATTGGCGTTGTGACCATGCCTAGGCATATGAGTGGAAATGAAGTTTGGTTTCTCAAACTCAATCTCTTTTGCATCTATAAGGTCTTGAATTTTGTTTTTCAAAGCCCAACAATTGTTAGTGTCGTGACCCGGGCTTTCAGAATGATATGCACATCTGGCATTTGGATGATAATGAGGGGACGTTGTGTTGGGATTCTTTGGAGCTTATTTTAAAGTCGCTAGATTAGATTTCAGAAGATGTGATAAAATATGGGCTAGAGTCATATTAACTCTGGTGAATTGCCGGACTGGCCTTTCCACCCTCGGTTGATTACTCCTTGGTTGATCAGATGTAAGCTTTGGGATCATAATGTCCCCTACCATTAGTCGACGTTCAGCTCTCCCTTGGTTCCTTTACGGATAAACAGCAGATACCTCTTTCTTCCTAGTGAAAGGCTTTCTCACAGCTGTAGAGGTAGACAAATCCATCTGAATCTTTCCACTTTTTATACCAGCTTCCAGCCTCTCTCCGATTAAAATTAACTCATTAAACCCAGTAGATGATCTCCCTATCAAATGGTTGAAGAAAGGGCCCTATAGGTGCCCAAGAAAATATCCACCAACTCCCTTTCAGACAGAGGGGGTTGCACTTTCCCAGCTAGATCTCTCCACTTCTGCGCGTAATCTTTGAAACCCTCATTTGAAGCCATAGCCATACTCTAAAGTTGAGTACGGGTAGGCGCCAAATCTGTATTATACTGATATTGTTTATAGAAAGCTGCGGCAAGATCTTCCCAGTTGTGGACGTCGGCCTTTTCTAATTGGTAAAACAAAACGAGTTGTGTTCCGGATAAACTATCTTAGAAAAAATGGACCCACAAGTCTTTATCGACAGAGTGCAGCTGAATCTTTCTCACGTATCATCAGAGGTGCATTTTAGGACATGACACCCCATCATATTTTGCAAACAACGACACTTTGAACTTTGGTGGGATCACAATTCCCGACACTAGCCCCAATTCTTCAAAATCTAGACCTGGTACCCTTTGTATTTCCATAGCGCTCAAACGCTCTTCAAGATGTCTGCACTTATCATTAGTCGAAGGGTATTGTTCCTCAGAGTAGTCTTCCTCTTCTTCCTCCTCTCCAGACTCTGATGCAACTGCTGTTTCTTTCCCTTTCCCTTCATCAGATGTTGCTGTGAAATTCAAGGTTCTCCTAGTTTTCCCTTGAAACCTTCTCCCCATGATTACAGCACCAGTTGGTTTCTTTTCTTTCTTCTTTTTCTCCTTTTCCAATAAAGTCTTCAGCTCCTCTTGTCCTTTGGCCAGGGTTGTGAGTAACTGTTGAAACTGAATGTTTTGAGTTTGAAGATCTTTGACTGTCTGTTCGAGATCCATCTTACTTAAATAAACAGTAGAGAGATGAGGAAACTTGTTGCAAAAGACCTGTTTATGTTATGATGAATGATATATGCATATGTAATGTTTTCAAGGATTTTAAAAGATTCAAGCTCGTTTTAAACAAAAAGAAACACATATTATATTAATAAGATAGAGTTTGAATACATCAATATCCCTTGGGAAAAATAATACAACACTCTAAGTTAAAAAAGTAGTGTGCATCCTCTTTGGTGCAATGTAGGTGTTTAGAGTCTGCTCCTCATGAAGTAGCCTAGTGAGATCCAAAACCTTCTTCTCGCTTGCGTAGAATTGGGTTTCGAAAGTATCTCGCTCTCCTTTGAGCTGTATCCAATCCCTTTGTAGGTCTTCAAGAGATGTGGGCATGTCAGGATGTAGGATAGTGTATGGCACTTCTCCTTCCTTAACAGGCTCAATAATCACCGGGAGAATGGAAGGATAAGGCATCCTAAGAATTTGAGCGCGGGTTCGTACCCACTTTAGGTAAGGCTCAAGAGGGATGGAATTCTTGTGTCCCAAAGTCTTGCTATCCACCTTGTTTAGCATCCTCCAAGCTCGAATAAATCTCTGGTGAAGACCTTGATCGTTGTTGTCATAGTCGAATACCAAGCCTTGAATCAGCATATCATGTGGGCCATCTCTTTTGGCGTAACCAAACTGTCTTAGAGCTAAGCATGGGTTGTAGGTGATGCCTCCCCTAATGCCAAGTAAAGGGACATTAGGGAATTCCCCACAATGGTCAACAATGATAACATTCTCTTTGGATTGAGAGCACCAATGAATATCTGAATGTTTGAGCATCATTAACCTTTGTGACCACCTTAATCCTTGCTCATTCTTTAAGATTGATTAGGGAAGATGAGAAATAAACCATCTTTCCAAGAGAGGAGTGCAACACATAAGGACACCTCTTTTCCTCATTGTACGAGTGTGAAAAGAGTGCAGGATATCCCCTAGTAATGTAGGCACCAGATTGTGTGACATGAAGATTTTGACGGCACTCACATCTATGAGTTGGTCAGGATTGGGGAACAAGACCATCCCATAGATAATAAGAGCCACAATTTCCTTAAATGCTTGCAAGTCTAAGTAATTCCAATAGATTTGAGCCTTCTCAAACAGAAACTTTGCTAAGAAGCCTTTGAAACCACTTCTAGTTTCCCAATGAGTTGTGACATCAGATCAGTGCAAGTACAGGGCTTGAGCAATCTCTTCTGGATTTTGATCTCTTTCCGTACCGTTGAAAGGTAGTTCATTGAGAATTGGAATCCTCAAGAGTTGAGAGAATTCTTCCAAAGTGGGCACAAGTTGATAGCCGGGAAATGTGAAGCAATGAGGCAAAGGATCAAAGAACTGGAAGAGCACCTTCATCACATCCTCCTCCGTGTTGGAGGTGACCATGTTGAGTAGATGACCATGCCTCTCGGTGAATGGAGAGTTCTCAGGGATCCTTGAAACTAGCTCCTTGAGTTATAGAGGAATTCTTACAAGGTTGATTTGGATAATTTTCCTGCGGAATGAATCCATATCCTACAAAACAAGAACAAAGATGAATCTCAAAAATCCTTGAAATGGTTAGTGAATGCATATGATGTTCATGATGTCCATGATATTATGCACAAGTATGCATATACAAGCAAATCAAACAAGTTCTTAGATTAGGCTTGCATGGGGTTTTATAGGTAAGTACCCTCTTGAAGTTTAGTTGGCTCAACCTGTCCTAATAATAGTAACCGGGTTCTAAGGAGCTCAATATCACTGGACTGTTTCCTTGGTCATTGTTTCAGCTCAAGCCTCTTTAATGGTGACCGAAATATCCCCAGAAACCAACCCTCAATGAATGTAGTATCGAGTATCTACCAACTTCGGACTGCACCAAAGCCGGTCATCTCACTACATCCTAAAGGCCAAGTTGGTCAAGTAAAGGGTTCTAGAAGTTCATTAGTGCTTCATGACATCACTCAGCAGCCCCGTATTCTTTTTGATTGACTCAAAGGCTACCAGTACCCACAAATATGTTACACTAACATAGCTATTGCTTAGACCATGTCGGTATACCCCGCACAGTTTCCACAACGTATTGCTATTTACCTATAATGTTTCCCAAATCCTGGTGGAGGATTCAAACCCAAATAAAGAACCATAATGTAAAGCAAACAAACCAAACAAAGTAAGTAAATAAATGTGATCTAAACCCTAAGGTAACCCCACTTTCATTTATTTCCCCAGCAGAGTCTCCAGTTCTGTGATACGGTGGGATAACTGACTTGAGGGTTTTGCGTTTTATCGCAAATGTTGCAGTTAGCAAGAGTCACCACCGACTTTTATTTTATCCAAGAGGAAAGGTAAAAAAGCACAGGAAATACCTTTGAGATGTTTTCTTGAGTTCAGGGGGTAGATTATGAAAAGGGAATGTATTAGCACCCTTTTCATCAATGGTTTTCCATGGGCTCTTAGTTACTTGCTTAGATCACTTGCTTTTGTTTGTTTGAAATTGTGTTTGGTGTGGTTTTGAAAGTATTTTGTAAAATAGGCCATTCATTTAGGCAATCTTTGTAATGATTCTCGTTCGTAAGAATGTATACAAAGATGTTTATCTTTTTGAAAATGTTTTCAATGTTTGTAAGATGTTTTTGAAATGTGTGTTTATTTTGAAAATAGAAAGGATAGTTATTTGAAATAGAGCAAGTAACTAGAAGTAATCTACATACTCAAATGTCTTTCTTGTACATTTTCTATTCCTTTGACATTGTTGTCTTACCATTTAATTTGGTAAGCAACCCTATCTTTGGATGTAAACGGGACGGGCGTGGGTCATCGCATGGCCATGATTAGCAATGTTTGCAAAGTATCTTAGCATTTTGAGGGACCAAGATCATTTTTTTGTAAGGCAACTTTGAATAGTGTTATCGAGGGACTATGATCTTATATTTGTTTGTTTTGCCAAGATACTTCACATGCGTAATATGGCCATTTTTGTTTTAGGCAACCAAGTGGAGAAACCCTAAGGATGCTTGTGTGCAAGTGTATCATTTTCATGCTTTGATTTTGTCTTGTATTTAGGGTTTTCTATTTTTCTTTGTTTCGATCTTCTCATACACACCCTAATTACTAATCATGGCATGTAAAGCGGTAAATTGTGTAATGTAAATATTACTAGGCTATTACAACAATTTTATGGGAGGGGGGAATACAAATTTGAATAGAGATTTGCAAGAATATAAAGCTAAATAAATTATTACAACCAAATCGAATTTGTACGAATTAGAATAAATAAAATACAACATTTAAGTATGCAATATAATATACATGTAAGGAAAAGATTTTTGTTTTGTTTTTATGTAAAAGATATTTTAATCTAAACCTAAAATTATAAGGAAAAGAAATTAATTTTTTAGAAGGGAGTTTTTAACCCTAATTTCTATTTTAAAAGAAAATAAAGTTCTTTTATACTATTTTTTGTATATTTTTGTATTAAAATAATAAATAATATTGTATAAAAATATAAAGTTTTTATATATGCAAAAATAAATATTTATAAGTATGGTATGAAAAAGAAATGAATAAATTAAACTAAATATATTTTAATTATATTTTACAAGTTTATTAAGAAAATATATGATATCTATTAAAAATAAAATATATTTTTATGTGAAAAAATATACTAAAATAATAAAAATGCAATATTATGAAAATTATATTTTTTGGATTTTTATACATTAAAGAAAATATTAATATATTAAAATGAAAATAAAATAAATAAAATAAAAGTATAAAAAAAGTTGGGCAAAGGGGGTGCTATAGAAAAAATGGCAGTAGTGTGTTAGTAAAAAAACTATGGCCCAAAGAACAAAGCCCAAACCTGCAAAAGATCACAAAAACTGAAAAAATGGCAAAAGTGTGAAAAAACAAAAGTAGCGCCCATGTTCGAACCCAAGACATGGCTCTCACCAGCGCGCTACTTTGCCACTAGGGTGGCTATACATCCATTGTCTTAAGGAAAACAAAAATAATATAACATGAATTAAGTCATTGCCCTGTACTTCATCTTCTTCCTCAAGCTTGGCCATACATCCTGTAACTCTCTTATTCTTCCATAAAAATGAAAACTCATAACATGAAAGTTGTAGTATTTGATCACACGATTCTACCCATATAAGTTATCTGAGCTAACAATCAAAGATCAGAGAAAATTTTAACAGCCCTGAATTTAAACCTAATATTTTCAGAAACTTCAAGTTCCAAATTCTCTCAACTTAAGTAAAATAAATGCAAGATGAAGATATGTACGGTTTCGTTGCAATGAGTACTACATTATTTATTCACAAATTGTGACCAATGGTTGCCTGTACAAGGAGATAGAGTTTGATATTTTACCTCCTTCAGTTGAAATCGTGGATGGGACTAGAGTGAGTTTGATGGAGGCCTGATGCTTGCTTGAGCTTCCTTGAACTTCCCTGAATGTATTCCCACCCTTACCTTGCTCTGAAAGTGCTTGAAACTCCTTGGCCAAGTCAACCTGCAAGCTTTGAAAACAAAAATGGCAGGTGATGGAGAATTGGTTACAGAACAGGGATGAAGTCCTGGATTGGTTTGATATCAAGTAGGTAAGATATTTTGATGATCAAGAATAGAAACGCACGAGCCAAATGTGAGATTGGTATCCTTATGCCAAAATTATAAGTTTGGACAGTTTTCTGGTGTTTTTGAACTTGGGAGTGTTTCAGGCCTTTTCTAATCGTGTGCTAAGTTGTATTATGTTTTTATATTAGTATAGAATCAGTTTCATGTCAACCCTCCTACAGCTGTGCCAGTTCTAGCCTTTTTGCAACTTTTCTTGCCTTTGAAGTAAAGTGAAGGGACAAGGCTTGCCATGCTTGTACTTGCTTTCTTAGGGTTGGTATGGACTTGTACCATTTGCTTTAGGCCTGTAAAACTTGTATGTATAATGGAGACAGGTGCAATGCTCAAGAATTGGAAAGTGGCAAAAGTTGAGCTTTTTCAAAATGGCAATGGTTACTTTATGCCATTTATGGAATTACAACTTGGATAATGACTTAAAGGCTTGGATCAAAGCTTTGTCAACTGAATAAGCATTAAATTAAGGAGTGAGGAACAAGTTTGGGACCTGTGAAGCATGGATTAGGCAGCATAGGTGCTGCTTGGAACTTTGTTCTTCATGAAATGGCTTGGACAAAAAGTGAGAAATTGCCAACTTCATCTCTTCGATTCTCCCTACTCAAAAATGATATTGAGGAGTTCTTAGACATTTTGGAAAGCTTGCAATATGCTCTATAACTCATCTTTGAAATTAAGTTTGAGATACCTCTTAGAACTAGGTGAAATTTTGCCATGAAGTTGGGTCCAAAACCTGCCTAAATTAGGGCAAAATTTCACTAAGTTATTTAGTTCATGAGCATGTATTCATAAATATCTTGATATAAAAGCATCTTTAGGGAAAATTGTGTGAAGCAAAGTTGTAGATTTCATGGAGGTCTACAACTTTCATGTTGGGAACTTTCCTTGAATCATTATGCATCATGGTGAAAAAATGGCCTAAAGTTGAGAAAAAATAAGAAATTTTATATACTTAGAAAATTTTCTAAGTTAAGAAAAATTTCAAATTCAAACCTTAATCTTCAAACTTGGATTTATTGATGAACAAGTTTCACATTTTGACATGTTTTGATGAATTGTGACTCTTGGCACTTGATATTGACCAAAAAGTCAAAATTTGAATTTTCAGTGTACAGTTGACTTTTGATCAGTTGATTGTAAATTTCATCTGTCAAGAGATATTTCCAGTGCATTGGCATTGGTCATAATTTTTAACCGTGATATGAACATCTTTCCATAGATTAGGCCAATAAAGGCCAGCTTGTAAGATTTTAGCGCAGGTCTTTGAAGTGCTTGTATGGCCTCCATAGGGAGCCACATGACAGTGGAAAATTATGTTTTCTATTTCATCTTCAAGAACATATCGATGGAAAATACCATCAGCTCCCTGCTTGAAAATACCATCGGCGCCTCGCTTGAAAATCAAAGGCTCATCCCAATAATATTGTTTTAGATCATGAAAGAACTTCTTCCTTTGTTGATAAGATGTATCCGGTGGAAGCACTCCAACAGCCAAGTAGTTGACAAAATCAGCATACCATGGTAGTATGGTTTTAGTGTAGATTGCTTCCATGAATTCATTTGTCTTAGTGTCTTCATAAGTTATAGGGTATTCAACTGTAACACTTTCCAATTGCAATTGGGCTACAAGGCGTTCATAAGGAAAATCATCATTAATAGGTATTTTATCGGACTTGATGCCTTCTATCCTGGATAGGTGGTCAGCTACTACATTATCAGTGCCTCTCTTGTCCTTGATTTCTAAATCAAACTCTTGCATAAGTAAGATCCACCTTAGTAATATTGGTTTGGCGTATTTCTTACTTAAGAGGTACCTGATTGCAATGTGATTGATATAGATAATTATCCGTGCTCCTACTACCTAAGAATAGATTTTATCCAAAGTGAAAACAACAACTAATATTTCTTTTTCTGTGGTGGTGTAGTTCGTCTATGCAGGATCTAGGGTTCTACTGGCGTAATAGATTACATGATGTTTTTTTATCCTTTCTTTGTCCTAGAACTGCACCTACGACATAGTCACTAGTATCACACATTATTTCAAATGGTTCATTCCAATCAGGAGGTTGCATAATAGGTGCCGAGATTAATGCTTTTTTAAGTGTTGTAAATGTGTCCAAGCATTTGTCGGTGAAGATTAACTCAACATCTTTCATTAGCAATTCGGTTAGGGGTTTGGTTATTTTAGAATTCTTTAATGAAACATCGATAAAAACCAGCATGTCCTAGAAAACTTCATATTTCTCTAATGGTTTTGAGCGGTTGAATATTTTCTATAACTTCAATCTTTGCTTTATCTACTTCAATTCCCTTATCGGATACGATGTATCCTAAGACAATTCCTTGTCGGACCATGAAGTAGAATTTTTCCAAATTTTGCACGAGGTTGACACTTACGCATCTTTTTAGTACCATCTCAAGGTTCGACAAACATCCTTCAAAACTCTCTCCACATACGAAGAAGTCATCCATAAAAACTTCCATCATACCATCTAGAAAATCATAGAAAATGGACATCATGCATCTCTGGAATGTTGCAGGGGAATTACACAATCCAAATGGCATTCGTCGATAAGCGAACGTACCATAAGGACAAGTGAAGGTTATCTTTTCTTGGTCGTCTGGATGAATAGGAATCTGGAAGAATCTTGAATAGCCGTCTAAATAGAAGAAATGAAAGTGTTTAGCTAATCTTTCAAGCATTTGATCAATAAAGGGTAAAGGAAAATTATCTTTACGAGTGGCTTTGTTCATCTTTCTATAGTCGACTCAAATTCTCCACCCAGTGTGAGTTCGTTGCGCTACAGATTCTCCCTTAGCGTTGCTGACAACTGTAACACCTCCCTTCTTAGGTATGACATGTACTGGGCTAACCCATTTAGTGTCGGATATTGGGTATAGTGTAACGCCCCGATATTTAATTATTTATTTAATTAAATATTTTTGAATATTTTATATTAATTCGAATTTTTATCGTCGAAGTCAAAATTATTTTATTTTGTGGCATGATAAATAATCGGATTTAATTTGGTGGAATTAAGTTGAGATATTACTTTATTATTAAACTTAATTATGAGATTGGGCTTAACTTGTGGTATTGTGAAGTAATAGGGGAGGTATGTCACTTTGGCCCATTTAGATTTATTAAGACAAATAATATATTATAATAGAAGTAGAATTAGAGGAGAAAGATAGTTAGTGTTATCAGGAAAAAGAAGGAAAAAGAGAAGAGAAAGAGGAATAAGGTTATGAGAGGAGAAGAAGAACAAGAGGAGGTTGCTACTAGTGTAAAATTCCTAGAAATCCCATTGAAGTTTCTTAGAGCTGCACTCAATCCAAGGTAAGGGTGGGGTTCTTGCTAAATAAATGGGAGTACGATGAATTTTAATTTGGGTTTAGGGTATTAGTTTAACTACTATGTTGTGCATGAAAAATTTGTTGTGTTGCTATTGAAATTAAAAATTGATTTGAGTTGTGTTGTTGTTTGTTGTATTTGAATTGTGTTGAGTTAATTCCAAACTAGGATAAATGGGTGAATTAAAACAATAATGAACAAGAAGTAGGCATATGTGTAAAGGGAGGCAAAAGCTATTTTTTTAGCTTCAGGCCTCCTGACACGGGCACCCGTGTCAGCCCCTGCACTCCATGCCATTCCCCTTTCCTTCTTCTGACACGACCGTGTCAGGCAACACGGCCACCCGTGTCAGCTGTTGTATCAAAATTTTCTGAACTTATATTTATGCATTTTTCTGACCTGATTCGTCCTGTTTGATTCTTCTGCAAACCAAAACATTAAATATGGTGATAAGGAATAAAACATCAATTAGTTGAACGAAGAAATGATTAAGTAACTACTATTGTGTAGAACCATTGATCAGTAGCCGAATTAGGCGGTATAATCAGTTGTTCGGAATTCAACAAATTTAATCGGGTAACTAAGTTTAATTAGCAGGTAATTATGGATATTTCTTTTTGTTGAAATTATGTCGATTATGCCGTATTGCCGGTACAACATGTTAAGTCATTCCGTCATGTTTGTGGACATTGTTGATTATAGGTCTTATGACCAATGTTGTGTTATCTTGTGATGATCGATGAAACATTGTTGATTCTGTTGACATGTTGTGTTGTAGGCCTTTGGCCAATGTTGAATGGTGTGATTTGTTGTTATGTCGACCGTTGTTATGTTATTGTTGTTGCATTGTCGAGTTGTGGTTGTTTATATCTTCGCATAACATAGCATTAAAGTTGGACTAGATTGGCATATTCTATGTTGGAGGAATGCTCACCATGTTGGCCTTTATTGGCAAGATTTTATGTTGAATGCTTATGCCTCATGCCTCGGAATTACGGGCAATTTCTAAGTTGGGAGTTCTGCTCCAATGGTACCACATGCATTTGCACAGTTGAGTCGCATTTGGAGTCGTTAATTTGTTGCTTATTTAAAGTGTTATTTATGCCTGGTGATGTTACACGTTGAATTGATGTGTTGGTAAATTGTGTTGCTTTATGTTGTTTGTGATCGGTGGAAATAGAACTAACTGTTTTGGAATGCTGGTTCGCGTTTGCGTTTCGCAAAATGTCGCGGTAAGCAAGAGTCGCCACCGTCTTTTATTTTCTCTAACCAGGAAAGGACAAAAGCACAACAAAATACCTTTTCGAGATGTCTCTCGGTTCGGGAGGTAGATTTATAGAAAGGGAAGGTGTTAGCACCCCTTCTATCCGTGGTTATCCACGGGCTCTTAGGTACTTGCTCTTATGTTTTCAAAATTTGTTTGCTTTTCAAGTGTGTGTGGGTTTTGAAAAAGTTTCGTTTGAAAAATTTCTAAGTAACTCTTGTATCTGTCCTCAAGAGTGTATGAAAAATTTGCTTGAAAACTTTTAGAAAGTGTCAGTGTGAAAAGATGTTTTTGTTTGTTTGAAAAGAGCAAGTACCCATGAGATCTACCTACTCTAAGGAATTAGGCTGTGTAAGAGTCCTTTAGATAGTGCCATCCCACCATTGAGAGGTAGGTAGCACCACCGTTGGAGGTGTTCGGGTCAATCCGATTGAGGGACAGTGTGGTCACCGAAGCAATAGTAGGACACCTTAGAAGTAACCCTAATGTCCTAGATCCTTTTTATCCGAGGCAACCGTTTCGAGGCGACTGGATCTTTAGACAAGAGGGCGACCTCTAAGACACCCTATACTTGACGACCACGTTCGAGGCAACGAGTGAGGCGTACCCTAGAAGTGGCATGTGCTTGTGTGTTCATTTCAGTTTATGTTTATCTTTGATCATGCAATTGTGAGCTACGAGTTGTTTTTAATTTGTCATTCAGTCTTTCATGCTTATTAACAGTTAGGAGTGCGGAAAATTAAAGTGCGGGAATGTAAAGCTACGCTATTACAAGGCGCGGGCCTATACATCGCCAAAAACAAAGACCCGTTTTGATAAAGTGCGGAAAGTAAAGAAAGCAATAAACCTAATTACTATTACATTCTTGAAGCAGTTACATAATAATCAAAATATAAAAATAACGCGCGAATAGAAATTAAATTGGAACGTCCTAGGGTTTTTGACCCTTGAGAAAATTATGAGTTTTTTGTCCTTTTGTATTAAATTAAAATTAAACCTAAATCTAATTATTTAATTATTTACAAGAAAAATGTTTTTTATGTTTTTTAATATTTTAATAAAAAATAAAAATAAAGAAGCTAATAAGTCAAAAGAAAACCTAGTTCTAAGTTTATTTTAATTATTAATAAAAAATGTCAAAGTTAACCTAATTAACTAAATTAATTAATTTACATTTTTATTTACAAAAATAATAGTAATTAATAAATAATAATAATGATAATTAAGAAAATATGAATGAAAATTGTCAAACCCTAATTCTACATGATTTTTATTTATTGAGAAAAAGATTAAAATTAAGCCTAAATTAAATTAAAATAATGGTTAGTATTTATTTACAAAAATAATTATTAGTGAATTTAATAAATAATAAAATATATTTACAATTTTTGATTTCTGGATTTATCATGAAAAATTAATTTGGTTATGAATTAATAATAGTAATTAAATAATTAAAAGAATTAGAAGAAAAGAAAATAAAACAAAAAATAGCAAACCAAGGGGGTATGTTAACCCATATGGAGGTGAATTTGTGAAATTCTGGCCCAAGAACACCAAGCCCCTTGTTGACTTTCATGATCAGGCGCTTACTGGTTGACTGGGGTGCATGATAGTCCTCCTTTCTTGGCCTTCAGATTGTTGATCATGGCCACTTGGCATGTGGAGCGCTGAGGTTTATGGTGGACTATTGGACATGCGCTGCATTGGAACGTGTTAGGAAAAATATTAACAATGATATGGGGGACCTGGGAATCGAACCCAGGTCCCAACGATTGCAAGCCACGTCTCCAGCCACTCCACCATCACGTTGCGTTTGTAAACATAATGAGTAACAAATATAATATATGCAAAATAATAACCATGCTGGAAACAATGGAAAACGCGCGTAGATTTGAATCCACCAACCACACGTCAACACGCCATCTCCTTCTTTGTTTCACCTGCAGAAATATCAAACAGATAGCGAGGGTTTTAAGCCCCCACAAACTAGAAAAGAGAAAAATAGGGATTAGCGTTGCAGGTTATATAAAAAGGGCGCGATGATTGGGTTGAATTCGTCTGGCCTTGACGAATTCAACCATGTACGTTTCATGGTCCAATTTTTCAGTATGTAAAAAACCCCAAAATCCAAGCTTCGAAACCCTAAGGTTCTTCAATGGTGGTTTTCGATTCAGAATGCTACAATCAAATTGGATTATACCAATCGCTTCAGGAGGTTCCTATTAACACAAATCAACCCAAAAAATAGATTAAAAGCGCATGAATAATGATATGCTATTTTGGAAAATAAGCCAAACCGTGGGACTTGTTATGAACGATTCCTTGAGTGTTAGGGCTTGTTCTTGATGGCAACAGGTTCCTGACAATGTCAGCAATGCGTTTGAATCTTTTTTAGGCTTTGAATGATGCTGCAAGTGAGATTTCAGTTTCACCCTTTCTCTTGAATTTTTGGAATTTGATTCTATGGTTTCACAACAGCTTGCCCGTTCTTAGGAATAGGGTTTGCTTCAACATTTGTATGTGAAGAGAATTAGGTCATCTTTAGGCCCATAAATCCATTGTATTCAAGTTTCATTATGTGATTGCCAATCAAATCTTTTTCAATCTTTTTCTTTGATAAAACCTTGCCAATCATGGAGATTTTGATGTCTTTGAGGTGCACACGAATTACCAGCTTGCCCTAGTCTTATTTGCATCACAAAAGATTTAAAAATCATATCTTTTGAATTTTCCTACAATTAAAATTAATTAAATGAATTAATATTAATAAAAATTCAATTAATTAATTAAAAATGAGAAAATAAATCAATTAATCTTAATGGGTCGTGCATAAGCCTTGGGTAAAGATTCAAGAAGGAATTTGAGGCCCATTAGCAAAAATGAAGTGTTTTAGGCAAAGTTGACTTTTGAAAGTTCCCAAAAATTTCCCAACTTCTCCAATGCATATCTTGCTCAATTTTGAAGCTATGAACATGTTCTTGGACATTTTGGAAAGGTCTTGAAGTGCTATAACCAATGCCTTTGGTCCCATGTCATTTTGATTCACCAATCTCAAGTTATGGTCTTTGACTTAAAGTGCCTTTTTGTTGACTTTTGAAAATGACCTATAATGTAGAAATTGATAACTTTTTGTGAGAGCATTTCTTGGACTTGGAGTGTGAAGATGAGTTGTAGGAAATGTCATCCCCTTCAAAATGAGCATTGGATGGGATTTTTCTGATAAACCATGAAAAAGTTATGCCTTGGTCAATTTGCAGTTGACTTTTTCAGCTGCCCAAAAATAGAAACTTTTGCATCTTGATGATTTTTGAGCTATGCTTGTGGAATCATGATCAAGACTTGATAAAATGATGATTGTGGCTTCAAAATAAGATGTTGACCAAAATTTTTGACTTTTGACTGCCAAATGACCATTTTGCCCCCTGCAATTGACTGTGAAGCAATTAGGACTTTTGACTGTGCAATTTGATGCTGTGAGCCTTGAAGTTTGACATGTAGATGCTTGACAATGTATATAGGCATATGGGACTTTATTGGACCCTTTAAAACCTCAGCTTCCTTGCAAGAACCAAAACCCTAATTTTGACTGTGTTAGGAGGCAATTGGACTGTGCAACCCTTGAGAGATTTTGAACCATTTGGAGATTGATCTTGACAAATTTTGAAGAATATGGGAGGGAAAATTTTGGGGTGCAACATTGTTGTTGTATGAAGTGGTGAATCGTATATTCTTTACCTATATATGCTGTGAATAAATGTTGTGATGCTAATGACGTGATTATGAATTATTTCTGTGGGTAGCCTTATGGTGTGAATCTTAGTGAATATATATAATGAATATGTTGTTGCCATGAATTGTTGTTGATTACGTTGATGACGTTGTAGGCCTATGGCCAGTGAAGTAGTGATATAGGCGTATGCCTCGTGAAGTGTTTAATGATGTTGTTGCATGTGTTGTACATTCATACATTTGCATTTGTGAAGGCCTGTATTGGCGAATATTGTGAAGGCCTGTATTGGCGGATTTTGTGAAGGCCTGTATTGGAAAAATGAATTGTGAAGAAGGCTTATGCCTCGTGCCTCGAAATTACTGGCAAATATTTATGTTGGGAGTTTTACTCTGATGGTACTACATGCATTTACATAGTTTTGAGTTGCATATTCGAGTTGTATATGTTGAATTATGGTGTCGATGATTTGTGAAGTGTTGAGTTATTATTGTATGAGGTGGTGATTCTCTTTATTCTTTACCTAATATATTGTTTATCATAACCCTATTTATGTAGTTTGATATCTCACCCCTTCAGTTTGAATGTTGCCCTTTGTTGGTAAAGCGCAGGTAACCAAGATGAGTAGCAATAGCATTGTTAGTTCGAGTTTGGTGTCATTTGATCTGATACGTAGCACTCGGGGGGAAATGAACGCTTGTCTTATTTTGTTGTTTAATCATTGAAACTTATGTTGTTATTTGAGGAGTTATTGTATTGATGTTGTTTCATGATTCAAAAGATGATATATCTTATTTAGAGAATTATTATGAATGCGCTGCGTGATTAATCAAAGTTTGGTTTATATTATGAAGACTATATTCACGAGTTGTGTTAATTTTGCTTCTTTAAGTGTTATGTATCTATTCTAAGAGCATGACAGGTTTATGTGTTTTGTTGAGTATGTGACATCCTGATTATTTTGGAAATTTTTATACTCTGATTTTTCGATAATTGCTTGGGGTAGAATTGGGATGTTGCGTTAGTGGTATCAGAGCAGGTCAGTCCGTCCGACCAAGTTGTCTAATGTTGTTTGTTCCTTAGTGCGCAAACAAGTGTGTGAAACACTGTCGATACTTGTTTGCTTTTTCTAATCAAGTTGTATGCAAGAGTTGGGTTGAAGATAAGTGGGGGAGAAGCTTTGCTTCTCAAATATGTTTTGGTTGTAAGATTTTAGTTCAGTATGCTGTTGGTGGCATCAATGCAAGTATTGCTGAAGTTTTATTGTTTCCCTAATCCAAATGTGACATGGATTAAACACTTTGTTTGTTAATCAAGTCGAAACATCTTGAGGGAGGATGATCAGACATTGTTGATGTTTACTTCTCGAAGGATGAGGAGCAGTGTAACAGTTGTTGATATACGAGTAGAGTGTAAATCCATGATGCTTCAGAAGGTGATTGTTAAGTAACAAGGACAACTTTTAGAAGATGGAATTTAAAAAGTTATGATCTTTCAGCACTACTGGTGGACTATGAAGTTATCCGTTTGAGTAGCCCTTGCGTAATATGTCGATGTTTGAACGGTGATAGAGTGGCATATTCATGTAGACCTTGTCGTGGGATCCTTGTGAGTGATTGTAAAAGTTGTTGAAGTTATTGGAATATTTTGAATCACGAGTCAGAGTCAGAAATGCGAGGAGATGAGTATGATTTAAAGAATGGTAAGTGTTGGTACTGGTGCAAATAAATTTTGTTATGATATTATCGTAAGGTGTGTATTACTATGTCGTGGCATGACGTCGATGTTCACATTTTCGGATAACTTTAGAAATTCATATATTGTGTTACGAGTATCAGATTGGTGTTCTGTTTGAACCTATAAGGAGATGGAAATATATTCTATCCTATGAAAGTGTTTTCAAATACCGTAGATCTATTCCTATATGGAGAGACTCTAAAGTCGGTTATGGAACTAGAGGCTTTTTGGGCACAAGTAATTATTATCGCAGTTGTTCGAGACGAGGTCAAGCATAATATGTTGTTGGCGAATAAGTTGAGAAATGGGATGTTCGGCATTAAAAAGGATAATCGTTCATTATTTCAAGTATGGGATGTTGCATGTGAAGAAAGTTTTGTAGAACTAAAGAATAGATTGACGATTGCTCCGGTGTTGGTTTTGCCTAATCTGGGTGAGTCATTTGTAGTGTATTATGAACGCATCTAAGATGGGACTTAGTGGTGTTTATGTTGAATATATGGAGACATTGTCTTTTTGGTTCTAGATTTGAAGTATTTAGCGACCATAAGAGTTTAAGGTATTTATTTGATCAAAAGGAATTGAATAGGAGACAATGAAGATGGTTGGAGTTATTGGAAGATTATGATTTCGGTTTGAATTATCATCCAAGGTAAAGCTAACGTGGTGGCTGATGCGTTAAGTCAAAGGAATTTACATATGTCGACAATGATGGTTAAAGAATTGGAATTAATTGAACAGTTCAGAGATGTGAGCTTAGTTTGCGAAGTGACACCTGTGATACGGTGGCAAAACCGACCATTTTTACTGGTTTGCGTTTTGTGTTTTTTGTTTGCAAAATGTCGCGGTAAACAAGAGTCGCCATCGACTTTTTTTTCCAACCAATCATGGAAAAGGAAAAAGAACAAAAAAAGCCTTTTTTTCGAGATATTCTGAGTACGGGGGGTAGATTATAGAAAGGGAAGGCGTTATCACCCTTTCTATCCGTAGTTATCTACGGGCTCCTAGGTACTTGCTCATTTTTCAAATTGCTTGTGTGTGTTTGTCTTGAAAATGTTTTATTTACTTCGTGATAACCCTTGTATCAGTCCTCAAGGATGTGACGAAGTTTTCTTTGAAAATTTGTTTTGAATGGTGTTTGTGTGAAAGGTTTTTATTGAGTAAGCACTTAAGATTCTACCTACTCAAAAAAAGATTGTTTGTTCTTGTTTCCTTTAGACAACTTTATCCTACTATTAAGGAGTAGGTAGCACCGTCGTTGGAGTTTATAAGGGTCATTCGAAAGGGACAAATACAATCACTAAAGCAATAGTTAGAAAACTTTAGTAGTAACCCTAGAGTCTTAAGATCTTTCCGAGGCAACATCTCCGAGGCAACATTTCCGAGGCAACATTTTATCTCTTAAGATTGGAGGGCAACCACTAAAATCTCCTATGCTTAATAATTGTTTACCGAAGGCAACCGAAGTGAGGTAACCCTAGGAGTGAGCATGTGCATATGAATTGTTTCAGTTATTTAATCTTTGCACATTAGGTGATCTACCATTTTAATTTCAGATATTCCTGCCATACAATCCTATTGACATACACCTAGAAAGTTAAATATTTGCAGGAATTTAAAATGCGAAAAAACAAACCTAGCTATTATAAGGCTTCGAGGATGGGGATTAATTACATAACCTAAGAATCGGGGATTAAAGCAGTAAATAAAACCCTAATTTAACTATTACAAACCATTGGCAGTTACAAAAATAATGGAAAAGAAATAATTAAATGCGCAGCGAATTAAATACGAGGAGAAATTGAAAACCCTAAAATCTAATTGAAAAAATAATTAAGTTATTTTTGAGAAAAGAATTGATTAAATTATGTACGACTAAAACCCTAATTTTAATCATTTTAATTATGAAAAAGAAATTGAAATTAACCTAATCTAGCTAAATTAAATAATTTCAAGAAAATAAAATATTTTACAAAGAAAACAAGATTTTGTGTACTTTTGGTTTTTTATTTGAGAAAAGAAATTTAATTGTAAAATTAAAACCTAGTTTCTATTTGATTTTAATTATAAAAGAAATTAACTTAACCTATATTTCTAATTAAATTAAAATAAATATTTTATTAAAAAAAATGCTTTTTTTTGGTATTTTGTGATTTGTTGATTTTATGATTAAAAAAAGTAATTAATTTGGTGAAAAGTAATTAAACAAAATAATGAAAATAAAAGAAATAAATAAAGAAAAAATATATGGGCCTGTGTTGTTAGCAATTCTGGGGGGTGTCATTCTGAATTTCCAAGCCCAAAAACATTCCAAGCCCAGTCAATTGTTGGTGCCTTGTAGCGTTGACTTGGGGGCGCACCATAGTCCCTCATTGCTGGAATGTTGGATCTGATGGCATGCCTGATCAAATGGTTGGACATGAGTGTGTGTGGTGGTCACCAGGAAGGGTAATGTACTGGATCTGTTACAAGAAAGTGAAATAAAGAAAATTTTGTTGCGACCTGGGATCGAACCCAGGTCCTTATACTCACTACCAATGCCTTATTGCCATCTGAGTTGCGCGCTTTTGTTGTAAGTATAAAGAAAATAAAATATGTTATACAATAAATAAATAAATTCATGCATAAACAAAAAAACGCGCCAGCTTTCAAATGATCCAATGATGATTGGACACGTTGTCTTCTTCTTCCTCATCCGTCATTTTAGGCTATGGTACTTTTACCTACAGAGAACGGTCTGTAGCTACAAACCTGTGAAACTCAAAAATCCACAACACACAAGATAAATGGCATCTAATTATATAGATCAACTCGTTTTGATCTTGTGAACATCATGGTACCCCTTTTGCTGGCCAATTTAACATGTGGACAAAACCCCTAATCTGCACATACAAGCCCTAACAATGGTAAAGGCATGTATAGGCTTCAAAAACGCAATTAAAGTATTCAGTTAGCTTGCAAACATGATGAGGATCACAAATATAAAATTTAAACATGCTAATGATGCAAGAATTATGATACTCTTTTATGAAGTTTTTTGCAAACCGTGTAACTGCTACACGATGATTCTGGACTTGGGGCGGCTTGCAATTGATTGGGATGGCTTCCTGAGACGTCCAACAATCGATTGGCAGTTCTAGGATGACTTGAGATGACCTCCAAGCTTGAAACAGAGTCACAACTTTTTGTCCAAATTTTGAAGTTTTGTTCTTCTTGTTCACGCCTTCTAACCCTTATTTTTTTCTTTTTTTCTTGTCCAATATATACCTAGGGATGAATTAGGGTTACAAACTTGCATTGAATCTTGAAGTATGATGAGATTTGATTTGTTTCTTTAGCCATATACAAACTTTCTATTTTGAGCCAAATCTTCCCTTTCTTGTACCAATTATGCTTGATTCGTTTTGGCCTTGATAGTTCAACATATTTTGATTGCCAATCTGTCCAAAAACCAAATCAAGTCATATCTTTGCTATTATTCATCAATTATTTGATTTAATTCAATTTTTAATTAATAAAAAATCAAAATAAATTGCAAAATGAAGAAAAGAATGTGTGGGTGAATATTTGAGTCGTGGACTACATTATAAGTGAAGTGCAAGCATAAAAAGTTAGGCCCATCTAGCAAAAAATGCATTTTTGAGCATATTTGACTTTTGACAATTTTGCAAAAAAGGTCACCTTTGACAAGGCATATCTCTTCCAATTTTAACCCTAGAGAGGTGTTCTTGGACTTTTTAGAAAACTTAGGATGTCCCTTAAGCATCACTTTTGGTCTTATCTCAATTTAGCCTTCCATGTTCATGTAAGAAGCTTTGACCCAAAAGGTGTTTTTGTTGACTTTTCAAAAGGACCCATAATTAAGAAATTCATATCTTTTTGTGGGTGAATATTTTGAACTTGTGGGATGAAGATGAATTGTAGGGAATTGCATCCTCTTCAAAATGAGCCTTGGATGGAAAATTTCAGATGAAGCATGTGGAAGTTATGCTTGGTCAAAGTTTGGTTGACTTTTACTAAGAAACCCTAATTTAGCAACTTTTGGGTTTTGATGAATTTGGAACATTCCTTGGGGAATCATGATCAACCCTTGATCAAATAATGAAAGTCACTTCGAAATGTTAATGTTGACCAAAAATCTTGAAGTTTGACTGTATGTGGGCCACAATTGACTTTTGACCTAATACAGTTGATTCTCAAGCATCTGAGAAGTTGACTGAGAAAACTTCTTGTGCAAGGCATGAAACTTGACATGTAGGGTCTTTAGAACATATTAAGACCATGGAGAGCATATTAGGCCTTTGTGGTTCACCCATCTTGATGAAAAGGGAAACCCTAATTTGAGGTACAATGCCTTAGGAGAGAGTTTGTCTTGTCCACTCTTGGGTAACCTTGAGCAAATTGAGGATCTCTAGGAGCATGTATTGAGGAAAATGAGAGATAAAATTTTGGGGTACAATAGCTGCCCCTGTTCAATCTTCTTAAACCTGAGGATGTAGATTGGCTAGCCTGCCTTTCGTGATCTGAAGGTAGAAGATGATTGAACACTAGAGTGCCCAGAAATTTGTACTCACATGAAGTGGCACTTGATTTGTGATATAGGGAATGGGATTACAAATGCCATTTGGAGGTTGATAATGGAAGATTGTCAGATATGGGCTTAAAGATACCATCCTGGATGCGACGGAGAATTATCGGAGATGGGCTTAAAGATGCCATCTAGAGAATGTTGATTTCCTGATATATTCCTTTGACGAGAGTTCTTGTTATTGTTGTTGATGAGGAATCTGCCGAGGAACGTTGGTATCTGTCTTGGGAGAAATAGAATTTTAGGAGCTTCAGTTGTCCGTTCCTCTATTGGGGAAATAAATCTTGCTTGAGGAAGCGGAAGTGAATTGTATATCTGGTCAGGGTATATGCTGCACCGCGACTTACTGGGGAAGTGCGAAACCAATCGTGTTTGATTAGGTCTAGGTCTTACAGTGTTGTAAACTGTTGTCGGGAGATAAGAGAGAAGGAAACTGGATAGTAAGGTTATGAGAAGGAGCCTGGATGGTAGGGTTACTTCGATATGAAAGCCTGGATAGTAGGGCTACTTCAATATGAAAGCCTGGATAATAGGGCTGTGATAAGGAACCTGGATAGTAGGGTTACTTCGATATGAAAGCCTGGATAGTAGGGTTGTGAGAAGGAACCTGGATAGTAGGGTTACTTCGATATGGAAGCCTGGATAGTAGGGCTGTGATAAGGAACCTGGATAGTAGGGTTACTTCGATATGAAAGCATAGTAGGGCTGTGAGAAGGAACCTGGGTAGTAGGGTTACTTCGATATGAAAGCCTGGATAGTAGGGCTGTGAGAAGGAACTTGGATAGTAGGGTTACTTCAATATGAAATCCTGGATATTAGGGATGTGAGAAGGACCTGGATAGTAGGGTTACTTCGATATGAAAGCCTGGATAATAGGTCTGTAAGAAGGAAACTGGATAGTAGGGTTACTTTGATTTGAAAGCCTGGATAGTAGGGCTGTGAGAAGGAACCTGGATAGTAGGGTTACTTCGATATGAAAGCCTGGATAGTAGGGCCGTGAGAAAGAACCTAGGTAGTAGGGTTACTTTGATATGAAAGCCTGGATAATAGGGCTGTAAGAAGGAACCTGGATAGTAGGGTTACTTCGATATGAAAGCCTGGATAGTAGGGCTGTGAGAAGGAACCTGGATAGTAGGGTTACTTCGATATGAAAGCCTGTAGTAGGGCTGTGAGAAGGAACCTGGGTTTTAGGGTTACTTCAAAGTGATAATATAGATTAGTTGAACCGTTTGATTTCGAGAACTGAGTTTCCATTGGCCGTCTGTAGATGTGATCTGTATAACTGCTAAGTTTGTTGAAGCTAATCCTCTTTTCCCGAAAAGATATCAGGGTTAGTTATATGCGATGCATGAAATGCAGGCTGAGATGATGTTCTCAAAATAAATGAGATTATGTTGTATATGATATGCATGTGTATGTCATGATGTATGTTCATGAAATTCTATCGGGGTATGCTCGTGTCTGGGAAAATAAATCCCTGACAGTTGCCGTAGATTTATAAATATTCTGTCGGGAAGAGATGCTGGAGAATAACTCTGCGGGGACAAGACTTAGGGGAAAGAGATACTCTGTTGGTAGACTTGCTAATCTGGAGGAATAAACTCAGTTGGGGATGAAATTCCATTGCTGGAGGTGATAAGCTCTGTTGGAGATTGAGCTTATGTATTTGGAGAAATAAACTCTGCTTGGGAGATGAATTTTAATGACTCGCCCGTGATTATGAACCTCGGCTGGGGATAGTTATGTCCTGTTTCGGGGAATCCGACATCAATGCCTTGGGATACTTTTACTCCGAGGGAGTGTATGTACCAATAATTATGTTCCCAAGCTGGCTCTATCCCGGTACCTGCTGAGCAGAGTAACCGTAGGGTTTGACACTTCTTGTTTTTCCCTGTTTCTGGAATTACGAGTAATTGTCTTTTGTTTCTTATGTAAATGTTTATGAGCAGCAATCATTTTCAAATGCATATATCGAAAATAAATCTTTAGACGTTCTTGCAAAACAAAACAGAAAAAGAAAAACGGATTGAAGTTTCTTGGGAAAATGATTTGTATTGATTTTTGAAGTTGGCCTGTAATAGGCGTTTTTGTAAAAAGAGGCTGACGCGCTAGTAAGAGAACACCGTCGAAAGAAATTACAATTTTTGTAAAAGAAAGAAAAAACAGCTATGTGAAACAACCCCATTGGGTTCCAAATCTGCTATTGCCTTTATATCTTCAAGGGTCTTATCACTTTGCTACTTAGCCTAAGGTTAATCAGATTGGTTGGCACTGTCCGAGCTTGATAGTCGATACCAAAGTATGGTCACAAGATGATCCAACGAGACATAGTGATACGCTTTAATCCCTAACTTTTTCCTGGACCGCCCTTTTGGGTTTTCAGTCCACCGGGATACCCTTTTTTCCCAAGCATCCCTTTCGGGTTTTCTACTTGCCGGATGTACAAATTTTTTTCATTTTCATCCCTTACTTTTTCCCGAACCCTTTTGGTTTGTCGGGAAGCCCTTATTTTTGCCTAGACCAGTCGACCTAGTGGGTCTTTGATTATGTGTAGTATCTTTTCACTATGTCTACATTAACAGGGTGAGGAAGGTCGTCACCATCCATGGTGGTTAGAATCATAACTCCTCCAGAGAAAATGTTCTTAACCGCAAATGGCCCTTCGTATGTGGGGATCCATTTGCCCCTGGGATTACCTTGCGGCAGTATGATGCGTTTGATCACTAGATCCCCAACTTGATATTCTTGGCGTCTGAATTTCTTGTTAAAAGCCTTGATCATTCGCTTTTGATATGTTTGACCATGGCAGATAGCAGTAAGTCTCTTTTCATCGATTAGATTTAGTTGATCAAGTCGGGTTTGGATCTAGTCGTCTTTGTTCAAACCCGCATCCTTCATAATCCTGAGAGAAGGTATCTGGACTTTGATGGGTAGGACTGCCTCCATGCCATATACCAGAGAGTAGGGGGTTTCCCCTATCGATGTCCATGCTGAGGTACGGTATCCATGAAGAGCAAATGGTAACATCTCATGCCAGTCTTTGTATGTCAATGTCATCTTCTGTACAATCTTCTTGATGTTCTTGTTATCCGCTTCAACAACGCCATTCATCTTTGGCCGGTAGGGAGAAGAGTTATGATTTTGTATCTTGAACTATTTACATAGCTTGGTGATCATTGTGTTGTTGATATTCATACCATTTTCAGTAATAATTCTCTCTGGCACACCATATCGACAAATCAGATTGTTTCGGATAAACCGCGCCACGATATTCTTGGTTACTGTAGCGAAGGAAGCTGCCTCAACCCACTTCATGAAGTAATTAATGGCTACTAAGATGAAGCGATGTCCATTGGAAGCGGTGGGCCTGATTTCTCCGATCATGTCAATGCCCCACATTGCCAAGGGCCACGGAGATGTCAAGACGTTTAAGGGGACCGGAGGCACATGCACCTTATCAGCATAGATTTGACACTTATGACAAGTTCGAGAGTGCTGATAGCAATCGGCTTCCATAGTAGACCAATAGTATCCTGCTCGTAGGATCTTCTTAGCCATGGTATGTCCATTAGAATGGGTTCTAAAGGTGCCTTCATGTAGATTTGTCATGATCCTCTCTGCTTCACTCTTGTCTACACATCGTAATAGTATGGAGTCATGGTTGTGCTTATAGAGGATTCCATTACTGATGAAGAACTTTGCAGCGAACCTTCTTAGAAACTTCTTATCGTTGACAGATTCCCCTTTGGGATAATATTGAGCCTCGAGATACCTTTTGACTTCGTGAAACCAGGGTTTGTCTGCCACTTCTTCGGTATTGATTTCACAACAGTGTGCTGGTTTATCCAACCTCTCAATGGTAATTTGGGGAGCTTCATTGTCCCACCTAACCTTGAACATAGGAGACATGGTAGCTAGCGCGTCCGCTAACTGGTTCTCCTCTCGTTGGAAATGTTCGAAGGTTACCTCCTCAAAGTGTGGGAGCAATGTCAGTACATACTCTTTGTAAGGAATGAGATTCGGGTGTTTTGTATCCCACTAGCCTTTGATCTGACTTATCACCAAAGCGGAATCCCCGAATACATTCAAGAACTTGATCCTTAGGTCAATAGCAGCTCGAAGGCCCATGATGCACGCTTCATACTCCGTCATGTTGTTGGTGCAGTTGAAACACAATCGGGCAGTGAACAGAGTGTGACAGCCCTCGGGAGATATGATTACAACGCCAATGTTGTTACCCAGTGCGTTTGAGGCTCCATCAAAATACATAGATCATCAGGATCCTTCCTCAGGTCCTTCATCCAGTTCAGGTTCTTTGTAGTCAGTCACCAACATAATATTCTCATCCGGGAACTCGAAATTCACATACTGGTAATCATCCACGACCTGATGAGCCAAATGATCAGCCAATACATTTCCCTTAATTGCTTTTTGGGTTGTATATTGTATGTTGTACTCAGTTAAGATCATTTCCCACCTTTCTATCCTTCCGGAGAGAGCGGGCTTCTCGAAAATATACTTGATCAGATCCATCTTTGATATCAACAAGGTAGTGTGAGTCAGCATATACTGTCTCAGTCAACGAGCAGCCCATGCCAAAGCGCAGCAAGTTTTCTCGAGCAATGAGTATCACGTCTCATAGTTGGTAAATTTTTTGCTAAGGTAGTAAATTGCGTGCTCTTTTCGACTAGACTCGTCATGCTGCCCCAACACACACCCCATTGAATTGTCTAGCACTGTCAAGTATAATATCAAAGGTCTTCCTTCAACTGGAGGCATCAGAATTTGTGGTTCATAAAGGTATTCCTTGATTCTTTCGAAAGCGGTCTGGCATTAAGCATTCCACTTCACCACTTGATCTTTCTTCAGAAGCTTGAAGATTGGCTTACAAGTATCAGTCAAATGTGAAATGAACCGGGCGATGTAATTCAGACGTCCCAAGAAACCTCTAACTTCCTTCTCTGTATGGGGAACCGACATCTCTCGTATGGATTTTACCTTCGCAGGGTCTACCTGAATACCCTTATCACTGACGAAAAATCCTAGAAGCTTACCAGATCTTACCCCGAAGGTACACTTGTTCGGATTCAACCTCAACTTGTATGTCTTCAACCTGTCAAACAATTTTTGGAGATGATCAATGTGCTCTTCCTCAGTCTGAGACCTGGCTATCATGTCATCAACATAAACATCGATCTCGTGGTGAATCATATCATGGAACAAAGCAACCATGGTGTGCTGATAGGTTGCCCCATCGTTCTTCAACCCAAAAGGAATCACCTTGTAGCAAAAGGTTCCCCACTGTAACGAAGGTTGTCTTCTCCATGTCTTCAGGAGCCATCTTGATCTGGTTGTAGCCAGAGAAACCATCCATGAAGGAGAAGATTTTGTGTTGCACGGTATTATCGACCAGAACGTCAATGTGAGGAAGTGGGAAGTCATCCTTGGGGCTTGCCCTGTTCAGATCTCTGTAATCCACACACATCCGTACCTTTCCATCCTTTTTAGGTACCGGAACAACGTTAGCAACCCACTGTGGATAAGAAGTGACAGCTAAGAATCCTGCATCAAACTGTTTCATGGCCTCTGCCTTGATCTTCTCTGACATTTCGGGATGCATACGGCGGACCTTCTGCTTAACCGGAGGACAGTCTTCTTTAGTCGGCAGGCGATGTACCACAATATCAGTATCCAAACCCGACATGTCTTCATAGGACCAGGTGAAGATCTCGACATAGTCGTGTAACATCTGTATCAACCTTTGTTTGACGCTAAGCTCAAGATTCACACCTATTTTTACCTCTCTTCTGTCTTCCTCAATACCCGAATTCACTGTCTCAACCGGCTCCTAATGAAGCTGTATGGCCCTTTCTTCCTGCTGTAATAGTCTAGCAAGTTCTCCAGGCACCTCACAATCATCCTCACCTTCATCCTCGGCTTGGTTGATCGGATTTTTGAAGTCATAACTGGCAATAGCAAAGCTGTTATCAATGGGATCCATAGTGGATATGGATCTGCATTATGATACACGAGTGTGTGTAAGAGAACAACTGTTTTGATAAAGTGAAAACAGAAAAGAAAAATAGAGAGCGCAAAATTTGTATGCAAGAAACGTCCAATGCTTTATTAATGATATATGAAATGACAAATAATAGCCCTCAGAAGCAAAGCTGATGTGCCTTGGGCAAGGCTCAAGGCTGCATAGTTTTAATTTGTTTATTATAAAACTTAAAACAAATAATTCCATTACTATGGAATAAAAGAAACTGGTATAAAGTCCCTAGCCGTCCAGTTACTCGGTCCACTTTTGGTAGTTGGGTAGATCCAACTGTCAATGTCTGAGTCCTCTTCACTGTCTTCAATGGCGTTAATTCCCCGATTGCTGATGTGTAGAGGAGGTCTTCCAGCCCGAGCGCGTCTAACAAGCCTTTGAGCCCCTGTAGTAAAGCCCAAACCAAAATTTTCAGTTTTCTGAGTGAAATCAGGGAGCTGACCCCAATTGGTACACCCATTTTCTTCAACCACAACCCTGGCGTCCTTGAGAGAAGCCATCTTCAAAGGAGGTTTGTTGGTAGTAGTTTTAGTCAATGCCAAGATCTGAGGGACCTCTTCGAAATTCTGACAAGGAGTTTTTATGAATTCCCCGTCCATCTCTACATATCGGAAGGAATTGAGGTGGCTCACCATATACTCTTCTTTACCCCGCACTGTGACAATCTTTCCTTTTATCGGATACTTCAGCATTTGGTGGAGTGTGGAAGTGACTGCCCTTGCCTCGTGAATCCAAGGACGACCCAGCAAACAAGAATAAGACGGCCTGATATCCATTACATAGAAGGTGGACCCAAAAGTCTGAGAACCCACTTTGACAGTGATATTCACCTCCCCGTGCACCATTCTCTTTGATCCGTCAAAAGCCTTTACCACAGTGTTACTAGGCTTTAAAGTCAACCCTCACAATCCAACCGGTCCAACGCCTTCTTCGACAGAACATTTAGTGATGATCTGGTATCTACCATCACATGAGCCATAGTGGTGCCTCTGCATTCAATCGAGACATGCAGAGCATCATTATGATTCCTTCCCTTTGGTGTTAAATCTGCATCTAAAAAACCCAGCCCATGTCATCAGTCAGGATGTCCACACAATCTTTGAACTGATCAGCTGAAGTCTTCTGCGGCACATGCCCATTCTTGAGAAATGCAATCAAAGCCTTCGCATGGGCTTCAGAACACAATAAATGATACAACATGGATATTTTTGACAGGGTCTGCCCCAGCTGCTCTACCACATTGTAGTCGCTCTTCTTAATGATTTTCAGTATTTCCTCAATTTCTTTCTTAGAGGCTTCCACAACAATTTTCTTAGGCACCTCCGTCCGGGCAGGATCACCTATAACCTCTTTGCCGCGGGTATCAGGCGATTCACCAACAGGAGTAATAACTGGAGTAAGAATAGGAACATTAGTTAATTTACTAGCAGGAACAACAGATGTAATGACAATAGGCTTGTTGACAGTCTTAGGGGAAATCTCGGGAGAGAAGAACCTTCCACTTTGGGTGATTTTGCTGGTTCCGACAATGTTATCAATATCAGGATCAACCTCTTTATCTTTCAGGTCTTGTTTGATGCCATGATAGTACACATTGACACCATAATGCCATGGGACAACTTTGTCCGAGACATACGGGACAGGACCAGGAACAGTGATTATCAGCAGAGCAATTCTTGGAGCAAATGTAATCCTAACAGGTCTTCTCGAGGAAAACTTGGAAGGATTGGCGGAAATGGTTATAATAGCAATGTCTTCAGATATAATAGCGAGAACCAAAATTTTCTCAAACAAAATTTCTTTGCTATCTATCAGGCGTTGAATACCTAACTTTAGCAAACGACAGCCAGAAGGTAGAAATGAACACATGTGGCAACCTTCACCACAACTTGGAAATAAACCGGCCAACAACAAATTCTTCTTGACAGTCATGAGAGGAGTAGAAACTTCATCAACAGAGGTAACAAACAAATCAGTGTCAACAACATTAACTCGACGATCGTGTTTAGGCATGGGAGCAGTCATGACGTTGGGCTTCTCTGGAGCATCAAAATCTATTTCCTTGGCTTCAATCAAGTCTTGTATTTTGTTCCTCAGAGCCCAGCAATCATTTGTATCGTGGCCAGAACTCTCAGAATGATAGGCACACCGGGCATTCGGATTATATCGAAGGGATGTAGTATATGGATTCTTGGGAGCCTCTTTCAAGGTTTCCAAGTTAGATCTCAGCAGGTGAGGTAGCACTTCAACCAATGTCATGTTGATTCGGGTAAACTGTCGTTGTGGTCTTTCCACCCTTTGCTAATTGTTGCATTGTGGAGCAACTGCAGGCCTTGGTATCATTACAGCACTTACTATATGACGATGTTCAACCCTATTTTGGCCCCTCGGGCTATAGATGGCACTGGCTTCCTTCTTACCAGCGAAAGGATTCTTTACTGCACTTGAAGAGGCATCCTTCTGTATTTTGCCGCTTCAAATCCCAGCTTCTACTCTTTCTCAAGTTAGGATCAACTCGGTGAAACCAGCTGATGAGTTGCTGATCAAATGATTGAAAAATGGACCAGTTAGTGTCCCCAGAAACATATCAACCAACTCCCTATCAGACAACGGGGGTTGAACTCTTCCAGCCAAGTCTCTCCATTTCTGTGCATAGTACTTAAAGCCTTCACTTGCATCCATGGACATACTCTGGAGTTGAGTACGAGTAGGAGAAAGGTCGGCATTGTATTGATACTGCTTGTAGAAAGCAACAGCCAGATCTTCCTAGTTTCGGATATTTGTTCCCTCTAGCTGGTAGAACCATTCAAGTTGAGTCCCTGATAGACTATCTTGAAAGAAATGAACCCACAGATTTCTATCAGCGGTGTGGGGCTGGATCTTTCGGACATAAGAACGGAGATGGAGCTTTGGGCAGGACACCCCATCATACTTATCAAAAACTGGAGCTTTGAGCTTCTGCAGGATGACCACTCCCGACACTAATCCCAATTCTTCGAAATCCCATCCAGGTATCCTCTGAACTTCCATAGCACTTAGTCGATCTTCCAACTGCTTGTATCTATCCTCAATAGTAGAATATTGCTCATAATTGTAATCGGCATCATTGTCAAAAACTGCAGGACTGGGGTCTTTCTCTTCTTCCTGGTTCTCCTATTCCTTAGATGAAGAGGTCAGATCGACTTGTCGTTTCAACCGCTCTCCAAACCTTCTGCCCATATTCAGAATACCAGTAGCCTTCTTCTTTTTCTTCTTTTATTTCAGGATGAGGGCTTTCAGATCTTCCTGCCCTTTTGCCAGACTTATGAATATTTGTTGGAACTGGGCGTTCTGTGCCTAAAGGTCCTTGATGGTTTGCTCGGAAGACATTTCGTGCTGAAATAAACAGCGAAGAAGATGATAAAACTTGTAATGGTACTTATAATGATGTGTATGATAATGGGATGCGCATGCAATGATTTCAAAGACTTCAGGAAATTTAAATTTGCAAACCAAAATAAACAAAAACTTTATTAGCTGAATTTGAAGTTCAAATGCCTTTTAGGCGTTACAATTAAAAATAAATATGAAACTATAAAAGACATCAAAATTCCCATGGATGTTTCCTCTTTGTGCCGAGATAGTCATTGAGTACTTTTTCCTCATGGAGTTGCTTTGTGAACTCTAAAACTTTCCTCTCCTGAGCATGGAACTGATCCTTGTAAGTGTCCCGCTCCTTCATCAACTGAATCCAAGACCTCTATAACTCTCCAAGATCTGTGGGCATATAAGGATAGAGAACCGTGTAACGAATGCCTTCTTCAGTAGTGGGTTCCACAATCACTGGTAAAACGGCCACGTAGGGCATCATAAGATTCTGGGCACGGGCTCGTACCCATTGGAGGTAAGGTTCCATAGGAATGGAAGTCTTTTGCCCCAAAGCCTTGGCGCCAGATCTGTTTACCATTCCCCAAGCTCGTATGAACCTCCAGCGATACTCTTTAACATCATCCTCATAGTTGAATACAATGCCCTCGATAAGTAACTCATGGGGACCATCCCTTCGAGCGTGACCAAATTGTCGCAGAGCTAAACAAGGATTGTAGGTTATACCCCCTCTAATACTAAGTAGTGGGACATTAGGGTATTCCCCACAGCGATCAATAATAGCAGTGTTTTCCATAGCTCGAGAACACCAAAGAATATTCGTATGAGCGAGTGACATTATCCTTTGTGACCAACCTAAACCTTCTTCATTCTTCAGTATGGACTTAGGGAGGTGAGAAATAAACCACCTCGACAACAATGGCATGCAACACATAAGAACCCCTCTTCTCTTCACGGTGCGAGTATGGAGAGTGTGTAAAATATCTCCGAGAAATGTTAGCAAGGGGTTGCGGGAGAGGAATATATTGATAGCATTCACATCTATGAATGAGTCCGAATTAGGGAAGAGAACTAAACCATAGATAAGAAGAGCCAGGACCTACTCAAAAGCCTGAAAATCCATATCATCCCAAAACAGCCAGGCTTTGTCTATCAGAAACTTGGCTAGAAAACCCTTAACTTTGCTTTTGGTTTCTTAATTGGACACCACGTTGGCCTGTTTCAGATGCAAAGCTGAGGCAATGACTTCTAGCTTAGGAACTTCTTCTAGACCTGTGATTATAAACATTTTTGATTATAGGTCTTATGACCAATGTTGTGTTATTTTGTGTTGATCGATGAAACGTTGTTGATTTCATTGACATGTTGTGCTGTAGGCCTTTGGAAAATGTTGAACAACGTGATTTGTTGTTATGTCGACCGTTGTTATGTTGTTTTTGTTGCGTTGTCGAGTTGTGATTGTTTATATCGTCGCATAGAATAGAATAACATTAAAGTTGGCCTAGATTGGCATGTTCTAAGTTGGAGCGAATGCTCACCATGTTGGCGTTTATTGGCAAGATTTTATGTTGAAGGCTTATGCCTCATGCCTCAGAATTACTGGAAATTTCTAAGTTGGAAGTTCTGCTCCAATGGTACCACCTACATTTGCATAGTTGAGTCACATTTGGAGTCGTTGATTTGTTTCTTATTTGAAGTGTTGTTTATGCATGGTGAGGTTATAAGTTAAATTGATGTGTTGGTAAATTATGTTGCTTTATGTTGTTGTTGTATGAAGTGGTGAATCGTATATTCTTTACCTATCTATGTTGTGAATAAATGTTGTGATGCTAATGACGTGATTATGAATTATTTCTGTGGGTAGCCTTATGGTGTGAATCTTAGTGAATATATATAATGAATATGTTATTGCCATGAATTGTTGTTGATTATGTTGATGACGTTGTAGGCCTATGGACAATGAAGTGGTGATATAGGCGTATGCCTCATGAAGTGTTTAATGATGTTGTTGTATGTGTTGTACATTCATACATTTGAATTTGTGAAGGCCTGTATTTGTGAATATTATGAAGGCCTTTATTGGCGGATTTTGTGAAGGCCTGTATTGGCAAAATGAATTGTGAAGAAGGCTTATGCCTTGTGCCTCTAAATTACTGGAAAATATTTATGTTGGGAGTTTTACTCCGATGGTACTACATGCATTCACATAGTTTCGAGTTGCATATTCGAGTTGTATATGTTGAATTGTGGTGTCGATGATTTGTGAAGTGTTGAGTTATTATTGTATGAGGTGGTGATTCTATTTATTCTTTACCTAATATATTATTTATCATAACCCTATTTATGTAGTTTGACATCTCACCCCTTTTGTTTTAATGTTGCCCTTTGTTGGTAACGTGCAGGTAACCAAGATGAGTAGCTAGTAGCATTGTTAGTTCGAGTTTGGTGTCATTTTGCATAATCAAGAGAAATGAGTATAGGGTGGTGGATCAGCTTCACCAAACCACATCCAAAATTTTTATACTCTCATTACTCATTAATACAGAAGCACGTCGAGACTCTCTATTGAAGGTTCTAAGTTCTTCCCATGTCGTAGAGGAGATTACTGTAAACTAGTTTGACAATGTTGTAGCAAATTTGACGCCTGGATCATATTTGGGGTTTAATGACAGTGAGTTACCTCCACAAGGCCGAGATCACAACAAGGCATTGCACATATCCATTCAGATAAGTACTACAAGATTGTCCAAGGTACTCATTGATACTGGTTATGCCCTCAATGTACTACCAAAATCCAGCTTAATGAAGTTAACACTAGATGGTTTTATGATAAGACCAACTTCTATAATAGTTAAAGCGTTTGACGGTTCTCAAAGTTCAATATTTGGAGAAGTTGACCTTCCTGTCAAGAACGACCCACATATGTTCTACATCACTTTTCAAGTCATGGATATAGAACCATCATATACATGTTTACTCGGGCGACCCTAGATTCATGCAGTAGGGGCAGTCACTTCGACTTTACATCAGAAACTGAAGTTCTTCAATGAAGGAAGATTGGTCATAATCGATGGTGAAGAGGACATCTTTGCAAGTCACATAGAATCCTATAGGTATATCAGTGCTGACGAAGGCTGTATAGCCACACCATTTCAAATCTTAGAGGTTTCCTCAATGGTAACCCTACCGGTGGAAAAAATCAAGAAACATGCGGTGACTTTGTGGAGAGACTTACAAATAGTAATGGAAAGTGGTGCCTCCAAAGGTTGGGGTAAGCTCCCGAAAATACCTGATAAGAAGGATCGCTTTGTTTTGGGTTACAAATTATCAAAGGATGCTCTGAAAGGCAAAGCATGGTTTCCTCCAATCCAGGAGAACTTCGTCAACAAAGGAGTAGAGCACGGCAGGAAGGTGGAAATGATATCTAATAAAGACACCATCAAAAAGGAATCTGAGTTCATCCATGAATGTGCCCCAGGAGAATAACTCAATAATTGGACAACTGTGGAGATTCCCATGATCTTTTTCTTTCCAAAGTAATTTTTCTTGTTTTTAAAAGAACCTATGTCAAGCCCGGGGCATAGGTGTTTCTTTTAAGGGTCCCCCATTTTGTTTCAAACATTATTCGCGATTAATAAAAGTTATATTTCACATTTAATTAAGATCCATGTCTCTATCTTGCATTTATCTCTTAAATTTAAAAATGGAAATACTTTTTTCATATGCCTTTTCCAAAATTCACATACTAAAAACTGCACCAAAACATGATAAATGTGCAGATCCATGCCCAAAATGACTGATAATGTTACTACTGCTATCTGGTATAATTTTGATGCACCTATCAACCAAGTGGAAGAGGAAGATGATGAAGATATTTAAATTTCTAAATAATTGGTGAGAGAGATAGAGCAAAAAGCCGACAATATAAAATCATACCAAGAACCTATTGAGACCATTAACCTTGGCACAGAGGAAGATCCAAAAGAGATCAAGTTAGGAGAAACATTGGAGAAAAGAATCAAGGAAAGGCTTATCAAGTTGTTTCATGAGTATGTGGATATATTTTCCTGGTCTTACAGGGATATGCCAAGATTGGACAGATATTATGGTGCATAGATTACCTCTCAAGGAAGGTTTCTCTCCAGTTAGGAAGAAGCTCGGAAGAACTCATCCAGACATGTCCAACAAGATTCGAGAAGAGGTCCTTGAACAATTTGATGCAGGTTCTTAGAGGTGTTAAATTATCCACCTTGGATAGCTAACATTGTGCCAGTTCCCAAAAAGGATGGCGAGGTACGCATGTGTGTGGATTATCGAGATTTAAACAAAGCAAGTCCCAAAGCAATTTCCTGTTACCTCACATAGATGTTTTGGTAGACAACACAACTCAAGCTTTGGTATTCTCATTCATGGATGGTTTGTCGAGCTATAACCAAATCAAAATGACACTCGAAGACATGGAAAAAACTACTTTCATGACAACTTGGGGAACTTTCTCTTATAAGGTAATGGCTTTCGGTCTGAAGAATACAGAGGCAACTTATCAGTGAGATATGGTCACACTATTCCATGATATGATTCACAAAGAGGCTAAGGTGTACATAGATGATATGATTGCCAAATCTCGTACAGAGGAGGATCACATCATACATTTACAAAAGCTATTTGAGCCTCTGTGCAGGTTCAAACTAAGGTTGAATTCGAATAAGTGTACATTTGGTGTCAGATCAGGAAAGTTACTGGGTTTCATTGTAAGTCAACATGGTATTGAGGTGGACCACGACAAGGTAAAAGCTATACAAAAAATGCCAGCTCCGAGGATAGAGAAAGAGGTTTGTGGTTTCTTAGGACGATTGAACTATATTTCAAGGTTCATATCGCACCTAACAGCTATGTGCGATCCTATATTCAAATTATTGTGAAAAGATCATATGGTGGTATGGAATAATAATTACAAAACAACATTCGAGACAATAAAGAAATATTTACAAGAGCCCTGTAGCGGTAGAAATGTTGAGACTAAGCCATTGGATTGACTTAACTCGCACATATCAAATAAAAATCGCCACCGCCCTTTATTTTTTCCAAAGGAATAGAAAAATAGAAAATAACCTAATAAGAGGGGAAGGGAATCTAAGTTTGGAGGTTGGTTATGCAAAGGGAAGGTATTAGAACTCTAGACATCTAGGATACTCCGCAAGAACCTCTTTGTAAATTTGTGTATTTTGGCTATAAATGTTGTATACAAAAATAGATTGTGGGAATGAGAAAAGAAGTATTTTTTTATAATATTTTCACCCGCCGCGGCTGCAAACCTTTAGTGCCTACGTACCACCTTCCATGCATTAGGGGATCAGGGTACTTGTAATTCACTTTTAAATTAAAAAAAAACACAGGTATGTTGGTTAATTTTAAGAGACGAGACATCATCGTCGTATCTGAGTGGAAAACATACTTACTACCTACGATTATGAGAAAGGAGAATTTGCGTCATCTCAAAGTTGAGGATATGGCTTGGATTTTAAAATCAATAAAGCCTCACTCAACATCCAAGTGGAAAATATCTTACTTCACTATATATCGTAGAATTATAGTAGCTCACATCACTATAATTATTGATAAAAGTCTAATATTTTGAGAAAATTTTAAGGTAAAAAGCCAAAATGGAAAAATGGTTTGAATGAGATTGATTGACTTTTAGGCTTCTCACAAAAAATGTCAAGGTATTATTAAGTTGTTTAAATTTTGATTAAGAAAATGATTTTTGAAAATGCATGGACCTAAGTCCAAGTTTATTGTGAAAGTGGTTCAAATTTAAAAACAAGAAGAGTTTTCAAAAGGAGGGAGAAGATTTTTGAAATTAAAGAAGATGGGAGGAAATTAAAGAATAAGGTAAAAGCTAGGGAAAAGAACTGTCTAACCAACAAGAAGCCAGTACTTGACATAATGAGTCAATGTAGAATTCCCATTGTTTGGGTTGAAACCAAACCAACAAAGATAATAAACCTCTTAAGAATACCAAACTTAAAATGCATTATGTCTTCACAAAAATTGGAAACAGTAACGGCTATATACAGATGAATCCCCAATCACCGACAAAGCATATAATCAAAATAACCTACACATAAAGAAATAAATCCAATGTCTTGGGGAAAACCCCAAGAACTCTAGACAAGATAACAATAAAAGCTACAAAGTCTCAAGAAAGGTCAAAGGTCTCTAATCCTAAGTCCGAGAAGTTCATAACTCCAAAATGACAAGGATAGTTCCCAAATAGTCCAACTGACATTAAAGTTTTTTATTGTTCAAGTTGGTTATTAGGTATCTTCCAAAAGAAAATGAAAAGCTCAAGTGAGAAAAATAAAAATGACATAAAGATAAATGCTCAAGTGAGCAAAGATGAAAATAGCATGAAATGTAAATGCTAAAATAAATGGTGCGTAAAAGTAAAGGCGTAAAGTAAAAGCATAGAAATAAAAGTCAATTTTTAATGGTTCAGAAATTAGAGGTTAGTTGAATGACCATCTTGAATATTGTATTTGAAAACTCATTAGAAGATTGATAAAATCAAATCCTCTCAATAACGAGTTTCATTTTCTTTTTTCAAGTATACCATTCATTTCAAAATATGGAGGCAACAACAAATGATCAACGATGTTTAAATGATTCACTTGGTCCAAAATTTATGAAGATTCATTAGAGGATTGATAAGACCAAAGCGTCCTAACAATAAACCTCAAGGTTGTTGGATCAAATGTTTCAAATTAAACATACTTGAGCTTGCAAACATAGGTTTGGGCCACGAATGATCATTTCTCGAATCGAGACAAAATTTAGCGCTATGTTAAGCAATCATAAGTGGATTTATATAGAAGTCGCACCTATTTTGAGGCCGGTCAATATCAATTTATGTGCCATTAGTTTGGAGAGATGATTTGTAGATCATCCTCTAACAACATGTAGCACAAATGAGAAAGGGATAAGAAGAAGAAGGAGGGGATAAATTATATGAAATTAGGGTTTCAAATATCATCAACATCATTCATCCATTTTGATAGATTTGGTTTCTCAATCCATTAACACTCAAGATCCAATGAGGTTGAATAATTTGTCACCAGATGAAGTCTAATTCAGAACCAAAATAAATAAAAAGTTTAATTAAAACAATGTTTAAAATGGTTAATAAAAGAAAAATGAATGGTAAAATATACAAATATATTAAAATACCAAATAAAAATCCTAAAAATATAGTCAGAGGTCAAACATGATTAAATAAAGATTGACAAATTTTTCCAGAATTTTTTAAAGTCAGAAACTATTTTTTAAAATTGAAGAAAATAAGCAAAATAAACCAAATATTTTGAAAAATAATAAAATCAGAAATAAAAATAAAATTAGGTCACAAATATTTGTCAAGAGGTCATTGGGTCCTTCCATAATTTTTTCAGAATTTAAAAAGGTCAGAAAGTATTTTTAAAATAATTAAAATAAGGAAAACAATGCAAGAATTATGAAAAATATCAAACAGTAAAATAAAAATCTGAAAAAATATTCTCAAAATCATAAATAATCCAAATTATTTTTGTATATTTTTTTCATAATTTTTAGATAAAAAATAAAAGAGTTATGAATTTTTAAAGATAAAGGAAATTTAAAAATAATTTTGTAAAATAAAAGAAATCAGAAAAAACCACACGCGTTGGATTTCTTTCACTTATACATGTTGGAAGATCTATTGGATCTGAGGTGAGGGAGTATCATGAACCCAACTCAAGGCGCATGCATGTAACACAAGAAAGTCCAACAAATCAAAATAAAATAATTGGCTGAGCGTCATTGGCTGAAGAATGACACATAAGTCATCTTCAACCTTTAACCTCCTGCAAATAGGGAAAAACCAAGATCCTTGAATCTGTAAATTTACGCGTTCATAGTGGTACCATTATTTGCGTCTACTTGAGACAATCACAACGATATGCTCGCGCAAAATTTATATAAAGCACATCGTAGTCAATTTGAAAAAAACCAGAGATGTTTGAAAATGTTAAAATAAAAAATCAGAAGCATCAAACGCATTTATTCACCAAAATTGAGTTGATAGCAAGCATCAGTGAACATCATAAACCATTCCAGTAATTTGAGTTAGAAGATTTGGTGCCTTAAACTATCTGAAGAAAGTCAGATGAACTTGCTCTATAAATGCACTTGGTTAGCATGATTTAGGGCACCTCAAGGATTGATTCTTCTTCTGTTAGCTTCAGTGAAGTTCAAGGATGAAAGATCAATGAAGAAATTGGATTAAAAAGTGGAGAAAAGAGGAAATCAAAATCTCAGAAAAGTGAGTTATAGAGGGAGTTTGACATAGTAATTTTGGTTGTTCAAGCTTGCGAAAGTGAGTGGAATAGAGCCTATATTTATAGGAGAAGTGAATGGAAGCAAGATGAGGGGTGAATGATGCAATTTCCCTTGAGTTCATGCACACCTGTGATCATGAAGAAAGTGTGACCACATGTGCATCAAAACTCATCCAAATGATGCATTTTGACACTCTGAATGATTTAAACATATTTTCTGATCATGTTTAAGTGGAAAATGTGTGGTAATTTGGTGATTAGAAGCCATATTATGAATTTTAAATTCTGACTTTGGAGAAAACTTCAGTTCTAAGGTCCTTACTTTGAACCAATGGTATTCACAGCTCAAGTGGTCTTAGGGCACAATTCTTAAAGCATTTGAAAGATAAGGTCACCATCTTTGCAATGTTCCAAGAGTGAGATAAAATGGATGCCTGAGCTAGAAGTTGTGATGAGTCAAAGTTGAGAAAAAGATTCTGACTTTTTGTACTTAGAAAAAATTCTATGTTTTTCTTCAAAAGTTACCTATAATGTTTTGTGTTCAAACAAGGCCTTCCTCCAAAATTTAGCTTTGATAATTGATTCTAGATTGAATTAGACTTCCCAAAGAGAATTGTGAAACTTGAATCACTAAAAAATATCAAGTATTGAAAAAGTTATGGCCGTGTGAAATTGGTGAAAATCCATGAGGTGACCTATAATCCTTTGAGTTCTTAGGGCATCTTTCACCCATTTTCAAGTCTTGCACATAAAAGAAGAGTTGAAGTTCACATCCTTAAGATCAATATGTAAAAACAATGGGCTCAAGGAAATAAAAATTGACAAATTTATGATCTTTTGAAGTCACATAAGGGAATTTGATGGCCTATCTAGAGGACTTGTAATCTTTCTCCATCATTAGGGATCTTCCACACAAAAGTTTCTTGATAATTTTGAAGTGATTTGTTAATAACTCTTTAAAGAGAAGCATATCTTTGGAATCACTCAAAAATCACAAAAGATGAATAAGATATAACCCTCAGCAGTTCAAAATCCTAGTTCCTAGAGCACCAACATGACTTGGAAATCCCTTTCAATTTTGACAAACTTTCTTGCACAATAACTTTTTTCCATGTGAATAGAATTTATTGTGGATGATAATAAGAAACCATATCAACAATAACCACTTCCAAATATTAATAATTGATAGAGTTATGTACTTGTTATTAAGGAATCAAGAACTTGTCCAATTAGGTCAAACTTCTTCAATAAATCCTTGCATTCTTTGACTTCTTCTGACAAATTGAGGTATGATGAATCATAGTAGACCTTGTCATGATATCACTTTAAAGCATCCTTAAATGATGAAGCTTTAATCTCAATGAAGCTTTGTTGAAGAAGGGATTGAAATAAACTCATAAACCTATGAATCCACCTGATGAAATGTGTCGTTCCCTCACCTATAGGACCATCATTTAGAGAAAACATTCATTGTATTTGTTAGTTAAAAATTAATCAACACAAGTCAAATATGATCATAATATAAAAATCAAGGTGCTTGGTAATTCCTCATGAACAAACCTAAAGATAGGCATAAGAACCAAACCCTAGTGAGATTTTGATATGATTGAGTTGATATGGGATGATAGAGGAGTCTTAGGGGCAAAAATTTGGGTACAACACCACCAATCTTGATGCCACCAGTTCCCAGAAGACCTCTCATCATGTATCTAACAATGCTTGAAGGATCAATGGGATGTGTATTGGGACAACATGACAAAACAAGTAGAAAAGAGCATGCAATCTACTATCTCAGTAAGAAAATTAACTGACTGCGAAACCAGGTACTCACTTCTCGAGAAAACTTGTTGTGCATTGGCTTGGGCTACTAAAAGATTAAGGCAATACATGTTAACTCACACCACATTGTTAATAGTAAGAATGAATCTTTTAAAGTATGTGTTCGAAAAAACCAACTCTTACAAGAAGGATTTCCCGATGGTAGATGTTACTATCAAAGTAAGATATCGAATACGCTACTCAAAAGGCTATCAAGCGTAGTGTACTAGCTGACCATATAACTCATCATCCATTACCAGAATATCAGCCAATGAAGTTCGACTTTCCAGACGAAGATGTCATGGTTATAGGTGACTAAAAAATACCAGGGCCCGACGAAGGACCTGAACTAGGGGCACGTTGGATACTCATGTTTGACGGGGCTTCAAATGCACCGGGGCACGATATTGGAGCAATTTTGAATTCTCCAAAAAAATTTCACAAGCCTTATACTACAAGGTTATGTTTTGACTGCACCAAAAATAACACCGAATACGTAGCTTGTATCCTGGGTCTAGAAGCTGCCATCAATCTAAGAATCAAACACCTAGAAGTATTTGGAAACTCCGCGCTAGTCATATACCAAGTCAACGATGAATGAGACACTAAACATCCCAAATTGATTCCATATCAGGATCATGTTTTAAAGCTAGCTACGAAATTCACGGAGATCACCTTCAGCCATATCCCTGATATGTGCAAATTGTATATACTTTTTGTTGCACTTATGGACTTTTTGTTATAACTATCGTTGAATAACCCCGACTTTTGTGTAAATATGTTTAGTTTGTGTTTATTTGTGTTTTTATGTACATAGTGTATCGTTTGATGTTTTTCCATTTATTTTGTAGGTATTTGTTGCATTTTGGAGCATTAAGGAATAAGGCGTTGAAGGCACAGCTCCAGATTCATGGTTTCAGAATAAAAGATCAATTTTTGGACATACTGCCCAGAAGAGCTCGCTTAGCGCGCAGGAGGCTGCTAAGCGCGAGTGGCACTAAACGCATTTTTTAGTGCGCTGCTTGCGTTTACTATTTTGGAAGAACAAAAGTTTTGAAGCCCGCTTAGCACAGATAGCGCACTTAGCATGGTTTAGGCCAGTTTAGTGTGTAAATATCGTGAAGCCCGCTTAGCACGCTTAGTGCGGTCTACTAAGATTTGTTTTATAACTTTATTTTCAGTCATTTTTAGGTTATGGTTTTGGGGAAGTTTTTTCTCCTAACTCCATCAAAATGTAAATTTTGTTAGGATAAGCTTAAATAACAACTATGGAGATTGCATATGGATGATCTGGGGTGGATTGCTCTTTGATCGCCATTGACAAACTAGTAGATCTGTGATTCATTTCTCTTCCTCTTTTTGTATTCTCTATTGGTTTAGTTTGTATCTATATTTTCTTTGAACTCGTGTATATTTATCGCCCTTGGCATTATATTAAACTTGCTTTACGAATCTTTGTAGATTGTTATCCTGGATTTTTACTATGTGTTAGGGATTTGAGTTGTTATAGACGTATACTGCTTAGATTCTTATCTTGGATGATTATCTGTTAGTTTTTGAACTCTAGAGATAGATTTAGAGCTGGCATTTTCTTGGGTATCAGATTTTAATGCATATTTGTTGTTTATGTCGCACTGAGAGTCCGTCGATACAAGCAAGCACGGTTGACTTTTGTGTTGCTGAGGTGGTTGAGAGATAACTACTGAGGTGAAGCAGTATGCCTCTCAATTTGGGTTAGAAATGACTTAGGTTGTGAGTGATACATAGTGACATTGATGAATATTGTAGATTGAGTATAATAGGTTGATAGGTTTAAGCCTGTGAGAAGTAGTATGTATGCATTCTTGATAAGTTATTCCTTTTTTCCTTTTTATACATTTATTTTTCTATTAATACATTTTCTTTCAACCCATTTATCCCCAAACTCATTAACGATAAATTTGTCGAACGAATAACCGATAACCAATATCTGTGGACATGATATAATATAACCTATATCACCAGGTAAAAATAAACTTTACTTTTTGCTCTCCGCTTTAACGCAACAACAAAATGCCACCGTTGTTAGGGATTGTTTGTATTGTGTTCTCATTGTGATAATTCTTTTGTTTTTAAGTTTTGTGACTAATATATATGTTGTGCATAAATTGTACATTAACTTGTATATGACACTTCTGCATATATATGTATGTTTTCTTTATTTTCATGTATTGTTATGAACTGTCTCATTTTTGTAACGCTTGTTGTGTGGATGTTAGGATACTTTCTTTAGGTTTACGCGGTGTGACAATATCATGGCCTGACTAGAGGAGTTTACTAGCTCGCACAATAAAGGCGTCGAGTTTATGACGTAAACCAAACATGTTGTATTCTTTTTTTTTATTTGTATTCATTTATGTATGTGTTAACTTGTGTTTTAACAAGTTGAAATTGAACTTGTTTCAAATTCTCAAATTTTCACTTTTCAACTTGTTTAATTAACTTTCTCGCGTTTGTTTCGTTATTCAATTTGTGTTTGTCTGCAAGCTTGTCGGGTTTAGCTTGTGGAATTGTGTTTGTTAATGTTGTAAATATTGTAATAGTTTTAAATTTAGTGTGTAGGGTGATTGTGGAGCTTGCATAGCAGCTGCACCAGTTGCTGTCCTATTTTTCTGCATCTAGTGTAGCGCGCTAAGTGCACTTTGTGCCTCTTAGCGCGCTCTGCTGTGCAGAACCAGTTAACTCTTTTTAATTTTTCGTTTGGTTTTTCTTTTTCCCACTTCCACCTAGGCTTTAAATAGTATAAAACATTAATAATTTTAGTTATTTCTTTTGTTGTTTGGACTCAAATTTTGGTTAGATAGCTTGAAGTCTCTTTTGGTGGTTTTCCATGTTTGAGTGTTTCAACTTGCGAATGCGTGATAATGATTTTGTTAATGTTTTGTACATGTTCGAGGTATATTTTTATTACTTTATATACTTTAGCATATTCATGATACTTATACTTTTTATAATTTTTATGTCATTCATTCTTTTGTATACTTGTTCATTTATGAATCACTTTAGTTCCTACCCCTTTTTGTGAGGTAGCTTTCCACTGTTTACATATGTTGGAGAATACAAATATTATTTTAACTAGATTTTATTATGCTTAATATTTTGTTTGTATTATTTGTATGAAAGCATGAACATGATCAAGGCATTTTTTTGGGTCATTTTGAGCACAACTACCTTGCCCAAATAGTCAATTCACCTTGTGAGTGTGTGACAATTAGTAACCCCTTTGAGCTTTTTGTCGATATCTATGTTGGGTTTGCTAAATGCTTGTCTATGAGTGTTTAGTTTCCCTTTCTGCATGGATATTGATTCTTTGTTTTCTTGAACCCTTGACTATGATTTTAGTTGAATTTTTACATTGCCTTAGAAAGTAGGGAGTATTCACTTTAATGTATGGTTGAATTCAAGTTGGGTTAGAAAAATAATTGTTTATTTATTGATTGATTTCTATGAGATTGAAAAGAAAGAAAAAGAAAAAAAAGTGAAAATGAAAGAAACAAATTTAAAAAAGGTTTGAAAAAGAAAAAACAAAAAGAGTTTGGAATAAGTTTGTGTTAATAAGTGATGTGTGTTTTGTGTGAAACTTTTGGTAAAGAAGAAGTTTGATTGAAATTCTATTGTTTGAAACTTTGGTGAATTGATCACTCCCTTAGGTTTAGTAAAGTTTTTGTTTCAATTAACCTTGATAATTATCCCTTATTTGTTCTCCCGACCATGCTACAACCTTGAAAAGCCCTTGAGATTCTTGCTTTTATATTTTCAATGTAAATTTTTGGATGAATGCATAATTTAGTCTATTGTTTACAAGATTATTGGATGAGTGAAAATACTCCATTTTTGTGTGTTTTTCATCTACCGCTGATTGTTTTTGCTAGGTGTGATTCATTTGTGAACTAGTATTGATTTAGAATATTTGGCATGATTTTTGTATTTAGCATTTGTTTCATGTTTATGTTATCGTCGTAGTTTAGTGGTAAGCATGTTTCTTCGTGTGTACCGTTTTTCAGTTGAGCCATTACATTTGTTTTCCGATTTCAAAACTTGTTGATTCATGATATTTTGGTTTATTACTTTTGGTAATTTGAGTTGTTTGGTCTTGTTTGAGGACAAACAAGTTCAAGTTGGGTAGAGTTTGATAAGTGCAAATTGTAGCTATTTTTGTATATACTTTTTGTTGCATTTATCGACCTTTTGTTATAACTATTGTTGAATAACCCTGACTTTTGTGTAATATATTTAGTTTGTGTTTATTTGTGTTTTTTATGTACATAGGTGTATCGTTTGATATTTTTCCATTTATTTCGTAGGTATTTGTTGCATTTTGGAGCATTTAGGAATGAGGTGTCGAAGGCATGGCTCCGGATGCGCGTTTTCAGAATATAAGATCAGTTTTGGGACTTGTTGTCTAGGAGAGCCCGTTTAGCGCGCATGAGGCTGATAAGCGCGAATGACACTCATCCCATTTTGTAGCGTGCTTCTTGCGTTTACTGTTTTGGAAGAACCAAAATTTTGAAGACCGCTTAGCGTGGATAGCACGCTTAGTGTGATTAAGGTCGGTTTAGTGTGTAAATATCGCGCAGCCCGCTTAGCGCGATGAGGCCACTTAGTGCGGTCTACTGAGATTTGCTTTTATAACTTCATTTTCAGTCATTTTTAGGTTATGGTTTTGGGGAATTTTTGTCTCCCAACTCCAACAACTTGTAAATTTTGTTTGGATTAGCTTAGATAACAACTATGGAGCTTGCATACAGATGCTCTGGGGTGGATTTCTCTTCGATCAGTGATGACAAACCGGTAGATCTTGTATGTATATTTTCTTTGAACTCATGTATATTTGTCGCCCTTTGAGTTATATTAAACTTACTTTACGAATCTTTGTAGATTGTTGTCTTTGATTTTTACTCTGTATTAGGGGTTTGAGTTGTTAGAGACATAGACTTCTTAGATTCTTATCTAGGACGATTATCTGTTAGTTTCTGAACTCTAGAGATAGATTTACAGCTTAATGCCTATGTTTTGTTTGTGTCACTCTGAGAGGTCGTCGATACAGGCGAGCACGATTGACTTCTTTGTTGTTGAGGTGTTTGAGAGATCGCTACCGAGGTGCTGCAATAGGCCTCTCAATTTGGGTTAGAAATGACTTAGGTTGTGAGTGATACGTAGTGACATTGATGAATATTGAAGGTTGAGTATAACAGGTCGATAGGTTTAAGTCTGTGAGAAGTAGTATATATGCATGCTTGATAAGTTATTCCTTTTTCCTTTTTATACATTTATTTTTTGTTAATACATTTTCTTTCAACTCATTTATCCCCAAACTCATTAACGATAAATTTTTCGAACGGAGAATCAATAACCAATCTCTGCGGACATGATACCATATAACCTATATCACCCGGTAAAAATATACTTTAATTTTTGCTTGCCTCTTTACTGCAGTAACAAAATGGCATCGTTGTCGGGGATTGGTTCTATTGTTTTCCCATTGCGAAAATTCTTTTGTTTTTGAGTTTTGTAATTAATATATATGTTGTACAAAAATTATACATTAACTTGTATATGATACTTTTGCATATATGTGTGTTTTCTTTGTTTTAACTTATTGTTGTGAATTGTCTCATTTTCGTAACGTTTATTGTGTGGATGTTAGGATACTTTCTTTAGGTTTGCGCGGTGTGATAATACCATGGCATAACGAGAGGAGTTTACTAGCCCGCACAATAAAGGAATCGAGCTTATGATGTAAACCAAACATGTTGTATTTTTTTATTTGTATTTGTTTATGTATGTGTTGACTTGTGTTGTAACAATTTGAAATTGGACTTGTTTTAAATTCTCAAATTTTCACTTTATAACTTGTTTAATTCACTTTCTCGCGTTTGTTTCGTTATTAAATTTGTGTTTGTCCGCAAGCTTGTCGGGTTTAGCTTGTGGAAGTGTGTTTGTTAATGTTGTAAATATTGTAATAGTTTTAAATTTAGTGTGTAAGGTGATTGTGGAGCTTGCATAGCAGCTGCACCAGTTGCTGTCCTATTTTTCTGCATCTGATGTAGCGCGCTAAGCGCGCTTTGTACCTCTTAGCACGCTCTGCTGTGCAGAACCAGTGAACTCTTTTTAATTTTTCGTTTGGTTTTTCTTTTTCCCACTTCCACCTAGGATTTAAATAGTATTAAACATTAATAATTTTAGTTATTTCTTTTGTTGTTTGGACTCAAATTTTGGTTAGATAGCTTGAAGTCTCTTTTGGTGATTTTCCATGTTTGAGTGTTTCAACTTGCGAATGCATGGTAATGATTTTGTTAATGTTTTGTACATGTTCTAGGTATGTGTTTATCTCTTTCTATACTTTAGCATATTCATGATACTTATACTTTTTATAATTTTTATTCCATTCATTCTTTTGTATAATTGTTCATTTATGAATCACTTTAGTTTCTACCCCTTTTTGTGAGGTAGCTTTCCATTGTTTACATATGTTGGAGAATATAAATCTTGTTTTAACTGGATTTTATTATGCTTAATCTTTTGTTTGTATTATTTGTATGAAAGCATGAACATGATCAAAGCATTTTTTGGGGTCATTTTGAGCACAACTACCTTGCCCAAATAGTCAATTCACCTTGTGAGTGTATGATCATTAGTAACCCCTTTGAGCTTTTTGTCGATATCCATGTTTTTTTTGGCTAAATGCTTGTTTCTATGAGTGTTTAGTTTCCCTTTATGCATGGATATTGATTCTTTGTTTTCTTGAGTCCTCAATTATGATTTTAGTTGAATTTTTACGTTACCTTCGAAAGAAGGGAGTATTCACTTTAATGTATGGTTGAATTCAAGTTTGAGAGAAAAATGATTGTGTATTTATTGGTTGATTGCTATGAGGTTGAAAAGAAAGAAAAAGAAAAAGAAGAAAAAAAAGTGAAAAAGAAAGAAAAGAAAAAGAAATAAAAAAATTGAAAAAGCTTTGAAAAAGAAACAAAAAGATTTTGGAATAATGTTGTGTTAATAAGTGGTGTGTGTTTGGTGTGAAACTTGTGGTAAAGGAGAAGTTTGATTGAAATTCTGATGTTTGAAGGTTTGGTGATTTGATCAGTCCCTTAGGTTTAGGAAAGTTTTTGTTTCGATTAACCTTAGAAATTATCCCTTATTTATTCTCCCGACCATGCTACAACCTTGAAAAGATCTTATAATTCTTGCTTTTATATTTTCAATGTAAATTTTTGGATGAATGTATAATTTAGTCTATTGTTTGCAAGATTGTTGGATGAGGGAAAATACCTCATTTTTGTGTGTTTTCCATCTACCGATGATTGTGTTGGCTAGGTCTGATTCATTTGTGAAATAGTATTGTTTTAGAGTGTTTGTCATAATTTTTGTATTAAGCATTTGTTTCATGTTTATGTTATCATTGTAGTTTAGTGGTAAGCATGTTTCTTTGTGTGTGCCATTTTTCAGTTGAGCCATTGCATTTGTTTTAAGTTTTCAAAACTTGTTGATTCATAATATTTTGGTTTACTACTTTTGGTACTTTGAGTTTTTTGGCCTTGTTTGAGGACAAACAAGTTCAAGTTGGGGAGAGTTTGATAAGTGCAAATTCTAGCTATTTTTGTATATACTTTTTGTTGCACTTATCAACTTTTTGTTATAATTATCGTTGAATAACCCCGACTTTTGTGTAAATATATTTAGTTTGTGTTTATTTGTGTTTTTTATGTACATAGTGTATAATTTGATATTTTTCCATTTATTTTGTAGGTATTTGTTGCATTTTTGAGCATTTAAGAATAACGTGTCGAAGACACATCTCCGAATGCGCGTTTTCAGAATATAAGATCAGTTTTGGGACTTGCTGTCCATGAGAGCCCGTTTAGCGCGCATGAGAATGCTAAGCGCGAATGACACTCATCGCATTTTGTAGCGCGTTTCTTGCGTTTACTATTTTGGAAGAACCAAAATTTTGAAGACCGCTTAGCGCGGATAGCGCGGTTTAGATTGGTTTAGTGTGTAAGTACCACGCAGCCCGCTTAGCGCTTTGAGGCTGCTTAGCGCGGTCTAATGAGATTTGTTTTTTAACTTCATTTTCAATCATTTTTAGGTTATGGTTTTGGGGAAGCTTTTGCTCCCAACTCCATCAACTTGTAAATTTTGTTAGGATTAGCTTAGATAACAACTATGGAGCTTGCATACGGATGCTCTGGGGTGGATTACTCTTCGATCGCTTTTGACAAATTGGTAGATCAGTGATTCATTTCTCTTCCTCTTTGTGTATTCTATTTTAGTTTGGTTTGTATGTATATTTTCTTTGAACTCGTATATATTTGTCGGCCTTTGTGTTATATTAAAATTTCTTTACGAATCTTTGTAGATTGTTGTCCTGGATTTTTACTTTGTGTTAGGGATTTGAGTTGTTATAGACATATACTGCTTAGATTCTTATCTTGGATGATTATCTGTTAGTTTCTGAACTCTTGAGATAGATTTAGAGCTGACATCTACTTGGGTATCAGAGCCTAATGCCTCTGTTTTATTTGTGTCGCTCTGAGAGATCGTCGATACAGGCGAGCACTGTTGACTTCTGTGTTATTGAGGTGGTTGAGAGATCTCCACCGAGGTGATGCAGTAGGCCTCTCAATTTGGGTTAGAATTGACTTAGGTTGTGAGTGATATGTAGTGATATTGATGAATATTGTAGGTTGAGTATAACAAGTCGATAGGTTTAAGTCTGTGAAAAGTAGTATATGTGCATTCTTGATAAGTTATTCTTTTTTCCTTTTTATACATTTATTTTCTGTTAATACATTTTCTTTCAACCCATTTATCCCCAAACTCATTAACGATAAATTTGTCGAACGGTGAATCCATAACAAATCTCTGTGGACACGATATGATATAACCTATATAACCCGGTAAAAATATACTTTACTTTTTTCTTGCCGCTCTACCGCAACAACAATACCACAAGAAGAAAATCAAATGGCGGACACCTTAGCAACTCTATCAGCCATGTTCAAAGTAACTTGGCCAAACTACAAACTGCATATTACGATCAAACATTTTGAAGATCTTGCACATTGCCTTGCTATTAAAGTGGGACCTGATAACAAGCCTTGGTTCTATGACATCAATAGGTACGTTAAGAAACAAGAATATCCATAAAATTCCTCTATCATTGACAAGCGAACTCTACGGAAGCTGGCCTTAAAATTCTTTCTGAGTAGTGACGTGTTATACAAAAGAAAGTACAATATAGTGTTACTCAGGTGCGTGGAGAAACAGTAAGCAGACACACTTATGAGAGAAATCCATGAAGGTACTTTGGAACTCATACTAATGGGCATGTCGTGGATAGAAAAATCTTGCGAGCGAGTTATTATTGGTTGACAATGGAATCCGATTTCTACCATTATACAAAGACATGTCACAAGTGTCAAATTTACGCCAACAAAATGAATGTACCACCAACTCCTCTGAATGTTATGAGATCTCCTTGGTCATTTTTGATGTGGGGAGTTAATATGATATGCATGATCGAACTGAAAGAATCTAACGGACAATGGTTCATACTAGTTGCCATTGGTTAATTCACCAAATGGGTAGAAGCGGCATCCTACGCGAATGTGACAAGTCAAGTGGTTACTCGATTCATCAAAAAAAATCTTATATGTAGATATGGGGTTCCAAGAATAATCATTACGGATAACAGGTCTAATCTGAACAACAAAAAGATGAAGGAGTTATGCGATAATTTAAAAATTGAGCATCATAATTCCTCACCATATCGACCCAAGATGAACGGGGCCGTTGAAGTTGCCAATAAGAATATCAAGAAAATCATTCAGAAAATGGTGAAGACATACAAAGATTGGCATGAAATGCTCCTCTTTGCTCCACATGGCTACAGTACTTCCGTACGTACATCAACAGGTGAAACTCCTCTCTCTATGGTATATGGCATGAAGGCAGTAATCCCAGTTGAAATAGAAATTCCATCTCTTCGAGTTCTAATGGAAGCAAAGCTTGAAGAAGTAGAGTGGGTACATACGTGACTCGATCAACTAAACCTTATTGAAGAGAAACGCTTGATAGCTTTGTGCCACGACCAATTATATCAAAAGTGGATGAAGAAAGCATTCGACAAGAAAGTCCTCCCTCGAGTGTTCAAAGAAGGGGATTTGGTACTCAAGAAGATTATTCTACCTCGCCTCGATTCACGTGGTAAATGGACACCAAACTACGAAGGTCCCATATGTGGTAAAAACAAAATTCTCCGGTGGTGGTCTCATCCTCACAAAAATGGATGGGGAAGAACTACCACATCTGGAGAGTTTAGACGCAGTCAAAAAATACTATGCATAAAAAGCTTGCTAAGTTCGAACTCTAAACAAGCGACTTAGGCAAAAAGGAGAATCCCGGTGGATCAAAAACCCTAAAGGGCGATCTAGGAAAAATTAGGGATCTTATTAAAAAATAAAGAACAAAAAGACTGCAATATAAGAACTACGACTGCAAACCTCAAAGGAAAAGATTGATCAAAATCATTCAACTCAAAAGCAAAGGAGATTGGAGCTATCAAATGAATATTGGGGAAAACAACAGTAGCAATTATCATTTTCATTTCCATTTTCAGTTTTAAAACTCCCTGTAATTACATCTTTCAAGGAATTTCATCTTGTACGCTCGCCCAGTCAGAGGCATATTTATCAATAAAACATTTACTTTTTCAATCTTTCAATTTTGTTTTTCCTTTTCAGACTTGGTTGCAAAGTACTGCGATTATTTTTGTGAATACTGCATGGAAATAATTTTGGGTATTTGACAAATAAAAGCATTTGATGAAATATCAAAAAGTATTTTGGTTAGAAAAACATCGAAAGAAAATCCACGCCTACGTCTACTTCCACGTCCATGTCTACGTCTATATCTACGTCCACGTCCACGTCCACACCTACTTCCACGGCCACACCTACTTCCATGTCTATGTATACATCCACGCCTATGTCCATGTCTACATCCACACCTACACTTGCGCCTAAGATACAAATATCAAGATCCTGCAGACACTTATACATCTTATTCAAAACAATTCAGAGATACCACAACAACGCAATGTCAGGAAGTTGGAAACACAAAACCAATGGTTTAAAAGGAGAGAATATCAAAAAAAAAAATTCATTACATTTTGGGGCATATACGCACATTTTGTATATATGTAAATATTTGGGGCATACACAACATACTTGACGCGCATACACTCTAGGTTCCATATCAATCTGAGACATTATGCATATACATCATACATGACATTTTTTCCAAACATATTTTGGGAGAAACCAATATCTTTGGGCCCTTCATCAGATTATCAAAACAAATAATTACCTTGGTTGAGAATAGACACAACCGGTAAAAATCTGATCTCATCTTTGATCTAGTTATGTAAGATTTGATCATCAAAAAACACTTTTTCAATCTTCTACCCGCTAGGTTGTGGTAGGTGTGTGAATTAACAGATTCATATTATTCATTCCCTAGGTTGCAATGAATACGTGAATTCATCTTTGTGTCGTTCGCCCCTAGGTTGTGGTAAACTCACAAATTTTCCAAATATATATCCCCTAGGTTATGATAGATATGCGAATTTTCAGGGTTATATTATTCATCCTCTAGGTTGTGATGAATAACGTAATCCCACCCCTGTTGTATTTTATCCCATAGATTGTGATAAATACACAAGTTCATCCTCGTATTGTTTACTTCCTAGGTTGTAGTAAACACGACAAAATCTACGATATAGCTAATTACGCCAGTGTCCATGCAGCGATGTGTTATCAAGCTTTTTCAAATATCTATCTCCTAGGTTGCAATAGATATGTGAATTTTCAGGGTTATATTATTCATCCCCTAGGTTGCAATGAATAAATTAAGCCCACCCATGTTATCTTTTATCCCCTAGATTGTGATAAATATACAGGTTCCTCCTCGTACTGTTTACTCCCTAGGTTGTAGTAAACACGACGAAATCTGCGATATAACTCATTGCGTCAGTCTCCATGCAGCAATGTGTTATCAAGATTTTTCAATTATCTATCCCCTAGGTTGTTTTAGATATGTTAATTTTCAGGGTTATATTATTCATCCCCTAGGTTGTGATCAATATCATAAGCCCACCCCTGTTTCCTTTTATCCCCTAGGTTGTGATAAATGCACATGTCCATCCTTGTATTGTTTACTCCCTAGGTTGTAGTAAACATAAAGAAATCTACATAATCCATTGCATCAGTCTCCATGCAACAATGTGTTATCAAACTTTTTTTTATTCACCCCCTAGGTTGCGATAAATAGAAAAAATCAAATTAAATCAAAACTTATTATATTAGTCTTCAAGCATTGGTAAGTCAACTTTTCAAAAACTTGTATTATTTTACCTCCTAGGTTATGGTAAATATGCAAAAATCTATTCTCTTTTTTAGATACTGACGAGTTATCCACGTCGTCATATCTAAGTTAAAATAAAACTTTGGTTCAAACGCTAGTAAGTTGATATATCATCATCTATCCATACTCTTCATACCCATAGAAACACTGTACAACGTTTCCTTATAATCTTTTGGACAAATTTTGGGGTCTTCCATTATTTAATAAACTTCCGATAAGAGCGTGTGAGACCTGCGTATTCTCACGCTATTCAATCGAAAGGTAATTAAATAGGGCAGCTGTCCTACCCCAAATTTTCCCTACTGTTTTCTAATCATTTTATTCCTTATTAATTGCTAGAGTTATCATTTGCTTCATAATATATCACAGTCAAATTCAGGGGGTTTAAGTTTATAAAAGGGGGTTTTATCCTATTAGAGAATTAATGGGCTTTTCTAAATCAGAAAAGCCCATGTAACATTTTAAGCCCATGAAGGCTTCACTTGCTAATAAAGGTGCGCCTCAGGTTAGGGGCTTAGCATCCAATTTGCTAAGCCCATTGCATTTTTGGGTAAGATTTTGTTTTGTTTTTAGTCCAGTTAAATCTTGAAAGGTCTACGCTATTTGAGAAATCTTGGGCCTTTCTAAATCATAATGGTCCATTTAGGTACAAAAGGAGGGGTTATTGTTTTTTTGAGATAAGTGGTCCAATAATCAAACATCTTACCCATTTAAGTTTTTGTTTGTTTAAAAAAAAATTATTTGTTTTTACTAACATTATTATTATTATAATTAAAACGTTACTATTATAAACTTAAATTAATTATGATTAATTTATTAATTGAAAAAACATTGAATGAAGAGTCAAAATTGAAATAAAAAAAGCTTTCAATCGCACGGTCCATTACAAACCCAAGCCCAAAGTTGAGAAACGATTACTGTTCAAATCGAAGAAGAAAGAAACACTTGTTTTAGGGTTAAAATAGATACTGTTCAGATCAAGATAGAAACAAATCTTTATGCATTGAATCATTCAAAGATCTTACAAGCAAATTGATATAAAACAGATCCAAAATTAATACATAAACAAACTAAATCAAATCTAATAAAAACTTATCGTAACACAATCAAAACAGAATTAATACAAAGCATAATTTACAGACCCACTTAATATAAAATCAAATCGTAATCAAAGTTATAAGATCCATATAAAATTACAAACATAACGACAAACAAATACCTAAATCCCTAAAAGTAACGATAAATCATCAAAAAACTTCCTAATATATCTAAACCTAAAACACTAAAAAAACCTAAGACTCTAAGACAGAGGGGGGGGGGGATTTTTTTTACAGAGGAGGAGTTTATAGAGAAAGAGAAATTTGGAGAAGTGGTGGAACAACAAAACCCTCGCTTGAATCTCCGTCAATGCGCCACTCCTAAAGCCTAGGGTTTCAACATCTGAAACCTTAGATCCTTGAACCACCATTGTTGTACCTGAGAGAACACAGAGAAGAGGGATTAACAATCAGAGAAATCAGAAGGAAGCTACAAGATTCACGGCATGGACGGTAAATACCTAGCTTAAGTTTTTTTCTTTGCTTTGATCATTTGGATTGTTGTTGTGGTTTTGAAATTGGTTTTAGGGTTGGGAGTAGTTGAGGTCGCCGCCGCTTCGTCGTTGTGATTAGGTTTCTGTGTTAGGATTTTCTGTTTGTGTTGTAAGAAGAGAGAAAGGAGAAAATAGGGCAGAGGAAGAGAGATAATGAAATGATGAAATTGTTTTTCCAAACAAAAAAAATATTTTATGCCTTATAATTATGTGCAACGTGGCATACCCCGCACCCTCCTCCATTACTGTATGATCACCATCAAACACCCTAAAATGCGCACCCACCGGGATACCGTGCACTCTCACGTACCCTGTCTAAACGGACCACAAACCCTTTGGGCCAAACCTATTATTAAACCCACCTCTCTCTGTCTTTTTTTTGCTAACTGCGTAAGGAATCCACACTCCCCTTAGCCTAATGGGTCAAGCCTAACATCTCGACTTGGACCCTTACTCCCTACACCCCCATCTTTTGCTACGTAACTCAAATTCAAACCCCCTTGCGTTTGGACCTTAATTCAACATCTGAATTCAGGTTCCTACTACCTATACCCCCTATTTTGCTAGCTCAACATAATTTACACCCCATGCGTTTTTCTAAATTTCTTTTATTATTTTTTTATTTTATCATAATTATTTTTTTATATTTTAATATATTTATAAGTTTTAATATTATTTATTATTATTATTATTATAATAAATCTAATATTTATTTTTAATTTATTCAAATATTAATTTTATTGCATAAAAATTATTTTTATCATGCATTAATAAGATATTTTTATAATTAATACATTAAAAATATTTAACCAACACTAAACTTTCTTTTTCATAATAAATTAAACTCAACAATCAATTTTAAAAAAGGATTACGAAAATATCCCAATCGACTACGCACTTCGTGTAACAACCTCTCTATTCACACACCCAAACTAAGTACAAAGAGAATTTAAATATCTTCGTAATCCATAAAAAACACCAATCCACTGCAAACTACGAATTGGAACTCTGATTTCTCATAAGAGGATACGTAGGTATACAACTAAAATCGTGGTGAGTTCCACTAATAAAAATTAAAACCCTATTTCCTAAGCCGAAATTCTAAACCCTAGTATCCTTGTGAACAAGATAGATGAGGGGGCCCTAACACCTTCCCTTTGTCTAAAAACGAGTCCAACAACTTAGAATCTCTGACCAAATTAGGATTATCCTTTATATCCCCTTCCTTGGGATAAAAATTAAGGGTGTCGACTCTATATTTTAAAACCGATTACAACAAGTAGGAAAGCTCCAATAGCTTGGGATAAAGTGCGTGACCCTAGAAATGCTAGTGGTCTTAATATTGTTTCTCTCCAATATTGGTGTCAAGCTTCTATGATTAAGCTCTTATGGAATCTTCAAGCTAAGAAAGATAAGTTGTGGGTAAAGTGGTTAGATGCATACTACATAAAACGAAGAAATATCATGCAATGGACTGTACCTGTAGATTTCTCCTTGGATTTTGAAACAGATTATGAAAAGTAGAGTCTTGGTTGTTGCTGACCAAAACTGGGATAATTATCTTCTGCAGGAAAAGTTTCATACTAGAGGGAGATATCAATTAATTAGAGGTGAGCGGCTACTAGTTGATTAGATGACTGTTTTCTTCCATAACAATGCCCGGCCTCGTGCTCAATTTCGCTCGTGGCTTGTCTTCTTGGGAAGAATTCCCACTAAAGACAGGCTTACAAAATTTGGGATTATCATTGATAATAATTGTTGTTTCTGCCAGCTGATGAAATAATAGATCGTCTCTATTTTGATTGCAAGAAAATAAAGTTGATATGGGGATATATATTGCACTGGATTGGCTATAAAAGGAGTCCGCAGGATTAGAGTGATGAGAAGAGTTTGATTATTAAAGAAATTGGAAAAAAGGATTGGCAGAGACTTTTTCTAAAAGTTGCGTTTGCAGAAACTTGCTATATAATATGAAAAGTTAGGAATGACCACATATTCAACAACAAGAAGATTGATCATGATTTGGTTAAACCGATAAAGTTCATAATAACTATAAGGTGTAGCATGAAGAAGAGACTTAGGCATCATATAGACGTTCATAATTTGATTATTAAGTAGTATGGAACCTTTGTGTGTTTCTTAGTTGTGGTTTTGTATATCTGGTTGCTTGAATCCGATGGATCAACTTTGTACGAATGTTTTTGTGGAATAATAAAGTTATCTATTCTCCAAAAAAATATATTCGATACTATGCAGATAAAAAATGAAAATAATTTATTTCTCAAAAATTCAACATATTTATGTTAACTTTATTTGATTAACCTGAATGTGTAATTTCAAATAAAATAGTATAAATTAAATAATGTACACCTGCGCATCGCGTGAGTCCTAATTTAGTTAATCATAGTTTTTATGCCAAAATTTTCTCCAATAAATAAACAACATTTTTCTTCCCTGAGCTTTTAGTGAATAATTAAAAAAATAAATAAATAAATATGATAAATATATATAAAAGATAGTTTACACCAAATTTTTTTTTAATTATTTATAAGCATTTAGATGAGATATTAAAGAAGGTTAACTTTCAAAATTGGAAAAACTTTCAGGATTTAAATTCAACTATGAGTATGCAACAATACTAATTAACCTCTTGAAGTAGAGTTTTGCGTTCACAGTTCTCTCCGATTTAAGAGATTATTCTATAAAATTGCAAGTTGAAGATATCCACTTTGTACTTAAAAAATGTTTGATTTTTTTAAAAATAACTCAGTTAATTCTTGTGTTTGTGTATCTCTCTTTGACGTGAACTCAACCACAACACGCTATTTTTTAATGGATGTCACTATTCAATTAAAGCGACTTTAATTGTGACTTGCTTTATTTAGTACATTAGGCTTTAATGCGACAAAGAGTTGTGCAATTATTGGTCATCCATTGCTAACCCAAATAATGCAACTACGTTGTTGGAGAGTAAAACATTCAAGACTTGGTTTCTGTCTCTGATTGGAAGAAATATATTAATGCACAAAAGGTGGTCTTCGTACGTGGGATGTACACTCTCTTCCATTACTTAAATTGTCCAACTTCTTAGTCTTCTGTTTTTTTAATCTTAAAATCTATAGTGCTTTCCTCTTCATCATTCCATTCTTCTTTAATTCTTCGATCTGTTCAATCTAACCCACGTAAATCACACTATCACTCATTACAATCCACGTAAATTAAATACTAGTAGTAGACACTATAAACTAAATATCCTTATTGGATAAAATGTACATATTCCATATAATAGAATCATGATAAACTTGTCAATGGAGTTGGGACTTTGATGTTGAATTGGGAAATTTAGTTAGATTGATTGATGACTCTTGAAATTATGGTATAATAGAATTCAGATGTCATATGATATGTTTGGACATCTGATCCGACTTAAATAAACATGTAAGGTATAAATATATTAAAACAATACTGAAAAGTAATAAATAACACACAGAGATTGTTAATCTAGTTCGGAGCAATTCTTCTACTATAGGGGCAATACCAAGCCAGGAGCAAGTCCACCATGATAGTATCAATTCAAAGAGCAACTCTCCCGTTTATAACTTCTCACTTAATCACTACCCGTACTATATTTCTACCTAAGACTCACCTATGTATGAGTCCCTCCTCAAACCCTCATCAATCACAGACAACGATTGGACAACAACACAAGAAGACACACTTCCATGACAGCAAAATAGAAGACACACTTCTATGACAATACCTAGTCAAGACCTAAAGTTCAACTCCATTGTTTACAACTTTACTCCTAACTAAGAACACACCTTGGAGTTACTTAAAAGCTTTCTCCAAGAAAAATACTCAACTCATTAATTCACAACTTCGGAGTGAGAACACAATGACCATCTCACAACCCGAGTGTTTCACTTACACCAACTCTCTTAGAGAGTGACGACAATGACAAAGTTCTAAACTTCTACATCTTGAACCCGTACATAACTAGGTTACAAACCCTTCTATTTATAACCTATTCTAAATTGGATTTGGGCCTTTAATCAAAGCATATCAGTTGTTACAAACCAGCAGAAACTTCTGCTATAAACAAGGTCTTCAATCATTAGTTTCCTAAAATATCTCCATATTTAGAAACTGCATATTCTTGAATGTTCTTACTGGATTCTTCTTGACCTTTAAATCAACTCCACGTAGGATTGCATAATATTTCTATAATATTTTGCATCAGTTAAATCATAATAGAATCTAACTGTCCACTTCAGCTCAGGCGCGATGTCGTATGCTCCTTCATAGGACATCTTATACGACATGTTGTTCTAGATGATGAGAACTTATCATCTCAACATGTCTCAACATAAGATAAGACTTCTTGCTCAACCTGTTCTTGTTAGCAAGTTAGCATCTCCTATCTAACATATTGCTGCTATATTTGTTTTGCTAAAATTAATTCCAATCCTAAAATTAGAGAATTAACAATCTCCCCCTTTGGTAAATTTCGGCTAAAACAAATAAATAAAATTAAAATCCAATATTACAGCAATAAGAAACACAATCTTTCAATAATAGTCTTCAGTAACTATTGAACTCAGCATTACAACACCATGAAGTCAGTCTTCAGATAAGATGTCAAGACATCTTGTTCGACATCTTCTTTGCAACATTTTAAATGAGCTCAATTGCAGTATCAAACCCATCACCAAAGAACAACACCTTCAAGAAAAGGAGTAGAAAGTACCGAAGTCATTTGGTATACATGAGGAAGACGATATGTAACACTCCTCCTCAAACCAAGATGGATCTTAGAAGACCAATGGTGGCATAAGAGAATTCTTAACCATTCCTTAATCAATAGCCCTCAGTCGACCTAGACAAATCACCCACTACCCATGATAACTCAGAACACATGTCACAAATGTGTTCATAACTCAGATCATTAGTCACTAACTCAAACATAATATGATGCAATATCCTTTCCAACATGTTTGTGACAGATCTGGAAAATCACTCTCTAGATTAATATTAATCAACCGAGCATCTTAAGCACCTTGATCATCACATTTCTCCCCCTTTTTAGCCAAAACTTGGCAAAGGAAGCCTTCACAACACCATACCTAGGCACAAATTTCCCAAATCCGAATAAAGCCCATTATGATAAACACTCATATGGTGAAAGAGGAAAGGAGAAACCTCTATAAATAACTGGTCATTTACTTGGGAAATAACGATCATTGAATATAGAAATAATCTTTGTCAAAGTAAACGTTATTTGAGAAGAAACTGCCACCAAAACAATATGCACTGTCCAAGAACGACTTTGAACGTTGTTAATAGCTCTGGAGTGTTTCTACTGAAAAGAACCAGTCCCAATAAATGCACTTGCATAGTCAAACACACTTTCTGACAACTGTTTGATAAAATTGTCCATATTACTCTCTTGTTGGTCTTACAGGAAACATGTCCTGAATAATGTTCTAACATCCAGTCAGACATTGCAAGCGAAAATATTGATCAGCACATCTTCATCTACATTGTCTTCCGTTGGATTCTAAGTGTTCTCCTTTCACTTAGACTTAGTGACATGCACTAAGACATCACAATATCATATTTGCGACATCTCTCAATAATAAAGACCCTTAGAGAGTCCTTCAAAAAATATATAGAGAAAAATAAATACTCTCAAACTCAACCATTAACCACTAGAGAGATATGTGCACTCCTGATTTAAACACCCAACTTCACATGGCTAATGTTGTACCCCAAAATTTTCCCTCTCATATTTCTCAAAACATTGCAAGAAAAATCCCCAAGTTGCCCAAGTTTGCTCAAGAGTGGGTCAGACAAGTCATTTTCTAAGGCAGTCAACCTCAAATTAGGGTTTTGTGTTGCATCAAGATCTTTTAGTGTAAATGAACTCAAGTTCTCCCCAATGTCATAATATGTTCTCAAGATCATCCATGTCAAATTTCAAGCCTTGCAGAGGAAGTTTGCTCAGTCAATTGCTCAAGGGGTCCAAAAATCGACTGTGCTAGGGCAAAAGTCAACTGTGACCTACAAATAGTCAAACTCCAAGATTTTTTATCAACATTCTCATTTTGAAGGATATTTAATCATTTTATCAAGGGTTGATCATGATTCATCAAGGGTTTCTCAAAATTCATCAAGACTCAAAAGTTGCTAAATTAAGGTTTTGTAGGAAAAGTCAACTCAAATTTGACCAAGCATAACTTTCTCATAATTTATGAGAAATGACCCATCCAAAGTTCATTTTTAAGAGGATGCAATTTCATACAATCCATCTTCACACCCCAAGATCAGAAAATGCACTCACAATAAGTTATGAATTTGGACATTATAGGTCATTTTTGAAAGTCAACAAAAACACCTTTTTTGCCAAAGCTTATAACATGAGCATGGAATATCAAATTGAGATGATACCAAAAGGGTTGGTTAGAGGACATATCAAGATTTCTAAAACGTACAAGAACACTTCCAAAAGTTCCAAATTGAAGAAGTTATGCATTGTTGAAGTTGGGCATTTTTGCAAAATTGCCAAAAGTCAACTATCCCCAAAACCTCAAAATTTGTCAAATGGGCCCATTCTTTTCCACTTGATTTGAGCTTGCATAGTTTCCCATGTGTCCTAGCTTCATCCATGAGCCCATATATTATATTTATTATTTTATTTGATTTTTTATTGAATTATTTCATTTTAAATGAAATTAAATCATATAAAATCCCAAACATTGATTAACCAAGATTTTTTGGCTATTTCAGGTTGAGATCGTCATCATTAATCTCATCAAATTCGTATCTCACCATACCATGTGCAAAAGGATTGATTTTTGACAAATTTGGCAAGCTTTCAAAGGGAAATCAAATCAAATATGGGTGTATTGATTTAGAGAGATTCATTCCAATTTTTTTACCCTAGCACATTGTATGATACATAAGGAAGCTAAACAAATTGAAACCAAGGGGAGAGGCTGCAAGAACAAGCAGAACCAAACTTGAAAAAAGAGGCAAAAAGCTTGAATTTGAATTCATACTTAGAGGCAATCTCAGAAGCCAAGAAGCATTCCAATCGATTCCTGGGTGATCACACAACCTTCCTGGATCAAAAACACGCGTCCTCAAGCCTTCAAAAGTTCTGTAAGTATCACGATGCCAAGCTCTGTTCTTGAAACCGTAAATCCTCATTCTTGCATCATTTGAACAAAGTCTTGGCATATTTATAATCCTTATAGCATTTCTAAACTTTTGGCAATATTCAATTTGGTTTATATGGACTGTAACCTCAAAATACCATGGCTAGGGTTACGTTTTGGTTTTTAGGGATTTTCGTTTCAGGTGATATTGATTCCTATAATAGGCATGGTTGCACTCAGGAGAGGGAGACGATCCTAACCATGCCTTTGAAGGTCATTTTTATGGCCTGGAATTGATTTTTGGATCGAGCTGCGCTTTTAGCTGCGGATTCAAATCCGCAGGTAAAATTACAGTAGTGGAAGGACAGGGACGAGTGCGTGTTAACTTCCGGTTGGTCAGTTCAAATGATTTTCGCGCGTTTTGCTTTTTTGATCCATAAGCGTTGATTTCTTTTATTATATATTATTCATATTTTATTAACAGATGAAGCCAAGTGGCCTAGTGGCAAAGCAAGCATTCCAAGCGCCTACAGGACATGGGTTCGAATCCCAGGTCCTCCAAATTTCTGTTTGTTTTATTTCTTCAGGTTATCATGTGCATATCTAGGCGCGTAGTGTACCATACTCCCTCGCTCAATAAATTGCCAGATGGCCCATGGCCAGATCTGGTGGCCAAGAGATGATGGTCCACCATGGTCCAAGTCAGCGTGCCAACATCAGATCTGAAAAGTCAACAAAAGGCTAGCGCTTAATGAGCCTTCAGCTTGCTATTCTGATCCCCAAAACAGACCTATACCCCTCTCTTTATATATATATATTTTATTTATTTTGTTTTAATTATTTATTTTATTATTTCCATTTAATAATTAACCAATCAAAAATTCTTTTTTCTATAAAATTAAAACCACACAAATATTTTCTTCATAAAATAAAATTTTAATTTTTATTAATAAACACTAATTTAATTAATTTAGGCTTTAATTAGAAATAACTTTAATATATTTTTGTAAATAATTAAAATTCAATTAGATTTAATTAGGTTTTTTTACTAACATTAATTAATTTTATTTTCTTTCTTTAAATACTAAAAAATCCAAAAAAACAATTTATTTTTATTAATTAATTTATTAATTTAGTAATTAACTTAGAATTTATTTCTCTCTTAAATTAAAAAATACCAAAAAAAACAAAAATTATTTCTTTAACAAAAAGGGTCAAAACCCTAGAACTTTGCACTCGACTTAATTTCCCGCATGCGATTTACTTTCTTTATCATATAATGTATTTGCCTCCGGTTTGTAATAGTTAATAGGACCTTTTATTTATTTATCGCCTTATTTATTTTACAAAGGGTTTGTCTTTGGCGATGTAAATACCCGACGCCTTGTAATTTAAATTCTGCATTTTTATTTCCCGCAAAATATAACTGTTAGATGTTTGATAATAGGAATGCATGACAAGAATGAATGTCTAACCTAAAATCAACTTAGATCACCTTTAACATGTACAAAGGTAAAAATTAACTGAAAACGACACACTCGCACATGCGCACTCTTAGGGTACACCCTAGTTGGTTGCCTTCGTACGCGGTCATTAAGTATAGGTCATTTTAGAGGTCGTCCTCTTGTCTAAAAGATCATAGTCGCCTCGAAACGGTTGCCTCGGATGTTGTTGCCTCAAACAAATGATCTAAGACATTAGGGTCACCGCTAAGGCGTCCTAACATTGCTTTAGTGACCGTAAGTCCCTAATTCGAATTGACCCTTAAACTCCAACGGTGATGCTACCTACTCATTAATAGTGGGATAGCATTGTCTAAAGGAAGATAGCATAGAACGATTCCTTTTTCGAGTAGGTAGATGGTTCTTAGATACTTGCTCTTTCAAAAAACAAAATATTTTCACACTTACACTTTGCGAACAAAGTTTTCAAAAACACTTCATACGCTCTTGAGGACAGAAGCAAGAGTTAAATCAAAGTTTCAAATAAAAACTTTTTCAAACCCACAAGCACAAAGAAAATAATTTTGAAAACAATATGAGCATGTACCTAAGAGCCCGTGAATAACCACAGATAGAAAGGGTGCTAACACCTTCCCTTTCTATAATCTACCCCCCGAACCCGAGAAATATCTCGAAAAAGGAATTTTTCTATGCTTTTTTCCTTTCCTTGTTGGATAAAATAAAAGTCAGTGGCGACTCTTGCTTACCGTGACATTTTGCGAAAACAAACGCAAAACGCAAACCAGCATTCCAAAAAACAGTCAGTTCTTCCCACTGTATCACATCTAAGAACCAACCATGCCTTGTCAAGATCACCAAAAATTACATAATGTCACAACATGTTGTCTGACATCACACCCTCATAAGAGGAATAAGATCTCCACAAGTTTGAACAACACACAAACAGTATTTGTACCATTGCAACAACAATCCACATAAAAATACATGACTCCCCCTATCATGAATAACCAATGCTCTAGCTGAAGATGAAAACTTGAGGACTAGATGAAAACACATGAAAGACTTCAGGATGTCATGTAGAAGAATATCATTTTCCCACATATGCTGAATACTGACTCTCTCAATAGAGTCAAACCAGAGTCAGATACTCTACCTCCTTGAGAATACATCTAAGAACTCTGACCCCTTCACAACACAAGGACACATCTGATCACTGTCCTTTCATAACCACACTCTGTATCATGACCTTTTGAATAGGCAAGATGTCATGCATATTGGGTGTGAAGCCACTCACAAACTCCAAAAATTCTTAGTTTGCTTAAAATATTTACTAAGATCCAAATTATCAACTCTCATCTAAAGTGACTTGCAGTAGAAGAAAAACACCTCCTCAAAACACTCTGCTCAGATCTCAGTATCTCTCAGTAGTCTTCTACCCTTACATCCATTAGTAGTTGGTGATACTAGTGGAGTCTTCAACAAAGTAGTTGTGCATTCTCCAAGCATACTATTGTAGACAGGATTAGATTCTCCATATTCTAATCCACTTAGTCAGAAATTCCACTTCTGACAATAATGCTTGAGCATCCAACTTCGCATGCATAATCCCAAGCATTAAAAACAAAACAACCATCGACGATCATGATATTATAACATCACTTGGAACATCATATTCCTAGTACATAACCCAATAACATTAGTTCTTAAATTATCATTCAAAGGACTCATTATTCATAGAAAGCTTTTATAAATCTCCCAATAGAATACACAACCAACGCAACTTACACAGGTTATTCAAAACACCTGAATGCTATGGAGAGAAATAAACTCTCACATACTCTCTGAAACATAATATTCAGAATGAAGAATTGCATAAGTCTTTAGAAAAATACTTAGTCTCCCATCAAAGTATTCACCATCAGTCTCATGCATAGCCTCCTTAAAGGATAATCAAATACACGGCTCCCGTCAAAGTATTTATCATAGGTCAGATAAGATTACATTCTCACACAAGGTAGGACATTTGGTCTGAAAATCTTCTTATGAACACATCTGGAACCAACTGATGACATTCATTCACACCATAAATTATTCCAGATTATGTCACTAGTGACATTAAACTCCACTCTGGAAAACAACACCTTCCTTGGCTGAACGAATAAAACACACTTTGAGACGATGTTCTAACATCAGATCCAACATCAGACTCAAACCCATGGATTTCACCATTAACTATGGTATGAAGACACCATAGTAATCCATAACTCTTGTAGGGGACACAAGAGGATCAACCATCAGTAGCTGATCAATCTTCAACTCTAGATTATCCATATATGTAGGAACCTTCATTTGATACATCTCAAGAATCTTCTTCTTAAACTTTTAACATTCAAACCTCCTGTCTGACTTTGAGATGTTGGATGTCATCCTTCTGCACCTAAAGAGGAAATTCCTTCTAACAGGCATATGAAGTAGACTTCAATAAACATGACATTTAATGATAATTATACACCACAATCATAATGTTCAAACTAAGTCTTCTTGTCCCAATACACAAAGATACCCTTTAATCCTTGCATAACACCTGTTCCATTATGTGAGGACACCACATAACTGAATCATAACTCAAAGAGGAACTTCCCGTATAGATACCAGGGAACCATAATCATTTTGTCTAAAAGTAATAACTCCTCCTTGCTTCAAACAACTGAAATGACCACCCTAGATGACTCAGATGACACTTCAACAATGTATACACCAATCAACTATAGAATTCTGGTTGACATAACTACAATGCAGACAATCCTTGAAAGACCTTTCCACAAAAACAGAACAAGAGTTCCATGCTCTCATAGTTTTGTACCCAAAAATTTTCCTCCCATTTTTCAAGATACCTCCTCATGCTCCTAGGGTTCTCAAATGCTCAAGACTACTCAAGGGTTGGCCAGACAAACTCTCCTCCTATGTAGTTAACCTACAACTAGGGTTTTTGCTTTTCTCAAGGAAAATTGGAAATCTAATGCGTCAAATGGATTTCATGGTTTCTCGTATGTCTCAAAGAATCCTCATACCAAATTCCAAGCCTTGCAACACAAGTTTGCTTAGTCAATTAGTCAGATTATTGAAAATAAACAATATTGGGCAAAAAGTCAACTTTGACCAATTTACAGTCAAACTTCATGATTTTTGGTCAACATCAACATTTTGAAGTCCCATTCATCATTTTATCAAGGTTTGATCATGATTCATCAAGAAAACTCAAGATTAATCAAAAGTCAAAAGTTACTAAATTAGGGTTTTCTTAAGGAGAAGTCAACTGAACTTTGACCAAGCGTAACTTTCACATACTTCATAAAAAATTTCTCAATTGGAGCTCGTTTTGTAGGAAATTTAGTTCTATACAACTTTTTCTCTCTAAGCTCAAGGCCAAAAATGCTTCATTTGCGAGATATGGGCCAAAACATTACATGTCATTTTAAAAGTCAACAAAAATACACTTTTTATTAAAGAAATTTACATCAAGATAAATTCTTTAAAATGAAAAATGACCAACATAGAGATTGTAGGGGACATCTTAAGGTTTCCAAAAAGTCCAAGATCAGATTCATATTACAAACATTGAGAGAGTTATGATTGGTACAAGTTGGGAAATTTTGAGATAATGCATGAAATCCAATTTGAGCAAACTTGAATTTTTGGGCTAATGGGTTTATCTTCCAAGGTCCAAACGTGTTCTTGACCTTATAAGAGACTCCTAAGTCCACCCGTTTATTTTTGTGATCTTTATTTTTTATTTATTTTATTCATTTAAATTCAAAATTTCAATCTCCAACACCTTGTTTCTTGCACAACTTTTTTCGTCCCCCTTTTGTCTGAATATGGAGGGTATATATAGGAGAAGAGATTAGGTCAAGAGATAGGCTTGGACATCATGTAAAACCTATATTTTTATTTTGTTTGAAAATAGGTTGAAATCTTGCAAACCATGAAGATTTGTTTTGTAAATAAGTCCACACAGTTTTTTGCATGACCTTGGGCATCTAAGAGATTTGAATCAAAATCCTTTTATGCCTTATACATTTATTTAATATTTATTTGACTTAAATTTGCAATAAAAAGGTTGAAATTGGAATTCATCATTCAGCCATCCTCAAGGCCAACCATCCATTCAAATCGATTCCTGAGGCACCATAGAGTAAGTAAGGGGTCATTCTTGATGATCAAAGATGCATAAAACATGCATTACATGCATCATTGGTTTTGCGTTTTTGTGAAATTCATGTTTTAATTTTTATGAGGTTTTGATGTAAACTAAAAATTTCATTGTGTTCCTAAGACCAAGTAGTACATGTTCGATCCCTTGCATGAGGCCCATAATGCCAGGATAGCCTATCACCATCATTGAACCATTTTGCATTGTTTTGTTCATATCTCTTTGTGCAGGTCAAATTAGCCAAAACTAACACCGCCATTAGATTCGTAAGGGTCGATTTAGGGGGGGGGGGGGTAGGTTCCTTCTTGATCATTAACATGCGCTATTTTTACAGGTTACAAAAACAACTCACCGGAGAAGACGACCGGAGCAAGGGCTCCAGCGCCTCACTGGTCCACCTGTTTTATATTATATTTATTTGTTTGTAGTATATGACCGGATGAGAGCGTAGCGCCACTGGTCAAAGCAAAGGTTTGTGAACGTAAGGGCGTGAGTTTGATCCCCGCGTTTGCAATATTTTTTTTTGTTATTTTCCATCTAACGTATAGGTTCCAAATATATTATTCACGTCCTATTTACAAACACAAACAAATGCCTGACTTAGTGGTAAGTGATGCAGCTGTGAAGCAAGAGGGCGTGGGTTCAACACCCACCCCATACAAATCATTTTTCCTTATTTTGTTAACCTTATTTCTTCTTTTCTTTACCTAACCCTAATAATTTTTAATCAATTATTAAAGTAACCCTTTTTTAATAAATTAGGATTAGGATTTTTATAACTAATATTTAATTTTCCTAATTAATTAATTAACCTTTTTTTTAAACATTAAAATCAATTAGAATTTAGGTTTTAATTACTATTATAACTTAAATTATTTGTCTACAAAAATCACAAAAAACATTTTTACATTCTATTTCCTATTTTCTTATTATTATTTTATTTATTTAAATTCATAGAAAAATATATAGGTGACATTCCCTATGTAATAGCGTAGATTTATTTTCCGTATTTTTTCCTATTATATAACTGCTCACAGGATGTAATAACTTAGGTTTAAAGTTCCTCACTTTACATTCCGCATTATATTTTTATGCTATGACTAGTAACTAGGGTTTATATGACAAGACTAATAATTGAATCAAGAAAAACACTAATTTCAAGATAATTAACTGAAAGCAATACACTCTTCACACTTGCACCCTTAGGGTACCCTCTCTTGTTGCCTTACGAATATTGGTCATGTCCCTCGAAAGTGGGGATACTTTAGCGAAAGAACCTCAATCAAATCATCATAGTCCCTACAATGCAAAAGATCATAGTCCCTCGATGTCCCTCAAGTTGCCTAGGAAAAGTGATCTTGTCCGTTCAAGTTTCCTACGAAATGATGATAGTCCCTTCGATACAATTGCTAAAGTATCCTTATTTGTTGCCTTCAATGACCATACGATGACCCTACGCCTATCCCTTCACATCCAATATATAGGGATACCTACTAACTAATAGTATGGATAGTACTACCTCTAAAGGAGAAGGAAAAGAATAAGAAAGACTTTAGTGGGCAAGAAACTCTTAATTGCTTGCTCACAAATTTTCTCAAAACATTTTTCACACTACACTTTCAAATAAATATTTTTAAAAACAACATTTTGTATACATTCTTGAGGACTGATACAAGAATCATTACAAAGTCCATCTTACATTGGCGATTTTAAAATATTTTTAAACAAATCACACATACAAGGCAAGTTTTCAAAAGTGAGCTAAGTAATTCAGAGCCCGTAGATAACCACGGATGAAAAGGGTGCTAACACCTTCCCTTTTCATATCTTACCCTCGGAACTCAAAATCTATCAAAGGTCTTTCCTGTTCTTTTCACGTTTCCTAAATATTAGATAAAAGAAAAGTTGGTGGTGAATCTAGCTATCCGCACATTTGGATAAAACCAAAAAGTAAGTTCTCCTACCGTATTACAGAACTGGCGACTTCACTGGGGACTACTACTTAAAAAAGAGGGGTTACCTTAGAGTTTAAGATCACTTTACTTGCTTTTAATTGTATGCTTTGCTTGCTTTACTTTAAGGGTTTGTTTGGGTTTAATTGCTTGTAAGATCCTATGATCGGATCTAGGGATGCCTTAGGTAAGTAGAAGTAGATCATAAAGAATGTACGTCGTAGACAGATATGGTTAATATGATGGCTACGTTAGTGTGACACTTTGGTTTATACTGATGTTCCTTGAGTCAGTCAAGGATAACATTAGGCTTCCGCGTGGTGTCATTAACACTAACTAACTTTTAGAACCTTAATTGACCCATCTTGGCCATTAGAAGGGAGTGATATAGCCGGCTTTTGTGCAGTCCAAGGCTGGTTGATACTCAAAACTATGCTCATTGAGATTTAACTTTCGGGATGTTTTGGTGGCAAGCCAGTTGCTGTGCTAAAATAAAGCCTGGGATAAGGATCAGTGATATGAGATTCCTAGAACCCGGTTACTATTTTAGGACCGGTTGAGCCAACTTAACTTTAATGGGGAATGATACTTACCTATGGACTTCATGCAAGTCTTTAAACCTAAGGCTCTTGTGTGACTTGTGTGTATTTGCTACTTATCTAACATGAACATGACATCATAATATCATATCATCATAACATTACATTTTCACTAACCATTTGAAGGACCTAGGGATTTATCTTTGTTCTTTGTTGTAGGTTATGGCCTCGGCTGGCAGACACACTATCCAGATCAACTTTGTAAGGGTACCTTCCCAACTTAAGGAGTTAGTCTCAAAGGTTTCCGAAAACTCTCAATTCACCAAAAGGCATAGTTATCTACCCAGTTAAGTTACCTCAGGTTTTGAAGAAGACATGATGAGTGTTCTGTTCCAGTTCTTTGATCCTGAGCATCACTGTTTTACCTTTCCAGATTATCAGTATGTACCCACAATAGAAGAGTTCTCTAAGCTAATTGGAATACCTATTGTTGATCATAAACCCTTCACCGGTTTAAAGAAAGTTATAAAACTGAAGATATTGTAGCAACCTTACATCTGAAGTGGTCCGACATTGTATCTAATTGGGAAATAAGAAGTGGAGTCAAGGGCCTTCTTTCTATGTTTTTGATAGAGAAGGCTCGGTTGTTCCTGGATGCTATTACTTTTCATGCTTTCGATGAGATCTTGGCTATGTTGATCTATGGTTTAGTACTATTCCCTAATCCAGACCAAGTCATAGATGTGAACACCATCAAAATATTTCTTACTCATAATCATGTGCCTACTTTGCTTAGTGGTATTTTGCATTCTCTTCATACTCGTACTATGAGGAAGCGATGGACTTTAATGTGTTGCATACCTTTACTATCCAGATGGTTTATTTTACACCTTCCCTGATCAGTGATGAAGAATGAACAAGGTTTGAGGTGGTCTCAAAGGATGATGTCACTCTCTCATTCAGATATCTATTGGTGTTCCCGATCTCAGGAGGATATCACTATTATTGACCGCTGTGGGTAATTCCCTAATGTGCCACTCCTTGGCATAAGGGGAGGTATCACTTACAACCCTTCCCTAGCTCTACATCAATTTGGTTATGCTCGAAGAGAAGGTCCTCATGATATTCTCATCCAGGGTATTGTATTTGATTACGAGAATGATCCTCAAGGTTACCGTTAAAGGTTTATATGTGCTTGGGGGATGGTGAATAAGATTGATAGCAAGACTTTGGGATAGAAAATATCCACCCATATGGAGTCCTACCTCAGATGGGTGCGATCTAGTGCTCAAAACCTTATAATTCCATATCCTGCTGTCCTACTAGTAATTTTGGAGTCTGTTGTTGAAGGATATATTCCTCATACCGTTCTTCATCCAGATATTCCTACTAACCTTGAAGAGCTACTGAAGTCTTGGATTCGACTGAAAGAAGAAAGAGACACTTTTGAGACTCAGTTTTATGCTAGTGAGAAGAAAGTATTGGAGCTGACCAAACGCCTTCACGAAGAGCATAGCCATAATGCATATGTCAACACGAAGAGGAAGCGTTCATGGGAGACTTGAGTCATAATTTATTACTTTGTAACCCTTCTTTTTGTTTTCATTGTAAGCCTAAAAGGCGTTTGTAATATGAACTTACTAACAAGACTCTTTGTTGTTCTTTCCTTTTTAATAACAAATTTAAATCCCACGAGGTCCTTGAAAACATTGCATATGCATCTACATACCATACATATCATTATATAACAGGTTTCAAAGACATGTTTTCTCATCTTTTTGCTGTTTATTTCGGCAGAAAATGGCTCTTGAATAGACAGTCAAAGATCTCCAGGCTCAGAATGCTCAGTTCCAAGAGATGTTCCTGAACTTGTCTAAGGGGCATGAATAACTGAAGGCGCTCATCACCAAAGAGAAGAAGAAGACAAAGAAACCAATCGGCATCCTCAACACAGGAAGGAGGTTCAAAGGTCCGGTCAAGCGAGCTCAAGATTTTGGTATCCCATCAGATGAAGATGACAACCAAGATGAAGATGGTAAGAGTGTTAAAATTGAGAAAAGAAGCAACCTTGGTTCTGACAAGTTTCCTGATGAAGAAGAAGAGGATTATTGGATGAACAATATCCCCCTGCTGATGAGAAGTATAAGTTGTTAGAAGAGCGTCTAAAAGCTATAGAGATCCAGAAGGTGACTGGCTTGAACTTTGAAGAATTGGGTTTAGTCTCAGGAGTCGTCATTCCTCCTAAGTTCAAAACTCCTACATTTTCCAAGTATGACGGTGTTTCTTGCCCGAAGCTGCATTTGAGATCATATGTTTGGAAAATTCAACGACACACTGCTGACAAGAAATTATGGTTGCATTTCTTTCAAGAGAGTCTGTCTGGGACACAACTAGAATGGTATTATCAACTTGAAGGTGCCAATATCCATACCTAGGAACATTTGGCGCAACTTTTTATAAACAATATCAATACAATTCTGATTTGGCACCAACCCGCGTGCAACTACAGAGTATGTCCATGGATTCTGAGGAAGGCTTTAAAGAATACACACATAAATGGAGAGATCTTGGAGGAAGAGTTTGTAACACCCCAATTTTATCCGACAATTATTATAAAGATCAGAGTTACAAAATTCCGACAACCGAATCAGGATGCTACAATTTCAACTTAAAACAATGGCATTCATTTTAGATACATAACACATCAAACTGGAATGAACCAACAGTAATATAATTTAATCTTTTAAACCATCAACCTTCATAACTATGCAACAAAATCATAATATCCAACTAAAAAGGACATAACATCTTTGTCCAACTAAAAACAACTTCAAAACAACAAGTACTTAACAAAGTCAATTTAAAATTAAACAATAGAAGTAAAATAAAAAATAAAGCAATAAGCGTTCATCCCCCCAAGAGTTACGTATCAGAGCAATGCCACTGACTCGAACTATTGAAGGTAAACCGCCTTCACTCTAGATTACCTACACGTTACCAAAATCGGAGTAACATTCAAATAGAATGGATGAGATATCGAACAATATAATCGGATGTAATATAAATATTACATTAGAATTATTCAATGCAAAATCACCACTTCACAACTTTAAACAACATCAATCACAACAAAACATCAACCAAGCATACTAAATAATTCATCAACACGACAACCCAGATATGCAACGTGAAATGAGACTCGTTATAATGCACATGCATGTGGTACAAATGGAGAAGAACTCCCAACTTAGAATCTTGCCAATAAATAGAGGCATCAACAAGGCATAAGCCTCCAACTTTATATTTCTGCCAATCTAGGTCAACTTAACGAGCATCAGCTCCAACTTGATATCCGATGTATGCGACAACATGATTAAATGCAACATCATCAATAACAACTTATAACAACATTGGCATACGCCTAAAACTCAATAATTGTTAATCAATAGAGGCAACACAACAAAATTTATCACCTGAAACTTCAACAATTAATAAGAACAACCAAACAACGTACACATGCCAATAATATTATTAACACGTTCCTACTAAGGTACTTCCACTAAATTATTCAGCCATAAGCCTCATTAATAGTTTTATGTTAGATTAGTGAAACTTTTATTTTCTTGCTAATTAAGTTATCTCTACTGCTAATATATTTTGAGTACTAATACTACTGTTATTTATTGATAGTTCTACAACTAAAACTATACCAGTTATTAATTTCGAAATTTACTATTTATCCTTGCTAAATATATACTGCTATTACTTTCATAATCACTGCTACCAACAATTTTCATTATACTGTCTACTAATTACTAATTTTTTACTAACATTACCAAGTAACAGACACGCACAGGAAACACAGGAATAATTAAAGAAATACTGGACAATGGATTCATGCCCCTCGGCATGCAAGATCGTGCCCCTCAACACAAAGGCTTGGTGCCGGTCGGCACCCTTCATCAACATGCATATGCCACTCGGCATATGTCCATAATTTCTCCAGTTCTGCAATCTTCCCTGCGAGCAACGATTCTTCCATTCTAATGATCTCAGACCAACACTATGTATTCACAACAATATAATAACTGTACCCACATCAATACATAAAAATTTCCAACACTCAATTCATCGATTGAATCACTGCCACGCTAGCGCAATTATCACAGACACCAAACAACAATTTGTTCATACAACCATCACATACAATAACAATTTCACACAACCCAATCCCCAAGTAACATGCATCGCGTACCCAATTATAGAGTCAGTACCCCACCCTTACCTTGAATTGAAGGTTGCTCTACAATTTTTTTGATTGAATCCCAATTTGCCTCTTTTCCTCTTCTCTGTAACTTCTCATGTTCTCTTTCTATTTTCCAACCCTTATTCCTCTTCTTCTCGACAAACACCTATTTTTCTATTTATTATATCTAAACTCAATAATAATAGTGTTATTTCAATTGGGACTAATTTTCACACCCATTGCCTAATACTACTTCTAACCATATAAAATAGGCCCACACGAATATTCTATTAACTCCAACATTACTATTATTATTAATCAACTAATTAATTAATTAATAATAATCTAACAACTTACACCAAGCATTCTCAATATTTCACAACTTTTCAACAAATAATCAAAAATAATTTAATTAAATAATTAATTAAATTAACGGGCGTTACAACTCTCCTCCACTTAGAATATTTTCGTCCTCGAAAATTTACGTCGTTCAAACAACTCAGGATAGGAGTCCCGCATCTTGCTTTCCAACTCCCAAGTCATGCTTTCTCCGGCAACTCCTAGCCATACTACTTTCACCAAAGCAATCTCTTTGCCTCTTAGAGTCTTCATTTCATGATCCGCGATTCATACATGCATCGTATCCATAGTAAGATTATCCCCTAATTGAACATCATCCATATGAATCACATGAGATGGATATGAAATATTCTTCCGGAGTTGTGACACATGAAACACATTATGTAAATTTGAAAGATTAGGCGGTAAAGCCACTCTATAAGCAACGTTCCCAACTCTTTTTGAAATCTAATACGGACCAATAAAATGAGAAGTGAGCTTCTTAGAAACACATGGTCGTCTGCTTGAAATTCTAAATCTTTCCTTCGCTTTTCATGATAAATCTTTTGTCTACTTTTGGAAGTTTTCATCTTTTCTCGAATAAACTTCACCTTCATGGTAGTCTCACAAACAATTTCAGGTCCAAGCACTACATTTTCTCCAGACTCATGATAACATAAAGGGGTTCTACATCTCCGACCATACAACGCTTCAAAAGGTGCCATTCCAATACTAGAATGGTAAATGTTATTATAAGTGAACTCTAACAACGGAATATAAGTATCCCACGAACCTCCCTGCTCAAGAACACACGCCCTCAATAAATCTTCCAACAACTGAATAGTCCTCTCCGCCTGACCATCCGTCTGAGGATGATACGCTGAACTCAACCTCAACTTAGAACCCAACGCCTCTTGCAAACTCCTCCAAAAATCTGAAGTAAACCTCGAATCTCTATCGGACACAATACACAAAGGAACATCATGCAACTTTACAATTACAGTAGTATAAATCTTTTCCAACTTTGATACTGGAAAACTAATGTTAATAGGAATAAAATGGGCCGACTTTGTAAGCCTATCAACAATCACCCAAATCGAATCATACCCTCTTGAAGTATTAGGTAATCCCATCACAAAGTCCATCGAAATTCTATCCCATTTCCATTCTGTAACTTCTAACGGTAGCATCAACCATGCAGGCTTCTGATGTTCAACTTTAGAGTTCTGACATGTTAAAAATGCATACATAAACAGAGCCACATCGCTCTTCATTCCAAGCCACCAAAATAAATTCTTTAAATCCTGATAAATCTTTGTAGCTCCCGGATGAATGCTCAACTTACTTCTATGAATTTCCTCGAGAATTACCTTCTTCATCTCTGCATCATCAGGAATACAAATCTGGTTACGAAATCTCAACACACCTTACGCATCTAACTTAAAACCACTACTCTCAGACCGATCGATCCCAACCATTAAATCTACCAGTTATACATCCATCTTCAGAGCTTCTTTGATATTATCCAGAAAATCATTATTAACTTTCAACATGCCCAACATAAAACTCTGTGGTGTCACCTCACAAACTAAGCTCATATCTCTGAACTGTTCAATTAATTCCAACTCTTTAACCATCATTGTTGACATATGTAAATTCTTTCGACTTAATGCATCAGCCACCATATTGGCTTTTCCTGGATGATAGTTTAAACCGAAATCATAATCCTTTAACAACTCCAACCATCTTTGTTGTCTCATATTCAATTCTTTTTTTATCAAATAAATACTTTAAACTCTTATGGTCACTAAATACTTCAAATCTAAAACCATAAAGATAGTGCCTCCAAATCTTCAACACAAAAATAACTGCAGCAAGCTCTAAGTCATGCGTATGATAGTTCTTTTCATGAGTCCTCAACTGCTTTGACGCATAAGAAACTACCTTTTCATTCTGTATAAGCAAACCTCCTAAACCCATCTTAGAAGCATCACAATATACCACAAAAGGTTCTTCTGGATTAGGTAATGTCAAAATCAGACCCGACGTCAATCTTTTCTTTAATTTTGTAAAACTCTCTTCGCACTGAACATCCCACACAAAAGCTCTAGCTTTACAAGTCAACTTAGTCAATGGAAGTGCAAACTTAGTGAAACCTTCGATAAACCTTCTATAATAACCAGTTAATCCCAAAAAAATTCTAATCTCGGTAGCCGACTGTGATATGTAGGAGAACTGACTTGATTGTTTTGTGTTTTATCGCAAATGTTGCGGTTAGAAAGAGTCACCACCGACCTTTCTTTTATCCAAAAGGAAAGGTGAAAAAGCACAGGAAAGACCTTTTAGATTGTTTCTTGAGTTCGGGGGGTAGATTATGAAAAGGGAAGGTATTAGCACCCTTTTCATCCATTGTTTTCCATGGGCTCCTAGTTACTTGCTAGATCACTTGATTTTGTTTGAAATTGTGCTTTGTGTGGTTTTGAAAGTATTTTGTAAAATAGGCCATTGTTTAGGCAACCTTTGTAATGATTCTCGTTCGTAAGAATGTGTACAAAGATGTTTGTCTTTTTTGAAAATGTTTTCAATGTTTGTGAGATGTTTGAAAGTGTGTAGGTGTTTGTTTTGAAAATAGCAAGGATATTTGTTTTTAAATGGAGCAAGTAACTAAAAGTAATCTACCTACTCAAATGTCTTTCTTGTTCATTTTCTTTTCCTTTGAAATTGTTGTCTTACCATTAATTTGGTAAGCAACCCTATCTTTGGATGTAAATGGGACGGGCATGGGTCATTGTATAGCCATGATTAGCAATGTTGCAAAGTATCTTAGCATTTTTTGAGGGACTAAGATCATTTTGTAAGGCAACTTTGAATGGCGTCATCGAGGGACTGTGATCTTGTGTTTGTTTGTTTTTGATAAGACACCTCACATGCGTAATATGGCCATTTTTGTACAAGGCAACTAAGTGGAGTAACCCTAGGGGTGCTTGTGTGCAAGTGTGTCATTTTCATGCTTGATTTTGTATTGGATTAGGGTTTTCTATTTGGTTGATTTTATCTTGCCATACAAACCCTAATTACTAACATGTTATGTAAAGCGATAAATTGTGAAATTTAAAGATTACTACGCTATTACAACAGTTTGTGGGAGGGGGTATACAATTGATGAATGGGGATTGCAATAATATAAACCTAATTAATCTATTATAACCAAATTGAATTTATACAAGTATTGGAATAAATAATGTACACAATAAATTAAATATGCAAAGATATGTGAATGCAAAAGAAGATTTTGTTTTGTTCTTTTTATGTAAAAAGTTTTAACCTAAACCTATTAAAGAAATCAAGATTAAACTTAAATTATATAAGGAAGGAAATTATTTTTTAGAAATGATTTTGATTAAACCCTAATTCTAATTTATTAAAAGGAAATAAATTTCTTTAAGTATTTTTGTATTTTTGTATTGGAAATAATATCTGGTATTTATGAAGTATTTTGTTCTTTTTATATGCTAAAATAAATATTTAATAGGTGTGAAGAAAAATAAGTATTTAACCTAATTTTAATTTAATTTACAATTTTATTTAACAAAAATAGATAATATATAACTAAATAAAAATATTTTTTATGAGAAAATAAAATAAAATAAAACAAAAATATAATATTTATCATTTTTATATTTTTTAGGATTTTTAATATTAAGAAAAATGTATTTGATAAAATGAAAATGAAAATAAAATAATTACATAAAATATTTGGGCCAGGGGGTGTTGCAAGCAAACAGGGGTAGGAGTTAGAAAAAAAAACAAAGGCCCAAAGTTCCAGAAGCCCACGCTGCCAAACAAACAAAAAAACTGGAAAAAAATGAAAAAATTGCAAAATGCAGCGCCAAGGCTCGAACCCGTGACCTAGGGCATTTTTGTGCGCTGCCTTACCACTGGGGTGGCCGTACATCCGTTAGTCTAAATGAAAGCAAAAATACATAACATATAACGCTTCCTTGCCCTGTACTTCATCTTCAACCTTTGGCCAGCCGGACCCCCTGTAACTTTTTCATTTCTCAATAAAAATGGAAAGTGATAACATGAACATTATAGCATTTTACCTCACGATTCTAACCACGTGCATAACTAAAACTATAAGACCAAGATCAGAGAGAATTTTGTTGGCCCTAATTCTTAACCTAATATTTCCAGAAACTTCAAACTGAAAATTCTCTAAACTCAAGCCAAATAAATGCAAGCTATAGATATGTACAGCTTCGTAGCAATGGTGCCTACATTCTATATTCACAAATGGAAAGCTAACTATGCATATATCAAGAGTTAGAAAAACAGAAAACTCACCTTGAAAATGGAAATTGTTTGAAAATGAGCTTGCTTTAGGATGCTGTGATGATCAGGTTAGCTTCCTTGAACCTCTAGGAAGCTAATGCAATGCTTAGCTTGTCTTGAGGGTGGCTGGAATGGTCTGGAGACGTCCACCCGTATTACTCTGTTTTTGAACTTCAACAATGGGGAAGATTGAGTTACAGTGATGTTTCAGGGTGTGGGATGGGTTACTTGTATGGTAAGGAAGTTTGGGAAAGCAAAAGGCCTGAAAACGCACGAGTGGAATGGAAGATTCAGTTCACAAGTCAGAAATGGCAGGTTTGGAGGCTTGTTATGCAATTTCTGTTTCTAAGGTGTTTCAAGGCTTGGGCATGCGTGGTTTTAGTTGCAAAATGATGGATTTATATAGAGCAAAAGGTTAGAGGACTTGTGCTTGCTCAGAAGTATAAGATCACATGTCTTGCTACATTTCTTGTTTTTGAAGAAAGTGTGAGAAGTGACTTCTTAAGGCATCAATATGAGCTTATAGGGTGGCTTGAGGCTTTAAACACATTTTGTTATGGTTTAGAGACTTGGTTCGTGCAAGAAGAACAAGTCCAAGGCTCAAGAAATGGAAAAATGTAAAAAGCATGCTTTTTCAAAATGGCAATGTTGCCTTTCTTCCAAAAATGGCTATTTCCTTGTACAATGCATTGAATGCTTGGCTTTAGGGCATGAAACCTTGTGCAATCCATTAATTGTGGAGTGAAAACGAGTTTGAGGCTTGAAAAGATAAGATTGTACAACCAATTTGCAAATTTGAAAACTTGTTCTTCATGAAATGGTTTGAAATCAAAGTGAGAAATTTCCAACTTCATCTCTTTGATTCTCCATACTAAAGAATGACATCAAGGAGTTCTTTGATATTTTCGAAAGCTTCTAATGTGATCTACAACCCATCTTTGAAATGCTTTTGAATATTCCTCTTGGAACTAGGTGAAAAGTTACCATGAAGTTAGGTCAAAAACCTGCCTAACTAGGGCAAAATTTCACTAAGTTATTTTACTTCATGAACATGTATTCACAAAATTATATCTTGAAATCCAAGCATCTTTAGGAGAAATTGTGTGAATAAAAGTTTTAGATTTCATGGATACCTACAACTTTCATGTTGGGAACTTCCTTTGAATCATTTTGTATCATAGTAAAAATTTGGCCTAAAGTTGAGAAAAAAATAAGAAATTTTCTATACTTAGAAAATTTTCTAAGTTAGAATTTTTCAACTTTTCAAATCCAAATCTTAAATATTTGGTTTCTTGATGAAAAAGTTTCACATTTTAACATGTTTTGATGAATATGATCCTTGGCACTTGAATTTGACCAAAAAGTAAAACTTTGACTTTTCAATGCACAGTTGACTATTGATCAGTTGACTGAAAAATTTATTTGTCAATCCAATAGATTTGCAATGTTTTGAACCATGTCGTTAGGTTAAGATGATGCAGTTGAACTCTTGAGATCATGCATTAAATCAATTGACCATTTGTTAGGTCAAAAATCAAAACTTTCCCCTTCTCAGTCAAAACCCTAATTTTGACCATTTTGCCCTTTTGATGATTTGATCAAATTTCTTGGGGAATTATGGTCCAAACTTGATCAAATGATACATATGAGTCTAATATGTTTGTGTGAATAAAAAATTATGAAGTTTGGCTGAAAATTGGCCATGATTGACTTTTTCCCTAATACAGCTGATTTTTAGGTCAATTGTCCAATTGACTGCTCAAAAATGTGATTCAGAGCTTGAAACTTGACATGAGTAATCTTGGGGGTCCATAATGATCTTTTAAAGTAATATGAAGCATTAATAGTCCAAAAATCCTTGTGAAAACTCAAACCCTAATTTTGGTCATCAGTGCATGAGGAGGTGTCTTGAGTTGATCAAACCCTAATGCAGTCTTGAGTCCAAGAGATCTTGTGAGGAAATGCTTGATAAGTGAGAGGGAAAATTTTGGGGTTCAACATTGACGTTGGAGTTTCACATTGAAACATAACATCTACTTTAGATAGATCTACAACAATGCCACTACCTAAGATAACATGACCAAGAAAACTAACCTCCTTTAGCCAAAATTCACTCTTAGATAGCTTTGCATATAACTTCTTCTCTTTCAAAACTTGTAATACTATTATTAAGTGTTCTGCATGCTCTTATTTCGACTTAGAATAAATCAAAATGTAATCAATGAAAACCAATACAAATCGGTCCAAATAAGTATGAAAGATACGGTTCATGTACTCCATGAATACTCCTGGTGCATTAGTAACACCAAAAGGAATCACCGAATACTCGTAATCTCCATAACACGTTCTGAAAGCTGTCTTCTGGATATCTTCATCCTTCACATTAATCTAATGGTAGCCCAACCTCAAATCAATCTTACTAAACACATGAGCATCCACCAATTGATCCATCAAGTCGTCTATTCTCGGAAGCGAATACTTGTTCTTAATCGTCACTTTATTCAATTGTCTATAACCAACACAAAGTCTCATACTTCCATCTTTCTTCTTTACTAGCAACATTGGATCTCCCCATAACGATACACTTGGTCTTACAAAATTCTTTTCAAGTAACTCCTCCAATTGCTTCTTTAGTTCTGACAACTTAGATGCAGACATCATGTAAGGTTCCATAGAAACAGGTCTGGTACCAGGTATAAGATCAATAGTAAATTCAACTTCTCTCTCCGGCGGTACATCAGGAATTTCATCTAGGAAAACTTCAGGAAATTCATGCACCACCCACAATTTTTCAACTATGGGTTTATTCTCTACAAATAGTGACGCCATCAACGAAAACATATGAGCCTCTTCTTGCATCCATTGTCGCAAATGCCTAGCAGATAATAGACTAACTTCCTCCTCTTCAGAAGTAGAAAACCTCACAGACTTGTTATAAAAATTAATATGAACATAGTTATGCTCTAACCAGTTCATACCTAAGATCACGTCTAGCCCACTTAAAGGCAAACAAACTAAGTCAACAACAAAGTCTCTATAGAAGATCGATAAAGGGAACATTAAACACACAAGAGAAGTAGTCACCGATCCCTTGGCTGAAGTATCAACAACCATCTCTCCATTCATAGAAGACAACATAGGACCCAATCTTTCAACACAATTAGCAACAATAAAGCAATGGGTAGCACATATATCAATAATAGTAGTTAAAGGAGTACTATTAATGAAACATGTACCTCTGATGAGTTCGTTTTGATTAGTTGTCTAATTCTCAGCCAACACAAACACTTTACCACTGGTTTGCGCCTTCTTCGGCTTCTGACACTGACTACCAATGTGTCCTTCTTCACCATAATTGAAACAAATCATATCTTTATGCTTGCATTCAGATACAACATGTTCAGTCTTACCACAACAGAAACACCTCTTTACCTCAGCAGTACATGCATTACTCTTATGCGTAGGTTTTCCACATTTGAAACAAACTACACCAGTAGGAGCATCTCCCCCACTAGTTCTCTAACCCTGAGAAAATTTTGTTTACCTTTACCAGCTGGGGCATCATACGGCTTACCATGATTCTGTTGGTGCTTACCCCTCTTCTCATTGATAATATTATAGTGAGCATTATTATCCTCTTCATAAATTCTACAACTATCAACCAAATCAGCAAAGACACGAATCTTCTGGTATCCAACTGCCTTCTTGATCTCCGGGCACAACCCATTCTCAAACTTGATGCACTTCGGAAACTCAGAGGTTGCCTCGCTATAGTGTGGATAGAACTTAGCCAACTCCACAAACATTGTAGCATACTCAACAACCGACATACTCCCTTGCTTCAGCTCAAGAAATTCAATTTCCTTCTTGCCACGAACATCTTCAGGGAAATACTTCCTCAAAAATTCCCTACGGAACATAGCCCAAGTGACATTTTCAACTACAGCTTCCAACCTCTGATACGTCTCTAGCCACCAGTCATTAGCTTCGACTGCTAGCATATGAGTTCCATATCGAACCTTCTGCACTTGAGTGCAGTCCATCACACTGAAGATTCTCTCAATCTCTTTCAACCAATCCAACACTCCGTCAGAATCATACTTACCCTTGGAGGTAGGAGGATTCTCCCTCTGGAAGGTCCCCAAACTACGAGATCCAACATTATCGTCAGTGTTCGACTGATTCTCCATAGCATGCGCCATTGCTTCTAAAGCAGCAGCTAGTGCAACATCATTCCTTCCAGCCATCTTAACTTATCATTACAACATAAACAACAGTTAGAACTCAAGTTAACAATACTCGATTGTGAGACAAACTACGACTCAACAACTTGGTTGGACGGATCGACTTGCTCTGAAACCAACTTGTAACACCCAAATTCTACCCAACAATCAGAGTTACAAAATTCTAACAACTGAATCAGGATGCTACAATTTCAACTTAAAACAACGACATTCATTGCAGATACATAACACATTAAACTGGATTGAACCGACAGTAACATAATTTAATCTTTTAAACTAGCAACCTTCATAACTACGCAGCGGAATCATAATATCCAACTTAAAAGGACATAACATCTTTGTCCAACTGAAAACAACTTCAAAACAAAAAGTACTTAACGAAGTCAATAAAATTCAACAACAAAATTAAAATCAACAATAAAGCAATAAGCGTTCATCCCCCCGAGTGTTACGTATCATAGCAATGACACCAACTCGAACTACTGAAGGTAAACCTCCTTCACTCTAGATTACCTGCACGCTACCAACTTTGGGGTAACATTCAAACATAAGGGGTGAGATATCGAACAATATAATTAGATGTAAGATAAATATTACATTAGAATTAGTCAATGCAAAATCACCACTTCACAACTTTAAACAACATCAATCACAACAAAACATCAATGAAACAAAATAAATAATTCATCAACACGACAACCCAAATATTAAACGTGAAATGCGACTCGTTACAATGCACATGCATGTGGTACAAATGGAGCAAAACTCCCAACTTAGAATCTTGCCAATAAATAAAGGCATCAACAAGGCATAAGACTTCAACTTTATATTTTTGCCAATCTAGGCCAACTTAACGAGCATCAGCTCCAACTTGATACGCGATGTATGCGGCAACATAATTAAATGCCACATCATCAACAACAACTTATACAACATTGGCATACGCCTACAACTCAATAATTACTAATCAATAGAGGCAACAAAACAACATTCATCACATGCAACTTCAACAATTAATAACAACAACCAAACAACATACACATGCCAATAATATTATTAACACGTTCCTACTAAGGTACTTCCACTAAATTATTCGCCCATAAGCCTCATTAATAGTTTTCTGCTAAATTAGTGAAACTTTTATTTCCTGCTACTTAAGTTATCTCTACTGCTAATATGTTTTGGATACTAATACTACTGTTATTTACTGCTAGTTCTGCAACTAAAACTATACCAGTTATTAATTCTGCAATTTACTATTTATCCTTGCTAAATATATACCGCTATTACTTTCATATATCACTACTACTAACAAATTTCATTATACTGTCTGCTAATTACTAATTTTCTGCTAACATTACCAAGTAACAGACACGCACAGGAAACACAGGAACAATTAAAGAAATATTGGGCAATGGTTTCATGCCCCTCGGCATGCAAGATCGTTCCCCTCGGCACAAAGGCATGGTGTCGGTCGGCACCCTTCATCAACATGCTTATGCCGCTCGGCATACGTCCATAATTTCTCCAGTTCTGCAATCTTCCATGCGAGCAACGATTCTTCCATTCTAATGATCTCAGACCAACACTACGTATTCACAACAATATAATAACTGTACCCACATTAATACATAACAATTTCCAACACTCAATTCATCGATTGAATCACTGCAACGTTAGCACAATTATCAGACACCAAACAACAATTTGTTCATACAACCATCACATACAATAATAATTTAGCATAACATAATCCCCAAATAACATGCATCATATACCAAATTATAGAGTCAGTAACCCACCCTTACCTTGGATTTAAGGTTGCTCTACAATATTCCGATCGAATCCCGCTTTGCCTCTTTTCCTCTTCTCTATAACTTCTCACGTTCTCTTTCTCTCTTTCAACCCTTATTCCTCTTCTTCTTCTTGAAAAAAACCTATTTTTCTATTATTATATCTAAACTCAATAATAATAGTATTATTTCTATTGGGCCTAATTTTCACACCCCTTGCCTAATACTACTTCTAACCATATAAAATAGGCTCACACGAATATTCTATTAACTCCAACTTTACTATTATTATAATCAACTAATTAATTAATTAATAATAATCTAACAACTTAAACCAACCATTCTCAATATTTCACAACTTTTCAATAAATAATCCAAAAATAATTTAATAAAATAATTAATTATATTAACAGGCATTACAACTCTCCCCCACTTAAAATATTTCCGTCCTCGAAAATTTTCCTTATTCAAACAACTCAGGACAGGAGTCCCGCATCTTGCTTTCCAACTCCCAAGTCATGCTTTCTCCGATAGCTCCTAGCCAGAATACTTTCACCAAAGCAATCTCTTTTCCTCTTAGAGTCTTCATTTCACGATCCGCGATTCGTACATGCATCGTCTCCATAGTAATATTATCCCGTACTTTAACATCATCCATATGAATTACATGAGATGGATATGAAATATACTTCCGGAGTTTTGACACATGAAACACATCATGCAAATTCGAAAGATTAGGCGGTAAAGCCACTCTATAAGCAACGGTCCCAACTCTTTCTGAAATCTGATACGGACCAATAAAACGAGAAGTGAGCTTCTTAGAATTCAATTCTCGCCCAACACCGGTCACATGCGTGACTCTCAAAAGCACATGGTCACTTGCTTGAAATTCTAAATCTTTCCTTTGCTTGTCATGATAACTCTTTTGTCTTCTTTTGGAAGTTTTCATCTTTTCTCGAATCAACTTCACCTTCTCGGTAGTCTCAAAAACAATTTCAGGTCCAAGCACTACACCTTCTCCAGACTCATGCTAACATAAAGGAGTTCTACATCTCCAACCATACAACGCTTCAAAATGTGCCATTCCAATACTAGAATGGTAACTGTTATTATAAGTGAACTCTATCAACGGAAGATAAATATCCCACGAACCCCCTGCTCAAGAACACATGCCCTCAATAAATCTTCCAACAACTGAATAGTCCTCTTCGTCTGACCATCCGTCGGAGGATGATACGCCGAAATGAACCTCAACTTAGAACCCAACACCTCTTGCAAACTCTTCCAAAAATCTGAATTAAACCTCGAATCTCTATCCGACACAATACACAATGGAACATCATGCAGCTTTACAATTACACTAGTATAAATCTTTGCCAACTTTGATACTAGAAAACTGATGTTAATAGGAATAAAATGGGCCAACTTTGTAAGCCTATCAACAATCACCCAAATCGAATCATACCTTCTTGAAGTATTAGGTAATCCTATCACAAAGTTCGTCGAAATGCTATCCCATTTCCATTCTGGAACTTCTAACGGTTGCATTAACCCTGCAGGCTTCTGAAGTTAAACTTTCAACTTCTGACATGTTAAAAATGGATACACAAACCAAGCCAAATCGCTCTTCATTCCAGGCCACCAAAACATATTCTTCAAATCCTGATACATCTTTGTAGCTCCCGGATGAATGCTCAACTTACTTCTATAACTTTCCTCGAGAATTACCTTCTTCATCTCCGCATCATCAGGAATACAAATCTAATTACGAAATCTCAACACACCTTACGCATCTAAGTTAAAATCACTATTCTCAGACTGATCAATCCCAACCATCAAATATACCAGTTTTACATCAAACTTCTGAGCTTCTTTGATATTATCCAGAAAATCATTATTAACTTTCAGCACGCCTAACATAACACTATGTGGTGTCACCTTGCAAACTAAGCTCATATCTCTGAACTGTTCAATTAATTCTAACACTTTAACCATCATTGCTGACATATGTAAATTTTTTCGACTTAATGCGTCAACCACCACATTCGATTTTCCTGGATGATAGTTCAAACCGAAATCGTAATCCTTTAACAATTCCAACCATCTTATTTGTCTCATATTCAATTCTTTCTGATCAAATAAATACTTTAAACTCTTATGGTCACTAAATACTTCAAATCTAGAACCATAAAGATAGTGCCTCCAAACCTTCAACACAAAAACAACTGCAACAAGCTCTAAGTCATACGTAGGATATTTGTTTTCATGAGTCCTCAACTGCCTTGACGCATAAGAAACTACCTTTTCATTTGCATAAGCACACCTCTTAAACCCATCTTAGAAGCATAACAATATACCAGAAAAGGTTCTCCTGGATTAGGTAATGTCAAAATCAGAGACGACGTCAATCTTTTCTTAAATTCTGTAAAACTCTCTTCGCACTGAACATCCCACACAAAAGCTCTACCTTTACAAGTGAAATTAGTCAACAAAAGTGCCAACTTAGAGAAACCTTCGATAAACCTTCTACAATAACCAGCTAATCCCAAAAATCTTCTAATCTCGGTATCCGACTTTGGAGTTTCCCATTGCAACACAACATCTAGTTTAGATGGATCTAAAATAATTCCACTACCTAAGATAATATGACCAAGAAAACTAACCTCCTTTAGCCAAAATTCACTCTTAGATAGCTTTGCATAAAACTTATTCTCTTTCGAAACTTATAATACTATTCTTAAGTGTTCTGCATGCTCTTCTTCCGACTTAGAATAAATCAAAATGTCATCAATGAACACTAATAAAAATCAGTCCAAATAAGTATGAAAGATACGGTTCATGTACTCCATAAATACTCCCGACGCATTAATAACACCAAAATGCATCTGTGATAATGTGGGAGAACTGACTTGGGTGTTTTGTGTTTTATCGCAAATGTTGCGGTTATCAAGAGTCGCCACTGACTTTTCTTTTATCCAAAAGGAAAGGCTGAAAAGAACAGGAAAGACCTTTGAGATTGTTTCTTGAGTTCGGGGGATAGATTATGAAAAGGGAAGGTATTAGCACCCTTTTCATCCATAGTTATCTATGGGCTCTTAGTTGCTTGCTGGATCACTTGCTTTTGTTTGAAAAATGTGCTTTGTATGGTTTTTGAAAGTATTTTGAAAAGTCGCCATCGTTTAGGCAAACTTTGTAATAGTTCTCGTTCGTAAGAACATATACAAAGTGTTAAGCTATTGAAAATGTTTCAAGTTTGGAAAAATGTTTTGAAAGGATTTTGAAAGTGTTGGTGTTTGTTTTAAAAATAAGCAAGAGTGTTTGATTTGAAATTGACAAGCAACTAGGAACAATCTACCTACTCAAAAGTCTTAGTTCATTTCTTCCTTTCCTTTGATGTTGATAAATTACCATTGACTTGGTAAGAAGCCTTATCTTTGGATGTAAAGGGATGGGCGTGGGTCATCGTATAACCATGATAACAATGTTGTGAGATATCTTAGCATTTCTCTTTGAGGGACTAAGATCATTTTGAAAGGAAACATTGATAGCGTCATCGAGGGACTATGATCTTGTATTTTTGATTACTTTTGCTATGATTTCCCACATGCATAACATGGCCATTTTTGTAAGGCAACAAAATGGAATTACCCTAAGGGTGCAAGTGTGCAAATGTGTTTGATTTTCATGCTTGTTTATCTTGAATTAGGGTTTTCTAACTTGTTGATTTTAATCTTTCCATACAAACCCTAATTTACTAGCATTTATATAAAGCGATAAATTGCGAAAAGTAAAAATACTAAGCTATTACATCATTAGGGGAGGGGGTATACAAATTTACAAATGGGGATTTTGCAAGAAAATTAAACCTAATTAACTATTACAACCATATTGAATAAATGTACAAGAATTGAATAATTAATAATGTACAAATGCAAATGGAAAAGAAACATGATTTTTGTTTGTATTTTTATGAAAGGGGTTTTAATCTAAACCTAATTAAGAAAATAATTAATTAAAAATTAACAAAACTAGACTTAAACTAATCAAGAAGGAAATTAAGTTAAAAATGTTTTTAGGGTTTTTTATGAAAAGGTTTTAAATTAAGGAAAATAATATGGAAATTAATTAATTGAAATAAACCTAAGTTCTAAATTAATTTTAATTAAGAAAATAAATAATTAAACCTAAGTCTAAATATTAATTATTAAAAAGAAATTAATTTGTTAAAAGAAAATGTTTTCGGTCTTTTTGTTTTATGAAGAAAAATAAAATATAAATGAGCATTTTTAAATATGTAAATCAATAAATAAAATATTTTTGGATTTTTTATTAATAAAAATAATATAATAATAATAATAATAATAATAATAATAATAATAAAAATAATAAAGGTAATATGAAAATGAAAATAAAAAAGAAAAAGAAAATAAAATAATAAAATAAAGGGCCAGGGGTATGAAAGTAAACCAGGGGCTAAAGGCCAGCAAAAAAAAACATAAAGCCAACTAGAGAGGCCCAGGCGCCTGTTTTAAACAAAAAAATAGAAAAAAATGTGAAAAAGAGCCAAAAAGGTACCATTGGAGCTCGAACCCTGGTCCCAAAGGTTAACAGGCGCGCGCTTTACCATTGGAGTGGCTATACATCAGTTCATAGAAACAAAACAACAAATATATAATATAAATCAAGTCCTGAATTAACTTCATCTTCAACCTCCAGCCAGAGAACCTGTAACTCATTCATTTCTCATCCATTCACAAAACTTCCAACATCAAACTTGTTAGAAATTTCCTCACGATTCTGAATATGTAAATAACTTAAGCTAATTATCAAAGATGAGCATGAATTTCTAACAGTACCAAATTCTGACTTAATATTTTCAGAGGTTCAAACTCAAAATTCCCCCTACTCAAGCAACATAAGTGAAATCTATGGACATGTATAGTTTCAAGGCAACTATGTCTACATCTTATCTTCACAAATGCAAGTCTAACAATGCCTAAATGAGAAGATAGAAGTTCAAGAAAAATACCTCAAAACTAGAAATCGTGAAATGAGTTTGAGCTTAATTCAAGGTGCTGAAATGATCAGGTTAGCTTCCTTGAGTCTCTAGGAAGCTAATGCAATGCTTAGCTTGAGTTCAGAGTGGCTGAAATGGCCTGGAGAAGTCCAACTACAATGCTCTGTTTTTGGTTATGGAGGATGGTGGAAATGGAGTTACAGTCGTGTAACAAGGACATGGATGGTTTGTATTTGATGTAAGGAAGCTTTAGGAACTAAAAGGCCAAAAGACGCACGAGGGAAATGGAAGTTTGAAGTTCAAAGTCAGAAACTGTGCAACGATGGAGTTTTTGGGAAATTTCTGATTTGAGGGAGTTTGGAAGTGTTTCATGGTGTTAATGCTCGTGTGTTAGCTTACGAATAGTGACTCTATTTATATGCAACAGGTTTGAAGACTTGTTGTTGATCAGAATTCAAAAATAAATGCTTAAGTTCAATATGTGATTTTTTGAGAAATCCAAGTTTCAAAGTCTTGTGTACTTGCTAATGTAGAGTGGTTATGCTTTAAACAAGTTTGCTTCCGACTTTGTAGATGGAGTGTGATTAGAGGGAACAAGTTAGAGGCTCAAGAATTGACTTTGTGCATAAAGCTTGCTTTTCAAGAATGGCATTATTCACTTTCTTCCCAAAATGGAAATGTGAATTGGATAAAGCTTAAACCACTTGGATTATAGCTTAAAAGTTTGTGTAATCCATTAATGATGGATAGATACACAAGTTAGAAGGCCTGCAAAGCAATATTATGCAGCCTAACATTGAAATTGCATTATGTGTTCATCAAGAAATGACTTGTAATCCAAGAATGAAACCCTAACTTCTTGCCTTCGATTCTCCTTGCTCAAGTATGATCTTAATGAGTTCCTTGACATTTTGGAAAGCTTGTAACATCCTCTATGTTTGACATTTTTGAAGATTCATCTTGGAACTATGTGAAAAATTGCCATGAAATTAGGTCAAAATCCTGCCTAAACTAGGGCAAAATTTTACTAAGTTTCCAAGTTTCATGAACATGTCTTCACAAAATCATAACTTGAAATCCATGCATTTCTGGAAGAATTTATGTTCTATAATGTTTTAGATCTCACTTAGATCTACAACTTTCATGTAGGAAGTTTCTTTTGAATCATCTTGCATCATGGTGAAAATTTGCCTCAAAGTTATGAAAAAATATGAATTGTCCAACACTTAGAAAAATTTCTAAGTTTAGAAATTTTGACTTTTCAAAATGAAATCTTGACTTTTTGATTTCTTGATGAACAAGTTTCACATTTTGACATGTCTTAATGAATTGTGATATTTGATACTAGATTTTGACCAAAAAGTCAAAGTTCGACTTTTTAGTGTACAATTGACTGAAATTCATCTGTCAGTCAATTAATCTTGAGCAATGTCTTGAGCCATGCCATTATGTAAAAATGATTCATTTGAAACCTTGAGATTATGTCTGTGATACGGTGGAAGAACTGACTTGAGGTTTTGCGTTTGTGTTCGCAAATGTTTCGGTTTAGCAAGAGTCGCCACCGACTTTTTATTTTATCCAAAGGAAAGGTCAAAAAGCACAGGAAAGACCTTTGATATGTTTTCTTGGGTTCGGGGGGTAGATTATGAAAAGGGAAGGTGCAAGAACCCTTTTCATCCATGGTTATCCATGGGCTCTTAGTTACTTGTTTAGATCACTTGCTTTTGCTTTTCAATTGTTTGAAATGGTGCTTTGTGTGTGGTTTTGAAAATGTTTTGAAAAGAGGTCTTGTCTAGGCAACCTTTGTAATGATTCTTGTTTGAATATATACAAAGGTGTTTGTCTTTTGAAAAGATGTTTCAATGTTTAAAAGTTTATTTTGGGAAATGTTTTGAAGTTGTGTGTTTTGAAATTAGCAAGGATGGTTTGCAAGAGATCAAGTAACTAGGAGTTGTCTACCCTAACTCAAAGATCTTTCCTACACATTTTTAACCCTTTTGACACTGTTGTTTTACCATTGTATTTTGTAAACAACCTTGTGTTTGGATGTTAAAGGGACAGGCGCGGGTCATCGTATTGACCATGATAGCAATTGTTCTAAGTATCTTTAACAAAATTTTGAGGGACTAGATCATTTTGTATAGGCAACCAAGATAGCGTCATCGAGGGACTATGATCTTTTTGTTTTGCCAAGATACTTGACATGCATACCATGGTCAATTTAAAGGCAAAAAGTGGATGAAAACCCTAGGGGTGCATGTGTGTATTGTGTTGTCAATTTACATGCTTTTATGTCTTGTATTAGGTCTAGCTATTTGTTTTGATTTTGGATATTGCATACAAACCCTAATCTCTATCATGACATATTTGAAAGCTATAAATGCGTAAAATAAATCTACGACTATTACAACTGATATGGGGAGGGGGATACAATTTTGAATGGGGAGTATTTGCAAGAAAATAAAACCCTAAGATTAACTATTACATCCAAATTGAATTAATTGTGCAAATAAATAATTAGGCAAATATTTAAATGGACAATTAAATAAATATGCAAAAAATGTTTTTTGTACTATTTTTATGTATGTAAAAATATAATGTTTAATGTATAAAAAAAAGAAAATAAAAAGTTATTTTTGTTAAGGGTAAAAGCCCTAATTTGTTTTAAGAAAGTATATATATTAATTATATTATTTATATACAATAAAATAAAATAATAAAATATATACAAATGTCAAAAAATAAAAATATATTAGAAAAAATATTATTTAAGTATGTAAATAATAAAAATATAATATTTTTATGTATTATTTTCAAGTTTTTATTAAAGAAAATAAAAGTATGTTATTTAATAATTATTTCTATGTTCAAAAAATAATAAAAATAATAAAATAAAATGTGAAAATTTATGGAAATATTTTTGGTAATTTTTTAAGTTTAGAAAAAATAAAATAAAGTCAGAAATGAAAAAGAAATAGAAAAATATAAAAAAAATAATGAAATGGGCCAGGGGGTGCAGTCAGCAAGTTGGGGGGCGCCAAAAGTGAGAAATAGCCAGGCCCAACCCAGCTATTTCACCTTCAACCTCAGATTCAAACAAAAACGCGCGTTTCTTGTACAAACTCGTATCTCCTGCATTTGTGCTTAAAAACAAAAACTTGTAACATGAAAGTTATAGAGCATGATCATACGATTCTAACCATATAAAAAATTTAATCTAACTCTTAAAGACCAGAGAGAATTTCTCCGGCCCTAATTTCTAACCTAACTTTTTCAGAATGTTCATCAATCAAATTCTCTCAACACAGTTGACTTAAATGAAATCTATGCATATGTACAGCTTAAGGGCTATGAGTACTACATTTTTTATTCACAAACCTAAGTCTAATGATTCCTAAATAGAGAGATAGGAAGTTGGAAAATACCTGCTTCAGTTGAACACGAGTATGGCAATGTGGAGGTTTTCAGTGAGGCCTGAGATGTTTGTGAGCTTGCCTGAACTTCCTCTGACCTTCCCCAATGCTTTGTTTGCTTTGAGGTTGCTTGAATAAGTCTGTAGAAGTCAACCTGCACAAGCTAAAATCAGAAATAGTGAAGCTTGCAAATGGAGTTACAGTCAATGGCCAATGGTTGGGATAGCCTAGGTGGGTTATATGGAAGGTATTGGAACTGGTTTGGGACAAAACGCACGAATGGTTTGTGAGATGGAAGTGAAACTGCAAAGAGTGACCTATTTTGCAAGAAGATGGTGTTTTTGTGTTTTGGAAGGTTTGAGGGTTGGATAACTCGTGCTTCTGGCTCAAGGCAATATGCAAAAACTATTTGGAATGGTTACAAGAGTTGGTTTTTATCAGATTGCCAAGTCCTCTCACTTTTGCAAGCTTTCTTGTTTTTGAAGCAAAAGGTGAGAAGTGACAAAGGGCGGGCCTGTACAGGCTAGCTCTAATCCTGCATAAATTTTGTGAGCTTGGCCCCAAGTTTATGGATTTTTTTTTCTGTCCAAGATTTGGTTCAAGGCTCAAGGGATGCAATTTGACATAAAGCAAGTTTTGACAAAAATTGCAATGTTGCCTTTTTGCTATTTTTAGATTAATCCCTTGTGTAAACCTCTATTGATCATAACAAAGCTTAAATCTATTGAGTTTGCATTTAATTCTTGAGTGTGGAAGGGTTTACAGACCGGTATTCAAGTACAAAGCAAAGTTGGACAATTTTGCAACTTGTGTCAACATGAAAATGCCATGGATCAAAGGTGAGTTTTTGCCAAATTCAAACCTTCGATTCTCCCTAACCATAAATGATTTTGGAGAGTTCTTGGATATTTTGGAAAGCTTGTAACATGATCTAAAATCCATCTTTGAAATATATTTTGATATTCCAAGTGGAACTAGGTGAAAAATTGTCATGAAGATAGGTCAAAATCCTGCCTAAACTAGGGCAAAATTTCACTAAGTTAAAAGTTTAATGGACCCTTGTTCCAAAAATAATAACTTGAGATCCAAGTATCTTTTGGGTAAACTTTGTGAATCAAAGTTGTATATTTTGTGGAGGACTACAACTTTCATGTTGGAAGTTTTGTTTGAATCCAATTGCATCATGGTGAAAATGTTGGGCAAAGTTGGGAAAAATTAAGAAAATTTCATAACTTAGAAAAATTCTAAGTTATGGAATTTTTCAATCTTAAACCCTAATTTGCAAAATTAGTTTTCTTGGTGAACAAGTTTCATGTTTTGACACATCTTGATAAAAAATGACCCTTGGCACTTGATTTTGACCAAAAAGTCAAAGTTTGACTTTTCAGTGTACAGTTGATTTTTGATCAGTTGACTGGAAAATTTATTTGTCAATCCAATGCTTTTGAGATCTTTTGAACCTTGTGATTAGGTCAAGATGATTCCATTGAGTCCTTTAATCCATTCTTGGACCCAATTTGCCATTGTCTAGGTGAAAAATCGGAAATTTCCCTTCTACAGTCAAAACCCTAAAAATGACCATTTTGCCCTTTTGATGATCTGATCAAATTTCTTGAGGAGTTGTGGTCCAAACTTGATCAAATGGTTCATATGAGTCTATAATGTTGATGTGGATCAAAATTTATGAGGTTTGAATGGAAATTGGCCACAATTGACTTTTTCTCCAATACAGCTGATTTCTAGGTCAACTGTCCAATTGACTGGGCAAAAATCTGATTCAAAGCTTGAAACTTGGTATGGGCAATCTTATAAGTCAACATGAAGTATGAAAGTCACATGGGGCATTAGAAGTCCAAAATTCCTTGTGCAAACTCAAACCCTAATTTAGGTCATCAGTGCAAGGAGATGTCTTGAGCAGACAAACCCTAATTCTGTCTGGAACCCAAAAAGTCTTGTGAGGGGAAATGTTGGTGAAATGAGAGGGCAAATTTTGGGGTACAACAATGTCTCAAACCAATCAATCATTTTCTAGGTCAAAAATCAGAAATTGCACCTTCTCAGTCAAAACCCTAATTTTGACCATTTTGCCCTTTTGATGATCTGATCAAATTTCTTGTGGAATTGTGATCCAAACTTGATAAAATGAGATATATGAGTTCATGATGTTGATATGGATAAATTTTTTTTTAAGGTTGATTGTAAATTGACCACAATTGATTTTTTCACCAATACAATTGGTTTTAGGTCATCTGATCAATTGACTGAGCAAAAATGTGATCCAAGACTTGAAACTTGACATGAGAAATATTGAGGGTCCAAAATATTCCATGAAAGTCATATGAGGAATTAAAAGTCCATTTTTCCTTGTGCAAAATCAAACACTAATTTTCAGTCATCATTGCTTGAGGAGGTGTCTTGAGCTGATCAACACTTGTGCAGTCTTGAACCAAAGGATATCTTGTGAGAGATTACTTGATAATTGAGAGGGAAAATTTTGGGGTACAACAACTTCCCCTGTTCAATCTTCTTAAACATGAAGCGTTAGATTGGCAGATCCGCCATTCGTGACTTGAAGGTGGAAGATGATTGAACACTAGAGTGCCCAGAAATTTGCACTCGAAGATGTATTGTGAATGGGCTTATAGATACCATTTGGAGGAATGATGGTAAACATTGGAAGAAGTATCAGCATGAATTTTTGGTCGATTTATACTAAAAACTTGATGTTTCACCTGTGGGAAAAAAAGGTTAGTTAAATGAAGATGTATGCATGATATTCACAAGATGAATGAGATCATGCTAAATGCATTTTGTATGTATATGCTATGATGTATGAATGTGGGATGCATATTTTTCCAGGAAAATAAATCCCTGACTGCTGCCGAGGAGTTCCAAATCCTGGATTGCTGTTGAGGATTAACTCTTGAATGTTAGCTGTTATCTGGTCGGGTCCAGGATTCACAACTTGCTGAAAATGAGGAAGTTAACTGTTATCTGGTCGGATCCAGGCTTCACAGTAACTTACTTGGGAAGAATAAATTAACTGTTATCTGGTCGAATTTCAGGCTTCGCAGAAGATTTCTTGGGGAGAGTGAAGTTAAGCTGCTATCTAGTTGGATTCCAACTTCATAATAACCTGCTAGGGATAAGGAAGTTAACGGTTATCTGGTCAGATTACAGGCTTTGCAGTAACTTGCTAGAAAGGATGAAGTTGAACTGATAACTGGTCGGGTCCAGGATTTGCAGTAACTTGAATTGGTAACTACTATCTGGTCGGGTCCAGACTTCATAGTTTTTGAAAAGTTATACTATTATCTGGTCGGGTCCAGGTTTCATAGTGTCTTACTGGGGATTGTAGCTAATTGTTATCTGGTCGGGTCCGGGCTTCATAATAACTAATCTGAAGAAGATAAGGTTGAAATGATATCCGGTCGGGTCCAGGCTTTATAGTTGCTTTCTTGGAGCTTAGTTGTTATCTGATCGGATTCCAAGTTTCACAACAAACTTATGAGGGTAATTGCTATCTGGTCGGATCCAGTCTTAACAATAACTTACTTGAAACTGAAAATTGATATTTGGTCGTGTAGCGGTAGAAATGTTCAAGACTAAGCCATTGGATTGACTAGACTTTATACAAATCAAAATAAAAATCTCCACCACGCTTTATTGTTTCCAAAGGAATGGGAAAAGAGCGAATAACCCAAAAGAGGGGGAAATATTCAAGGTAAGGGGGTTGGTTATGCAAAGGGAAAGTATTAGCACCCTAAACATCTACGGTAATCCGTAGGAGCCTCTTTGTGAAATCTGTATATTTTGGCTATAAAATATGTGTTATATATAAAATGGATGGTGGAGGTGAGAAAAGAAACATACATATTTTTTTATGATTTTTGCACTCGCCGCGGTTGCGAACCTTTAGTGCCTACGTGCCACCTTTCATGCAATAGGGGATCAGGGTACACGTAGTTCCTCTTTTAAAAGTTTGAAACAAGTATGTTGGTTAATTTTAAGAGATAAGACATCATCGTCATTGTCCGTGTGGAAAACATACTTACTACCCACAATCATGAGAAAGGAGAATTTGCATCATCTCAAAGTGGAGGATATGGCTTGGATTTTAAAATCAACAATGCCTCACTCAACACCCAAGTGGAAAATATCTCTCTTCACTACATAATGTAGAATTATAGTTATTTTCATCACTACAAGGATTGACAAGAGTCTAATCTTTCAAGAAAAGTTTAAAGGTAAAAGCCAAAGTGGAAAAATAGTTTGAAATGAGATTGGTTGACTTTTAGTCTTCTCATAAAAAAAGTGTCAAAGTATTATTAAATTGATTGAGGTTTATTTATAAAAAATGTTTTAAAAATGCATAGATATAAGTCCAAGTTTATTATGAAAGTGTTTAAGTTTAGAGACAAGAAGAGTTTGAAAAGGATGGAGAAGATTTTTGAAATTAAAGAAGATGGGAGGAGTAGAAGAGGCTATCCTAAAGCATAAGGTAAAAGCTAAGGATAAGGACCGTCTAACCAAAGAAGAAGCCAAGACTTGACATTATGAGCCAAGATAGAATTCCCATTCTTTGGAGTGAAACCAAGCAAGCAAAGGTACTAGACCTCTTCCAATGTATTGAGTGTTCACAAAAATTGGGCAGAGTAACGGTTGTATACGGGTGAATTCCAGATTACAAACAAAGGATGTAATCACAAAAAACCTGAACACAAAAACAAACAAGCAACCCAATGTCTTGAGGTAAACCTCAAGAACTCCAGACAAAATAATTAGATAAGATCACAAAGTCTCCAAGATAGGCCAAGGTTTATAATCCTAAGTCCAAGAAAAAGTCCACTGCACCATCATGCCAAGGATAGTAACCAAATAGTCCAAGTACCATTAAGAGTTTTTTAGGGTTTAAGTTGGTTATTAAGTATCTTAAGAAAAGGAAAAAGAAAAAAGCTCAAGTGAGAAAAGTAAAAAAAAAACAAGAAAATAAATGCTCAAATGAGCAAAGATGAAAATAGCATGAAATGTAAATGCTAAAAGATAAATAATACACAAAGCATAAAAGAATAAAAAGCATAAAATAAAACAAGTTAATAAGTAGTGGTTAGTTGGATGACCATCTTGAAAATTGCATTTGGAACTCATTATAGGATTGGTAGAACCAAAGCCTCCACACAACAAGTTGCATTTGCTTTTTGTCAAGTATATCATCCATTTGGAATTCTCATAAGTACTATTTAATGATCAACGATGTTTAAGTGATCCGCGTTGACCAAAGGTGTTGTAGATCCATTAGAGGATTGGTAGAACCAAAGCCTCCACACAATGAATATCAAGGTTATTGGATCAAAGAGATCAAATTAACATATTTGGGCTTACAATCATAAGTTTGGGCCACGAATGATCATTATTCGAATCAGGACAAAATTTAGCGCTATGTTAAGCAATCGTAAATGGTCTTATATAGAAGTCGCACCTATTTTGTGGCCGATCAATAGCAATCTATGTACCATTTATTTTTGAGACATGATATAGGGATCATGCTCCAACAACATTTGTTGCAAGATGAAGGGAATGAGATGAAGATGAATTAGGGTAAAAAAAAGAAAACCACATTTGAATTAATATTTAATCAAACTATTATTAAAATCATTCATCCATTTTTGTGGAGTTAGACTCAACACCATGGATCAATGATGTTTATAAATCCATGACCAAAAAATTAACCCAAGACAGCCAGAAAATATTCACAAAAATGATATAATATTTAATATATGTATTAAAGGAAGAAAAATATTAAAATAAACTAAAAAATAATGGGGAAAATATCAATAATATTCAAATTAATCAAGAAATGAAAAATAAAACCATAGAAAAATCAAAAATGGGTCCAAATATTTTTATAAAAATTTTGGGAATTTTTAAAAGTCAGAAACTATTTTTAAAAATTAAAATAAATGGGTAAAATAAACAAAAATGGTAAAAAATAGTAAAGTCAGAAACAAAAATAAAATAAAGTCACCAATATTTGTCATAATGTCATTGGATCATTCCATAATTTTTTCAGAATTAAAAAATGTATAAAAGTATTTTTAAACATTTTAAACAAATCAAATAAGTATAAAATTCATAAAAAATACCAAAACACAAAAATAAATTGTGAAAAAATAGAAATCAGAAAGAGAATAATCAAAAATATTTTTCATAATTTTTTCAGATTTTTTGGACTAAAAATGAATTTTCTATGATTTTTTGAAATTTAAAACAATTAAAATATAAAAATAAAAAAAAGAAAATAAAAGAAAAAGACGTGGACCATTGGATGAGAGTCAAAACGCGTTAGTAATCAAATCCAAAGGATCTGGCGCACTGTGCATATCATGGTCTTTAGTGAATAATGTACAGAATCATTAATAAATCAGATTTTTGAAAAAAAACAAATGGCACACTTTCATTGGTTAGAAGATGACACGTTGGTCATCTTTAACCTCCAGCCTTCACGAATTACAGGTCTCTCAAACTGTAAAATCAGAAGCTCAGACCTATGCCATTCGCTTCGTCTCTTCAAGATGAAGACAACCATACCCTCGCACCATTTTTATATAAACTGTAACTCAAGCAATTTGGAAAGAAAGTTTTGAAAAGGGATTTGAAAATTCATGGTCAAAACGTGCTTCAAGATAAAAGTAAGTGTTGCGACTAGAACCAGGGCAATGAGGGCAACACAATGGTTCCAAAGTTTTGAAGAATTGATGAAGGAATCTACCTATTGAAGTTGAGTTGCAGAGCTCTGAAACTGGACTTCTATGGAGCAACGTAGGGCATGATTCTTGAATGTAAATGTATGGTTAGGTTCAGGGAAGATCAAGGATGGTGAATTAATGGAGAAAATGGATTGAAAAAGGCTTGAGAATAGGATTCAAAGTAGCTGAATTCTGAGTTGTGGAGTAAGTTTGGAAGGGAAATTCTGGCTATCTAAGCTTGGGAAATTGAATGGGGGATGACCCTCTATTTATAGGGAATCAAATGGAATGCTCAAGCGTGTGGAATGATGCAAATTGGAGGGAAATCGTGTGAACCTGATACACGAGCAAAGTGTGATCTGATTTGCATCAAAACTCATCAAATCCTTGCATTTCAAGGCTCTAATCCACTTTGGCAATTTGGTTAAACATGTTTAGATCACAAACGCGTGCTAATTTGATGTTTAAAGGCCAAAACATGGATTTCAAGTTCTGACTTATGTAAAAACTTCAGTTCCAAGGTACCAAGTTCAATCCAATGGCATTTCCTCCTTAGGGGGTCTTATGGCAAAATTCTTGATGCTTTAGAAAGATGAGGTAACAAGCTTTGTAATGGAAAAAGAATGGAATCAAATGGAGGCTTGAGCTGAAAATTACATGGAGTCAAAGTTGAAGAAAAAGAGTTGACTTTCTATACTTAGAAATATTTCAAATTCTTCTTTAAAAATGACCTATAATCTATTGCATCCAAACATGGCCTTGCACTTGGAATTTGCTCTTGATCAAAAACGATGGAATGAAGTAGACCTCTTGAGTGACATTTTGCAATTTGAACCACTCAAAATATCCAAAAATTGAGCAAGTTATGACTTGTTGAAGTTGGCCAAAAATCATGAAATGACCTATAATATCTTGCATTCTTAAGGCAACTTCCATCCATTTTCTTACTTTTCACATAAACTAAGGAATGAAGTAAAAATCTCTAGGATCATCATGAAAAAAGAATGGGCTCAAGGTGATAAAAATTGACCAAGTTATGACCTTTTGAAGTCACATATGGAAAATTGGGGATTCATCTGGATGACTTGTAATCTTTCCTCTTCACCAAGTTTCTTCTACATGAAAGAATCTTGAAACTTTTGAAGTGATTTCTTGGTAAATCTTTGAAGATAAGAATGTTTTTGGAATCACTCAAAAATACCAAAAAATGAGCAATATATGCCCCTTTGAAGTCCAAAACCCTAACCTCTAGATCAAGAGAATGCTTGGTGGAACTTTGCCAAGTTTGAACAAACTTTTTATGCCAATGTTCTTCCTTTGTGAATAGAAATTATTGAGGATGATGATGAGGACCTATGGCCACCAAAAAAAATTTCATACCAACATCAAAACAACTTCAATGGTAAGGTTTGAATCTCTCAAGCTTTTGACTAGGGCATGGAAAGAAACTCATGAACCCATGAAGCAACTTGCTAAACCTCATTCCCTTTACCTACATTATCAACAAGTAAGACAAACAAATATTGCATTTTGTTAATTAGACAGAAAAAATCAAAGTACAATATCTATGATCACAAAAGCAAACAAATCAAGGTGCTTGGTAACTCCTCAAAGAGCAAAGCTAAAGATAGGGAGAAGTACCAAAATCCCTAATGTGATTTTGTGGTGACTGAAACAATATAGTATGATGAAAGGATCTTAGGGGAAAAAATTGGGTTACAACAGGTCGGGCCCAGGCTTCACAGTAACTTGCTGGGGTAGAGGCAAACTCTATTGGGGAAAAGGAATTGAATCCTGGTCTGGTTGAGCCCAGGTTCTTCAATATTTTGAGGAGTTAAACTTTTATCTGGTCGGGTCCAGGCTTCAAAGTACTTGGAGAAGTTACGCTATTATCTGGTCGGGTCCAGGCTTCATAGTGATTGAAAGTGGTACTATTATCTGGTCGGGTCCAGTCTTCATAGTATTTGAAAGATGTACTATTATCGGGTCGAGTCCAGTCTTCACAGTATCTGAAAAATTACACTAATATCTGGTCGGGTCCAGGATTCACAATGTTTTGAATGAATGAAGTTGAACTGATATCTGGTCGGATCTAGGCTTTACAACAACTTTTAGAGGTAGTAAAGATTTTGTTGATGACTTTACTGAGGGTTATGGGTTACGGCCCTTTGATTTGTAATAGTTTGAGAGGAAAACTCTGGTTGGAGAGGTTTGACTAAATTGGGGAGGATAGACTCGGCTTCAGGATTTCTGACTCAGCTGGGGAGTATGGACTCAGCTGGGGAATCCCGTAGTTTGTTGATTGTTTTATGTTGTATGTTGGGGAAATAAACACTGTTGATGACCACTTGACGAACTGTTGATGAGGTGAGTTCTTTTAGAAAGAGATCCACAAGGCTTCTTCTTTAGGAACAACTTAGTTAGAGAGAGCTTGTCAAGAGATTGAGAATCTTGTTGGGAATCAACCTAAGAAAGGAGACTTTCTGGGTAACTTCGTTGAGGAAAGGTTTGTTGTAGCCGTCCTTAGAGGATAATGCTAATGAAATAACTTTGTGGGGATATCCCAAATACATTAAAGAGATGCTTGCTGTTGCTTAGCAGGACACATGTGTCAAATAGTTTTAATTATGTTCATATGCATATGTTCGTTCAATTTTAGTCATTGGACAATTTTGAATTCAAAACAAAACAGAAACTTTGCACTTCAAAGTATGCTTGTATTGATATTTTTCCCATGAATAGGTGTTTTTTGTACAAAGAGACGGAGATCCTAGTAAGAGGAAATCGTCGAAAGGAAAACAAAATTTTGAAAACAAAACAAATAGCCATGTGGAAATGATCTCATTGCACTCCAACTCTACTATTGCCCCAATGTCATCGAATGCCCCTTGCCGTTGACAGAAGTTGATTGGACTGATCTTAGACCGTTTGAACTCGGACCTTGGTAATAAAGTTGACTGTGATGATTCCACGGGACATAGTCATACGCTTTCAATCCTTAATTTTTTCCTGGACCTCCCTTTCGGGTTTTCAGCCCACCAGGATACCCATTTTTGCCCAAGTTGCCCTTTCAGGTTTTCAACTTTCCGGGTGTACAATCTTTTGCATATATCCCTAATTTTTGCCCAAACCTTTTGGTTTGCCGAGATGCCCTTATTTTTCCTAGGTGTGTCAACCTAGCGGTTCTCTTATGCGTAGTATTTTTTAACTATGTCCCATTCACAGGATGTGGGAAGTCTTCACCATCCATGATAGTCAGCATCATGGCACCACCAGAGAACACTCTCTTGACAAAAAATGGCCCTTCGTAGGTGGGGATACATTTGCCTCTGGGGTCGCCTTGTGGAAAAATGATGTGCGTTATTACTTAGTCACCAACTTGATATACTCGAGGCTTGATCTTTTTGTTGAAAGCCTTGATCATACATTTTTGGCACGTCTGACCATGACAAACAGCAGCCAGTCGCTTTTCGTCGATCAAGTTCAACTGATCCAATCTGGTCTAAATCCACTCGTCTTCGCCTAAGCCTGCCTCATTCATAATCCTTAGTGAGGGAATATGAACTTCCAGTGGTAGAACAACTTCCATGCCATAGACTAGAGAAAATGGAGTTTCCCCAGTTGATGTTCTAGCTGAAGTGCGGTAGCCATGAAGAGCAAACGACAACATCTCATCCCATTCCGTATAGGTTACTACCATCTTCTGCACAATCTTCTTACTGTTTTTGTTGGCCGCTTCCACTTCACCATTCATTTTAGGTCTATAAGGAGAAGAGTTGTGATGCTTGATCTTAAACTGAGTGCAAAGTTCAGTAATCATAGCATTGTTGAGGTTAGTCCTATTTTTAGTGATGGTCCTTTCAGGGATTCCATAGCGGTGGATGAGGTTGTGTTTGATGATTTTGGCTACCACATTCTTGGTGACTGAGGCAAACAAGGCGGCTTCGACCCATTTGGTGAAATAGTCAATAACGGCAAGAATGAAGCGATGTCCGTTGGAAGCGGTGGGCTTGACTTCTCCAATCATGTCAATGCCCCACATTGTAAATGGCCACAGAGCGGTCATGATGTTTAAAGGGATACGAGGCACATGGACCTTGTCAACAAAGATTTGGTATTTGTGGAAAGTCCTAGAGTGTTAATTGAAATCAGTCTCCATTGTAGACCAATAATAACCAGCTCTTAAGATTTTCTTAGCCATCATATGTCCGCTTGAGTGAGTACCAAAGAGACCATCCTGCATGTCTTCCATAATTTCCTCTGCCTCTTTCTTGTCTATACATCGGAGTAGAGTAGAGTCATGGTTGTGCTTGTACAATATTCCACTACTTAAGAAGAATTTGGCTGAAAATCTTCATAAGAAATTTCTGTCATTGATGGATGCTCCCTCGGGGTACTCTTGTGCTTCAAGGTATCTCTTCACCTCATGGTACCATGGCTTTTCTGTATCAGTTTGAGCTCACAACAGTGTGCGGGTTCATTGAATATTTCAATTGTAATCATAGGGGCTTCGTTGTCCCATCTGACCTTGAACATTGAAGACATGGTTGCCAAGGCGTCAGCCAACTGATTTTCTTCCCTAGGGAAGTGTTCAACTGATTTTTCCTCTTATAATAAAAGTCTGGATAGTTCTCCCAGTATATCACAATCTTCCTCACCTTCATCTTTGGCTTGGTTAATTGGACATTTGAAGTAATAGTCGGAAATAGTAGAGTCATTAGCAAAAAGATCCAGAGTGGATGAGGACCTGCAAGAGTGTGTGTGTGTGTGTGTGTCTGTGCATGTAAGATACATGGCTATTTTGAAAAATGTATTTGAAGGAAAAGAAAGACAATGAGAACAAAGATTTGAATGAAAAAGTCCAATGATTTGTATTGAATGATCATATGATAAGATGAACATAAATAAGACCCTTGAGAAATGGACCAAAGTTCCTCGGGCTAGGCACATGGCTTAGAAGGTCATTGTTAAATATTACAGACAAAATGTTCTTGAATTAATAAAAAGCAATAAAAAGTAGATTACTCCTCAATGAAGGAGATGGGCACGAAGTCCTTTGCATGTCAATTCATCAGCTCCGTTGTAGTTGGATACACCCAATCTACAAATGCAGTTTCGTCATCAGAATCACCCACAGCATTAACTTCATGGCTTCAAATACAAGGAGGTGACTTTCCTGCATGAGCGTGCCTCACTTCCTTCTGAGCCTTGATAGTAAAACCCAAACCAAGTTTGTCCGCTTTAAATGGCATCTCGAGGAGTTGCACCCAAGTATCACAACTTCCTTCTTCAATTGCAGCACGTGCATCTTTGACTAAAACCATCTTCAACACGACCTTAACAACTTTTAACTCATCAAAAGAACATTTGGTAGCAGCAACCATTGGTGGCACAACTTCAAAGGCTTGACACGGGGTCTCAATGAAATCTCCATCCATCTCTACTTACTTGAAAGAGTTGAGGTGGCTTACCATGAACTCTTCCTCTCCACAGACGGTGACAATTCTTCCCTTGACCGGATATTTGAGTTTTTGATGAAGAGTTGAGGTTATTGCCCCAGCTCCATGGATCCAAGGGTGACCCAACAAACAAGAATAGGAAGGACGAATATCCATGATGTAGAAGGTGGAATTGAAAATTTGTGAGCCCACCTTGATTGGAAGATCTACTTCTCCATGAACAGTCCTTTTTGATCCATCGAACGCCCTTACAATGATATCACTTGGTTTCAAGACTAAACCTTCACAGTCTAGACGGTCTAACGCCCCCTTGGGTAGTATGTTTAGAGAAGAACCGGTGTCGACCAGAACATGTGCTAGGGTGGTCCCCTTGCACTCGACAGAAACATGTAGAGCTTTATTGCAGTTTTTCCCAAGCGGTGTTAGATCAGCGTCTGAAAATCCCAAACCATTATCAGCCGTCAAGCTAGCCATGTAATTCTCAATCTGGTCCGTTGTGGTCTCATGGGGGAACATGAGCCTTTTTCAAGAATTTGATTAATGTCCGAGCATGGGCATCGGAATAGAGTAGCAATGAAAACATAGAAATCTTAGAAGGGGTTTGCCCCAACTGATCCATAATCTTGAATTCGCTCCTTTTTATTATCTTCAAGATCTCGTCAATCTCACGAGTGGAAGGTTCTCCATCAACAACATCCTTTGCGGGTATTTCCGTCACGACAGGCTCAACATCCTTCTTTTTCCCTCTTGTATCGGTACTTGGCTTAGCGGTAGTGATGCAGACATGTGCCTTTGTAACAACTTGTGGTGAGATGTTGGGTGAAAAGATATTCCAAGTTCTGGTTACCTTGCTTGAGCCAGTTATGTTACCAACATTATCAGCATTGTCTTCCTCAATCCAAGCGTCTTGTTTTATCCCATGGTAAAACACCTCAGCACCATAGTTCCATAGCACTGCCTTGTTTGAAGAGTAGGGAATCGGTCCGGGATTGGTAATTATTAAGGGAGAAACAATTGGTTCATTTGAAATCCTGATAGGACCTTTGCAGGAGATCCTAAGAGGCTTGTTTGAGATGGTTATAATGGAGAGATCTTCACATTTATCAGTCAAAATTTTGTCAAGTGGAGTCTTCTCAAATAGGATCTCGTGGCTATCCATCAGGCATTGAATTCCTTCCTTCAGCCTTTGGCATCCATTGCGTTGTTTGGTACAACAAACAGTCTTTCACACAACCAGGGAAAATCCCGGCTTTCAACAAATTATCTTTGATGATGATTAACGGAGTAGTCAATTCTTCGACAGAGGAAATTAAAATTGTATCTTCAACAACATTAACACCCTTGCCATAGTTTGGCATATGCGCGGTAATTACATTCGGAGTTGGAGGAGGATCAAATTCAATAGTCTTGTTATCTATCAAGTCCTGGATTTTATTCTTCAGGGCCCAACATTGGTCAGTCTCATGCCCGGGACTACTTGAGTGGTATGCATATTTGGTGTTTGGATTGTACTTTGGTGAAGAGGTATCTGGATTGGCAGGAGGATCGCGCAATTTCATCAAATTAGCCTTTAGTAAATGTTGTAAGGCTTGAGATGGTGTCATACTTATCCTTGTAAATTGTCTTCTCGGAGTTTCAAATCGTTGATGATTAGCAGATGGTCTTTGAGCAGGAGTTGGATTGGAGATTCAGACAACATTAACAGACTGGCGGTCATCCTTCTTGGTATGGGCCCTTGCCCCTTACACAACATTGAATTCTTTTTTTACGGAAAAAGGTTTCTTTACAGGATTTGAAGTGGAGGCAGATGCCACGGAAATCTTCCTACTTTTGATGCCGCTTTCAACTCTTTCATCGGTTAAGATTAGTTTGGTGAAACCAAACGAAGAACAGCCAACCAACAAGTTAAAGAACAGACCAGATAAAGTTCCCATAAACATGTTAATATGCTCCCTATCAGTCAAAGGTGGTTAAACCGTACTGGAAAGGTCTCTCCACTTTTGTGCATATTCTTTAAATCCTTCATTCTTCCCCATTGTCATATCTTGCAACTGAACCCTTGTTGGGGCCAAGTCGATGTTATACTGGTATTGGTGATAGAAGGCGGTAGCTAAGTCTTCCCAGGTATTAATACGGGAACCATCCAACTGGTAGAACCATTCTAGCTGCATCCTGGCCAAGCTTTCTTGAAAAAAGTGAACCCAAAGTTTCTTATCAGCGGTGTGCGGCTGTATCTTGCGCATATAATATTTCAGGTGGAGTTTTGGACAAGAAACTCCGTCGTACTTTGCAAAGACTGGTATTTTGAATTTGTGGGGAATAACAACCCCAAAGATCAAACCCAAATCATAAAAATCTAAACCGAGGACGGCTTAGATCTCGACGACCTTCAATATGTCTTCTAATTGCTTGTACTTGACATCGGCAGGTGGATACTTCTTGCCAAAATAATCATCATCATACGCTTGATGATTAACACAGTGAGCCTGGGTACTCTTAACCTCACCAATCTGATTGTCGTCTTCTTTATATGAGTGTTCCACTACTGGGATCTGACGGACTTTCTCTCTGAACCTTTGACCCATATTGACCAGAGCTTTCCTCTTGGGTTTCTTCTTAACTGCCAGCAATGCCATCGTATCTTGGTGCCCCTTGGCTAGGGCCAGTAGAGTCTCTTGGAATTGAGAGTTTTGTGTCTGAAGGTCCTTCACTGTTTTCTCTAGATCCATCTTGCTGAAATAAATAGCAGAAAGATAAGGAAACTTGTTATGCGAAAACCTGTCATGTTATGATGCATGGAAGATGTATATGCAAATGATTTCAAGGATTTATGAGACTTAAATTTGTATAGACAAAATAATGAACAAACGACAATTTTCATTAATTAGTTCAAAAGGATTACAACATGCCTCTCGGGCTTACAAAATAAATCTCTAAGATAAAAAGACTGAACGCGACCTCTTTGGCGCAAGGTAGGTGTTCACGCTTTTCTCTTCATGTAGCTGCAATGTAAGCTCCAAGACCCTCTTCTCACTAGCGTAGAATTGAGCTTCGAAAGTATCTCATTCTTCCTTTAGCTGAATCTAACCTTTTTGCAAGTCTTCGAGAGAAGTAGGCATGTCGGGATGGAGGACGGTGTACGGGACATATCCTTCAACCACAGGTTCCATGATGACTGGTAAGATGGAAGGATAAGGCATCTCAAGCTTCTGAACACGAGCTCATACCCACATAAGATAAGGCTCAAGTGGAATATAATTCTTGTGTCCTAGCGTCTTGCTATCCACCTTGTTTACCATCCTCTAAGCTCGTATAAACCTCTGGAGGTAACCTTGATCGTCGCTCTCGTAGTCGAATACCACTCCTTGGATGAGAATATCATGCAGACCATATCTTCAAGCATACCCTAATTGGCGTAAGGCTAAGCAAGGGTTGTAAGTGATACCTCCTTTAATTCCAAGCAAAGGGACATTAGGGAATTCCCCACAATGGACGATGATAGTAACATTCTCCAAGGACCGAGAACACCAATGAATGTCTGGATGTCCTAGCGTCATCAGTCTATGGGACCACCTCAACACTTGCTTATTCTTCAACATAGACCGGGGAAGATGCGAAATAAACCATCTAGCCAAGAGAGGTGTGCAACATATGAGGGCCCCTCTCTTCCTCATAGTGTGAGTGTGGAGAGAATGTAGGATATATCCCAACAAAGTAGGAACCATATTGGAGACATGAAGATTTTGATAGCATTTACATATATGAGTTGGTCAGGGTTTGGAAATAAAACCATCCCATAGATGAGAAGGGCCAAGATCTATTCAAAAGCTTGTAAGTACAAAGAGTTCCAACAATCTTGAGCTTTCTCAATCAAGAACTTGGCTAAGAAACCTTTGACACCACTCCTTGTTTCCCAGTTAGTCGTGACATCAAATTATTGCAAGTGTAGTGCTCGGGCGATCTCTCCAGGTCTTGGATCTCTTTCCGTATCGTTGAAAGGTAGTTGATCGAGAATGTGAATCCTTAAGAGTTGTGATAATTCTTCTAGAGTAGGCACAAGTTGATAATCAGGAAAGGTGAAGCAATGGTGTAGAGGATCAAAGAATTGGAATAACATCTTCATCAGTGTTAGAGGTGACCAAGTTTAGGAGGCGACCATGTCTTTCGGTGAATGAAGAAATCTCAGGGACCCTTGATACTAGCTCTTTGAGTTTAGAAGGAATTCTTACGATATTAACTTGAATGGTTTTCCTACGGATAGAATCCATGTCCTACAAAATAGAACAAAGATAAATCCCAAAAATCCTTGAAATGGTTAGTGAGAATGCTTATGATGTTGTGATGTTTATGATGTTATGCACAAATAAGCATATACAAACAAGACAAACAAGTACTTAGGTTTAGGCTTGCATGGAGTCCAATAGGTAAGTACCCCCTTGAAGTTTAGTTGGCTTAAAACCTGTCCTAGAAATAGTAACCGGGTTCTAAGGGATCTCAATATCATTGACCTTTCTTATCGGGCATTGTTTCAGCATAAGCCTTTTTATTGGCGACTGAAATATCCCAATAAGTCTGATCTCAATGAGTGTAGTATCGAGTATCAACCAACTTCAGACTGCACCAAAGTCGGTTATCTCACTACATCCTAATGGCCAAGTTGGTCAAGTAAAAGTTCTAAAAGTTAGTTAGTGCTTCATGACACCACACAGCAGCCCCGTATTCTCCTTGACTACTCAAGGGCTACCGGTACCCACAAATGTGTCACACTAACGTAGATATTGCTTATACCATGTCGGTATACCCTGCATAGTTCCCACAACGTATTGCTACTTACGTATAAGGTATCCCAAATCCGGGTAGAGGATTTAAACAAGCTCAAACAAGGAACCAAAATGTAAAGCAAGCAAATCAAACAAGGAATAAAGTAAAGGTGATCTAGCCCTAAGGTAACCCAACTTTTAAGTTTATCCCCAGCAGAGTCGCCAGTTCTGTGATACGGTGGGAGAATTGACTTGGGTGTTTGGTGTTTTATCGCAAATGTTGTCGTTAGCAAGAGTCGCCATCGAATTTTCTTTTATCCAAAAGGAAAGATTGAAAAGAACAGGAAAGACCTTTGAGATTGTTTCTTGAGTTCGGGGGGGGGGGGGGGGGGGGGAGTAGATTATAAAAAGGGAAGGTAATAGCATCCTTTTCATCCATAGTTATCTATGGGCTCTTAGTTGCTTGCTAAATCACTTGCTTTTGTTTGAAAAATGTGCTTTGTATGGTTTTTGAAAGTATTTTGAAAAGGCGTCATCGTTTAGGCAAAATTTGTAATAGTTCTCGTTCGTAAGAACGTATACAAAGTGTTGAGATTTTAAAAATGTTTCAAGTTTGGAAAAATATTTTGAAAAGGTTTTGAAAGTGTTGGTGTTTTTTTTGAAAATAATCAAGAGTGTTTGATTTGAAATTGAGCAAGCAACTATGAACAATCTACCTACTCAAAAGTCTTAGTTCATTTCTTCCTTTCCTTTGATATTGCTAAATTACCATAAATTTGGTAAGAAGCCTTATCTTTGGATGTAAAGGGATGGGCGTGGGTCATCGTATAGCCATGATAGCAATGTTGTGAGATATCTTAGCATTTCTCTTTGAGGGACTATGATCATTTTGAAAGGCAACATTGATAGCGTCATCGAGGGACTATGATCTTGTATTTTTGATTGCTTTTGCTAAGATTTCCCACATGCATAACATGGCCATTTTTGTAAGGCAACAAAGTGGAATTACCCTAAAGGGTGCACGTGTGAAAATGTGTTTGATTTTCATGCTTGTTTATCTTGAATTAGGGTTTTCTAACTTGTTGATTTTAATCTTTCCATACAAACCCTAATTTACTAGCATTTATATAAAGCGATAAATTGCGGAAAGTAAAAATACTAAGCTATTACATCATTAGGGGAGGGGGTATACAAATTTACAAATGGGGATTTTGCAAGAAAATTAAACCTAATTAACTATTACAACCATATTGAATAAATGTACAAGAATTGAATAATTAATAATGTACAAATGCAAATGGAAAAGAAACATGATTTTTGTTTGTATTTTTATGAAAGGGGTTTTAATCTAAACCTAATTAAGAAAATAATTAATTAAAAATTAACAAAACTAGACTTAAACTAATCAAGAAGGAAATTAAGTTAAAAATGTTTTTAGGGTTTTTTATGAAAAGGTTTTAAATTAAGGAAAATAATATGGAAATTAATTAATTGAAATAAACCTAAGTTCTAAATTAATTTTAATTAAGAAAATAAATAATTAAACCTAAGTCTAAATATTAATTATTAAAAAGAAATTAATTTGTTAAAAGAAAATGTTTTCGGTCTTTTTGTTTTATGAAGAAAAATAAAATATAAATGAGCATTTTTAAATATGTAAATCAATAAATAAAATATTTTTGGATTTTTTATTAATAAAAATAATAATAATAATAATAATAATAATAATAATAATAATAATAATAATAATAATAATAATAATAATAATAATAATAATAATAATAATAAAGGTAATATGAAAATGAAAAAAAAATAAAAAAAAATAAAGGGCCAGGGGTATGAAAGTAATCAAGGGGTTAAAGGCCAGCAAAAAAAAACACAACGCCCACTAGAGAGGCCCAGGCGCCTGTTTTAAACAAAAAAATGGAAAAATGTGAAAAAGAGCCAAAAAGGTAGCACTAGGACTCGAACACAGGTCCCAAAGGTTAACAGACACGCGCTTTACCACTGGGGTGGCTATACATCCGTTCATATAAACAAAACAACAAATATATAATATAAATCTAGCCCTGAATGAACTTCATCTTGAACCTCCAGCCAGAGAACCTGTAACTCATTCATTTCTCATCCATTCACAAAATTTCCAACATTAGACTTGTTAGAAATTTCCTCACGATTCTGAATATGTAAATAACTTAAGCTAATTCTTAAAGTTGAGCATGAATTTCTAACAGTACCAAATTCTGACCTAAATATTTTCAGAGGTTCAAACTCAAAATTCTCCCTACTCAAGCAACATAAATGAAATCTATGGACATGTATAGTTTCAAGGCAATGATGTCTACATCTTATCTTCACAAACGTAAGCTTAACAATGCCTAAATGAGAAGATAAAAGTTCAAGAAAAATACCTCAAAATTGGAAACCGTGAAATGAGTTTGAGCTTGATTTAAGGTGCTGCAATGATCAGGTTAACTTCCTTCAGTCTCTAGGAAGCTAATGCAATACTTAGCTTGAGTTGAGAGTGGCTGAAATGGCCTGGAGAAGTCCAACTGCAATGCTCTGTTTTTGTTTATGGAGGATGGTGGAAATGGAGTTACAGTCGTGTAACAGGGACAAGGATGGTTTATATTTGATGTAAGGAAGCTTTAGGAACTAAAAAGCCAAAGAACGCATGAGGGAAATGGAAGTTCAAAGTTCAAAGTCAGAAACTATGCAACAATGGAGTTTTTGGGCAATTTCTGATTTGAGGGAGTTTTGGAGTGTTTCATGGTGTTAATGCTCATGTGTTAGCTCACAAATAGTGACTCTATTTATAAGAAACAAGTTTGGAGACTTGTTGTTTATCAGAATTCAAAAACAAATGCTTAAGTTCAACATGTGATTTTTTGAGAAATCCAAGTTTCAAAGTCTTGTGTACTTGCTAATGTAGAGTGGTTATGCTTTAAACAAGTCTGCTTCTGACTTTTTAGATAGAGTGTGATCAGAGGGAACAAGTTAGAGGCTCAAGAATTGACTTTGTGCATAAAGCTTGCTTTTTAAGAATGACATTCTTCACTTTCTTCCCAAAATGACAATGTGAATTGGATAAAGCTTAAACCACTTGGATTATAGCTCAAAAGGTTGTGTAATCCATTAATGGTGGATAGATACACAAGTTAGAAGACCTGCAGAGCAATATTATGAAGCCTAACATTGAAATTGCATTATGTGTTCATCAAGAAATGACTTGTAATTCAAGAATGAAACCCTAACTTCTTGCCTTCGATTCTCCTTGCTCAAGTATGATCTCAATGAGTTCTTGGACATTTTAGAAATCCTGTAACATCCTCTACAACCTCTATGTTTGACATTTTTGAAGATTCATCTTGGAACTATGTGAAAAATTTCCATGAAGTTAGGTCAAAATCCTGCGTAAACTAGGGCAAAATTTCACTAAGTTTCCAAGTTTCATGAACATGTCTTCAAAAAATCATAACTTGAAATACATGCATTTCTAGAAGAAGTTTTGTTATAAAATGTTTTAGATATCATTTAGATCTACAACTTTCATTTTGGAAGTTTCTTTTGAATCATCTTGCATCATGGTGAAAATTTGGCTCAAAGTTATGAAAAAATATGAATTTTCCAACACTTAGAAAAATTTATAAGTTTAGAAAATTTGACTTTTCAAAAGGAAATCTTGACTTTTTGATTTCTTGATGAATAAGTTTCATATTTTGATGTCTTCATTAATTGTGATCTTTGATACTTGATTTTGACCAAAAAGTCAAAGTTTGACTTTTTAGTGTATAATTCACTTTTCATCAGTTGATTGAAATTCATCTGTCAATCAATTGATCTTGAGAAATGTTTTGAGCCATTCCATTAGGTAAAAATTATTCATTTGAAACCTTGAGATAATGTCTCAAACCAATCAATCATTTGCTAGGTCAAAAATCAGAAATTGCACCTTCTCAGTTTAAACCCTAATTTTGATCATTTTGCCCTTTTGATGATCTAATCTAATTTCTTGTGGAATTGTAATCCAAACTTGATAAAATAACATATATGAGTTCATGATGTTGATATGGATCAAAAATTATGAAGTTTGACTGTAAATTGACTAAAATTGACTTTTTCCCCAATATAGTTGATTTTAGGTCATCTGATAAATTGACTGAGCAAAAATGTGATCCAAGACTTGAAACTTGACATGAGCAATCTTGAGGGTCCAAAATGATCCATGAAAGTCATATGAGGCATTAAAAGTCCATTTGTGCTTGTGCAAACTCAAACCCTAATTTTCAGTCATCAGTGCTTGAGGAGGTGTCTTGAGCTGATCAACACTTGTGCAGTCTTGAACCAAAGGAGGTCTTGTGAGAGATTACTTGATAAATGATAAGGAAAATTTTGGGGTACAACAGCATCACCGAATACTCGTAATCTCCATAACGCATTCTGAAATCCGTGTTCTGGATATCTTTATCCTTCACTTTAATCTGATGGAAGCCCGACCTCAAATCAATCTTACTAAACACACGAGCATCCACCAATTGATCCATCAAGTCGTCTATTCTCAGAAGCGGATACTTGTTCTTAATCGTCACTTTATTCAATTGTCTATAACCAACACAAAGTCTCATACTTCCACCTTTCTTCTTTACTAGCAACACTGGATCTCCCCACAACGATACACTTGGTCTTACAAACTTCTTTTCAAGTAACTCCTCCAATTGCTTCTTTAGTTTTGACAACTCAGATGCAGACATCCTGTATGGTTCCATAGAAACAGGTCTGGTACCAGCTACAAGATCAATAGCAAATTCAACTTCTCTCTCTGGCAGTACATCAAGAATTTCATCTGGGAAAACTTCAGGAAATTCACGCACCACCCGCAATTCCTCAACTATGGCTTGATTCTCGACAAATAGTGACACCATCAACGAAAACATCTGAGCCTCTTCTTGCATCCATTGCCACAACTACCTAGCAGACAACGGACCAGCTTCCTCCTCTTCAGAAGTAGAAAACCTCATAGACTTGTTATAACAATTAATATGAACATAGTTATGCTCTAACCAGTTCATACTTAAGATCACGTCTAGCCCACTTAAAGGTAAACAAACTAAGTCAAAAACAAAGTTCCTATCGAAGATCGACAAAGGGAACTTTAAACACACAAGAGAATTAGTCACCGACCCCTTGGCTGTAGTATCAATGACCATCTCTTCATTCATAGAAGACAACATAAGACCCATTCTTTCAACACAATCAGCAACAATAAAGGAATGGGTAGCACTGGTATCAATAATAGTAATTAAAGGAGTACTATTAATGAAACATGTACCTATGATGAGTCTGTTCTTATTAGTTGTCTGATTCTCAGCCAACACGAACACTTTACGACTGGTTTGCGCCTTCTTCGGCTTCTGACACTGACTACCAATGTGTCCTTTTTCACCATAATTGAAACAAATCATATCTTTATGCTTGAATTCAGATTCAACATGTCCAGTCTTACCACAACGAGAAATACCACTTTACCTCAGTAGTACACGCATTGCTCTTATGTCCAGGTTTTCCACATTTGAAATAAACCACACCAGTAGGAGCATCTCCCCCACTAGTTCCCTGACCCTCAGCAACTTTTTTTTACCTTTACCAGTTAAGGCATCATACGGCTTACTACAATTCTATTGGTGCTTACCCCTATTCTCAGTTATAATCTTATAGTGAGCATTATTATTCAACAGCCTTCTTGATCTCCAGGCGCAACCCACTCTCAAACTTGATTCACTTTGGAAACTCAGAGGTTGCCTCGTTATAGTGCGAATAGAACTTATCCAACTCCACAAACTTTGCAGCATACTCAACAACCGATATACTCCCTTGCTTCAACTCAAGAAATTCAATTTCCTTCTTGCCACAAACATCTTTAGGAAAATACTTCCTCAGAAATTCCCTACGGAACACAACCCAAGTGACATTTTCAACTGCAGCTTGCAACCTCTGATACGTCTCTAGCCACCAGTCATCAGCTTCGATTGCTAGCATATGAGTTCCATATTGAACCTTCTGCATTTGAGTGCAGTCCATCACACTAAAGATTCTCTAAATTTCTTTCAACCAATCCAATGCTCCTTCAGAATCATACTTACCCTTGAAGGTAGGCGGATTCTCCCTCTGGAAGGTCGCCAAACTACGAGATCCAACATTCTCGTAAGCGTTCGACTGGTTCTCCATAGCATGCGCCATTGCTTCTAAAGCAGCAACAAGTGCAACATCATTCCTTCCAGCAATCTCAACTTATCACTACAACATAAACAACGGTTAGAACTCAAGTTAACAATACTCGATTATTAGACAAACTATGACTCATCAACTTGGTCGGACGGACCGACTTGCTATGAAACCAACTTGTAACACCCTAGTTCTACCCATCAATTATTATAAAGTTCAGAGTTACAAAATTCTGACAACCGAATCAGGATGCTACAATTTCAACTTAAAACATCGGCATTCATTGCAGATACATAACACATTAAACTGGAATGAACCAACAGTAAAATAATTTAATCTTTTAAACCAACAACCTTCATAACTATGCAACAAAATTATAATATCCAACTTAAAAGGACATAACATCTTTGTCTAACTGAAAACAACTTCAAAACAACAAGTACTTAACAAAATCAATTTAAAATTCAACAACAGAAGTAAAATCAACGATAAAGCAATAAGCATTCATCCCCCCGAGTGTTACGTATCAGAGCAATGACACCGACTTGAACTACTGAAGGTAAACCGCCTTCACTCTGGATTACCTACACGTTACCAACTCCGGGGTAACATTAAAACAAAAGGGGTGAGATATCGAACAATATAATCAGATGTAAGATAAATATTACATTAGAATTAGTCAATTCAAAATCACCACTTCACAACTTTAAACAACATCAATCACAGCAAAACATCAATGAAACATAATAAATAATTCATCAACACGACAACCCAAATATGCAACGTGAAATGCGACTCGTTACAATGCACATGAATGTGGTACCAATGGAGCAGAACTCCCAACTTAGAATCTTGCCAATAAATAAAGGCATCAACAAGGTATAAGCCGTCAACTTTATATTTTTGCCAATCTAAGCCAACTTAACGAGCATCAGCTCCAACTTGATATGCGATGTATGCGACAACATGATTAAATGCAACATCATCAACAACAAATTATAACGACATTGGTATACGCCTACAACTCAATAATTGCTAATCAATAGAGGCAACACAACAAAATTCATCACCTACAACTTCAACAATTAATAACAACAACCAAACAACGTACACATGCCAATAATACTATTAACACGTTCCTACTAAGGTACTTCCACTAAATTATTCTTCCATAAGCCTCATTAATAGTTTTCTGCTAAATTAGTGAAACCTTTATTTTCCTGCTACTTAAGTTATCTCTACTCTAATATATTTTGGGTACTAACACTACTGTTATTTACTGCTAGTTCTGCAACTACAACTATGGAAGTTATTAATTCTGCAATTTACTATTTATCCTTGCTGAATATATACTGCTATTACTTTCATATATCATTGCTACCAATAATTTTCATTATACTGTCTGCTAATTACTAATTTTCTACTAACATTACCAAGTAACAGACATGCACAAGAAACACAGGAACAATTAAAGAAATATTGGGCAATGGATTCATGCCCCTTGGAATGAAAGATCGTGCCCCTCGACACTAAGGCATGGTGTCGATCGGCACCCTTCATCAAGATGCGTATGACGCTCGACATACGTCCATAATTTCTCCAGTTCTGCAATCTTCCCTACGAGCAACGATTCTTCCATTGTAATGATCTCAGACCAACACTACCTATTCACAACAATATAATAACTGTACCCACATCAATACATAACAATTTCCAACACTCAATTCATCGATTGAATCACTTCAACGTTAGCACAATTATCACAGATACCAAACAACAATTTGTTCATAAAATCATCACATACAGTAACAATTTCACATAACCCAATCCCCACATAACATGCATCATATACCCAATTATAGAGTCAGTACCCCACCCTTACCTTGGATTGAAGGTTGCTCTACAATTTTCTGATCGGATCCCGCTTTGCCTCTTTCCCTCTTCTCTGTAACTTCTCACGTTCTCTTTCTCTCTTTCAACCCTTATTCCTCTTCTTCTTCTTGAAAAAAAAACCTATTTTTCTATTATTATATCTAAACTCAATAATAATAGTATTATTTCTATTGTGCCTAATTTTCACACCCCCTGCCTAATACTACTTCTAACCATATAAATAGGCCCACACGAATATTTTATTAACTCCAACATTACTATTATTATTAATTAACTAATTAATTAATTAATAATAATCTTACAAATTACACCAACCACTCTCAATATTTCATAACTTTTCAACAAATAATCTAAAAATTATTTAATTAAATAATTAATTAAACTAACACGCGTTAAAGAGTTCAACCTCCTTTGGTTGATAGGGAATTGGTTGACATGTTCATGAGCATGTTAAAAGGTCCTTTCTATAGTCACCTACTTGGAAGTTTTTCATCCAGTTTCACTAAACTGAAATTAACATGAGAACATGTTGAGAATGGAATCAGAAGCCGTAAAATTTAGGTGGCTACATCTTCAAATACTGTGAAGAAGCCTTATAATGGTAAGAAAGAATCCAATGTTGTGTAAGGCCAGAAGGGTCGTAATAAGAGTGACCGCAGCCAAGCTGTGGGGGCAGTTCTAACCTCTAATCCTGCGCCCATACAACAACAACAACAACAACAACAGAGTAATCAACATAGGCAGGATACGCCCAGGATACAATTCACAAGAATCAACATGCCGTTCTTTCAAGCATTGCAACACATGTTGAATGCAGAGCTGGTTACATTGAAGGATCCTCCTCAGAATCCCAATACTTCTTCTCCGAGTTATAATCCCAATGTAAGGTCTGCATATCACTCCAATAGTCCCAGACATGACACTAACAACTTTTGGGTTCTGAAGAATAAGATCCAAGACATGATTGACGCTAAGGAGATTGAATTTGATCCTCCTGAGACTCCTAATGTGATCACTACACCTATGCCTAATCATGACAAGATCGTTAATGTTATGGAAGACGCTGATAGCGACTATGACGCAATGGGCTCAACAATTGGAAGGCTGAAGACTTTATACCAATCTCCTTTAGTCAAGAGTAAATTCTATTTTTTGTTTTCTTGCTTTCATGTTTTTGGTTATGTAACTTAAACAATAACTTTAAACCCTGTGTCTTACCCGGGGCACATCGATTCGTTTGTTAGGGTTATCATTTTTCATCCGCGTGTTTTCATTTAATAAATCATTGGACGTTTGCATTCAAATTTTACGCTATTTGTATTTCTTTTACTTTATTGCTTTCAAAATAGATATGTGTTCTTACACACACCCACACAACAAATTGCAGATCCATATCCACCCTGGATCCCATTGATAACAATTCTGCTATTGCCTATTATGGCTTCGAAAATCCAATCTACCAAGACGAGGACGAAGGTGAGGAAGATTGTGAAGTACCTGGAGAGCTTGCTAGGTTGTTAATGCAGGAAGAAAGAGCCATAAAACCGCATGAAGAGCCAGTCGAGGTTGTGAACTTGGGTACTGAATAGGACAAGAAAGAAGTCAAGATAGGTGTCAACCTAAAAGGAAGTGTCAAGAAGATATTAATCCAGATGTTGCGTGACTATGTTAAGATCTTTGCTTGGCCGTATGAAGACATGCCAAGGCTTGATACTGACATTATGGTTCACCGTCTACTGATGAAGGAAGGTTGTCCTCCTATAAAACAGAAGGTTCATTGTATGCGTCCCGAGATGTCTGAGAAAATCAAAGTTGAAGTTATGAAGCAGTTCAATGCAGGTTTCTTACCTGTTACGTCCTATCGTCAGTGGGTTGAAAATGTGGTTCCAATACCTAAGAAGGATGGAAAGGTGCATATGTGTATAGACTACAAGGATTTGAATAGGGCAAGCCCCAAAGGTGACTTTACGCTTCCGCATATTGATGTTCTGGTTGACAACACCACTCAGTACAAAGTATTTTCCCTCATGGATGGTTTATCTAGTTATAATCAAATCAAGATGGCACCTGAAGACATGGAAAAGACTACCTATGCCTTTTGGTTTAAAGAACGTCAGCGCAACATATCAGCGTGTTATGGTAGCTTTAATCCATGATATGATCCATCACGAGATAGAGGTTTATGTTAATGACATGATAGCCAGGTCTCAGAATGAAGAAGAACATCTCGACCACCTCCACAAGTTGTTTGAAAGTTTGAAGAAATACAAGTTGAGACTGAATCCGAACAAGTACACCTTTGGGGTAAGATCCGGTAAACTCCTAGGTTTCATCGTCAGTGGTAAAGGTATTGAACTTGATCCTGCCAAGGTTAAAGCCATTCAAGAAATTCCAGCTCCCCGTACTGAGAAGGAAGTCAGAGGTTTCCTGGGACGATTGAATTACATTGCCAAATTTATTTCCCATTTGACCCTACTTGTGTGCCAATCTTCAAGTTACTGAAGAAAGATCAAGTAGTTAAGTGGAATGACGATTGTCCGGTATCCTTTAATAAAATCAAGGAGTACCTCAAGGAACCTCCAATTCTGATTCCGCCGGTTGAAGGAAAACCCCTTATCATATACTTAATAGTGTTAGAGAACTCAATGGAGTGTGTATTGGGGCAACATGACGAGTCTGATCAAAAAGAGAATGCAATATACTACCTTAGAAAAAAGTTTACCAACTGTGAAACAAGATACTCACTACTCGAGAAAACTTGCTATGCTTTGGCATGGGATGCTCGCTGACTAAGACAGTATATGTTGTCTCATACTACTTTTTTGATCTCTAAGATGGATCCAATAAAATACATATTCGAGAAACCCGCTCTCTCCAGAAGAATAGCAAGATGGAAAATGGTCTTGAAAAAATATGACATTTAGTATACCACTCAGAAGGCAATTAAAGGAAGTGTACTGGAAGATCATTTGGCTCATTAAGCTATAGATGACTATCAGTCTATGAATTTTGAATTTCCAGATCAGAATATTATGCTAGTTACTGATTATGAAGAACCCGAACCGTATGAAGGACCTGAATCGGGATCCTGATGGACTATGGTTTTTGATGGAGCTTCCAATGCACTTGGTAATGGAATCGGTGTTTCAATTACCTCTCCCAGGGGTTTCCATACACCCTTCACTTCCAGGTTGTGTTTTGAATATACCAACAACATGGCCGAGTACGAAGCATGTATCATGGGTATCAAAGCTACCATCAATATGAGAATTAAATTCTTGAATGTATATGGGGACTCAGCCCTAGTGATCAGTCAGATTAAGGGAGAATAGGATAAGAAGCATCCAAATCTCATTCCTTATTGAGAGCATGTGTTGACATTAATTCTATATTTCGAGGAAATCACTTTTGAACATATTCCATGAGAAGAGAATCAATTGGCAGACGCACTAGCAACCATGTCATCTATGTTCAAAGTCATATGGGATAATGAAGCTCCCCGAATTACTATTGAGAGATTAGACGAAACGGGGTATTGCTACAAAGTTGATACTAATGGAGTAGAGGAAAAGCCTTGGTACCACGAAGTAAAAATATACCTCGAAACTAGAGAATATCCGGAAGGAGCACCTATCAATTATAAGATATTTCTAAGGAGGTTCTCCGCCAAGTTCTTTCTGAGTAACAGAATCCTGTACAAGCATAAATGTAACGCGATGGGAGAACTGACTTGGGTGTTTTGCGTTTGATCGCAAATGTTACAGTTTAGCAAGAGTCGCCACCGACTTTTCTTTTATCCAAAAGAAAAGGATGAAAAGAACACGAAAGACCTTTGAGATATTTTCTTGAGTTCGAGGGGTAGATTATAAAAAGGGAAGGTATTAGCACCCTTTTTATCCATGATTTTCCATGGGCTCTTAGCTACTTGCTAGATCACTCTCTTTTGTTTGAAAATGTGCTTTGTGTGGTTTTTGAAAGTATTTTGAAAAGGCGTCATCGTTTAGGCAAACTTTGTAATGATTCTCGTTCGTAAGAATGTATACAAAGTGTTGATCTTTTGAAAATGTTTTCACGTTTGATAGATGTTTTTTAAAGTGTTGGTGTTTGTTTTTGAAAATAGCAAGAATGTTTTTGGTTTGAAATTGAGCAAGTAACTAGGAATAATCTACCTACTCAATAGTCTTTCATGTTTATTTCCTCTTTCCTTTGATATTGTTATCTTACCATTGATTTGGTAAGTAACGCTATCTTTGGATGTAAAAGGGACGAGCAAGGGTCATCGTATAGCCATGATTAGCAATGTTGTAAGATATCTTAGCATTTTCTTTAGGGACTAAGATCATTTTGAAAGGCAACATGGATAACGTCAACGAGGGACTATGATCTTGAATTTTTTGCTTGTTTTTGCTAAGATACCTCACATGCATAATATGGCAATTTTTGTAAGGCAACAAAGTGGATTTACCCTAAGGGTGTAAGTGTGCAAATGTATTAATTTACATGCTTGATTTTGTCTTGATTAGGGTTTGCTACTTGTTGGTTTTAATCTTCTCATACAAAACCCTAATTTTACTAGCAATTGTATAGTTAAATTGCAAAAAATGAAAATACTAAGCTATTACATCATTTAGAGGAGGGGGTGTACAAATCAAAAATGGGGAATTGCAAGAAATTAAATCTAAATAATTATTACAACCATATTGAATTTGAATAAATTGTACAAAAATAAAGATAAAAATGCAAGAGTATAAAATGTAAGAAGAAATGTGATTTTTTGCTTGATTTTATGAAAAAGGGTTTTTTGACCTAGCTAACTAAAAATACTAATAATTAACTAAAAATAAGAAAATTAAGATTAAGTTAAAAAAAGTATTTTTTTAGGGTTTTTCTTATGAAAGTTTTTATCTTAATGAAAATACAAATGATAATTAATTAATTAAAATAAACCTAAGCCCTAAATTAATTTTATTCACAAGAAAATAATATTATACTCAAACCCTAGTTTAAATATTTATTGAAAAGAAATTAATTTATTAAATGAAAACATGTTTTTGTGTTCTTTTAGTTTTTTCTTTTATAAAAAAAATAATAAACTAAATAAATATAAAATAATAAAAATATAAAATAATAAAAATATAAATATTTTTGGATTTTTATTAATAATAATAATAATAATAATAATAATAATAATAATATTAATAATAATAATAATAAAAGATGAAATAAAAATAAAATAAAAAATAATAAAGTCAGGAAGGTTAACATTGAATTTGGGAGGTAATGTTAAGAAAAAGTCAGGCCCAAGGTATTGCTGGCCCAAACGCTTCCTGAAAGGAGAAATGGCAAAAATATGGAAAAATGCAAAAGGCAGCGCGCTGAGGTTCGAACCCATGACTTCTTGGTTACCAGCGTGCAACCTTACCACTGTGGTGGCTATACATCGGTTAATATAACTAAAATGATAAATATATAATACAAAACAAGTCCTGAATACACTTCATCTTCAACCTCCAGCCAGACCACCTGTAACTTCACCATTTCTCAACAAAAATGGAAAATGCAAACATGAAAGTTGTTCCATTTTTCCATACGAATCCAACCATATAAATATCATAAACCATAAATCAAAGATGAATGAGAATTTTTGAAAGTACCAAATTCTGACCTAATTATTTTTAGAGGTTTAGATTCAAAATTCTAACTACTCAAGCAACAATAATGAAATCTAAGGATATGGTTAGCTTCAGAACAATGATATCTACATTTCTTATTCACAAATAAACCATTAATGATGCTTTTATGAAGATTTCAAAAGTTAGAAAACTCACCTTGCAAGAGGGTATCGTGTTTTGAGTTTGAGCAACTTTTGATGAGTTCCAGTGATTGGGTTAGCTTCCTCAAGTTCCCTGGAAGCTAATGTGATGCTTGAATTGAGCTGCAAGTGGCTGAGGAGTTCTGGAGAAGTCAAGGTGCAAGGTGTTGTTTTTGAAAATAGTGGATGATGATGATGGAGGTGTTACAGTCGTGTTATAGGTGTTGGAATTGTTTGTGTATGTTCTTTAGAAGCTTTTGAAAGTAAAAGGCCAAGAAACGCACGAGAAAATTTAGAGATTGGATTCAAAACTCAGAAATAACAAGTTTTGAGATGTTTTTGGTGGTTCTGTGTTTTAGGAGGTTTCAGGGCTTGAGCATGCGTGTTTTTTCTTGCAAATAACTTGTGTTTATGTATTGAAAAGGTTTGGATACTTGAGGTGGTCAGAAGTACAAGATCACGTGTTTTTGCTTCTTGGCTTGTTTTTGAAGTAAGGTTGACAAACATGTTTTCAATGTATAGTACAAAGCTATCTAGAGTGGTTACCAACTTTAAACATGCTTATCTGACTTTGTAGAGGAAGCTTGTGTAAAAGGAACAAGTGCAAAGCTCAATGCAAGTTGACTTTGCATAAAGCTTTCTTTATGTAAATAACAATGGTGCCTTTGTACCATTAATGGAAAATTGTATTGGATAAAGCTAGAATCAAATGGATAATAGCTCAAAAGCAAGTGTAATCTTCTGATTAGGGAGATATCTTGAGGTTTAGAGGCCTGCCAAGCAAGATTGTGCAACATAGGTTGAGATTTGAATTCTTGTTCATAAAAAATGACCTATAATTTCAGTTTGAAAACCCTAACTTCCTCTCTTCTATTATCCTTGCATCAAGAATGATCTCAAGAAGTTCTTTGACATTTTTGAAAGCTTGTAATGTGATCTACAACCACTCTTTGAATCACTTTTGAAAATTCCCCTTGGAACTATGTGAAAAATTGCCACGAAGTTAGGTTAAAATCCTGCTTAAACTAGGGTAAATTTTCACCAAGTGTTTAGTTTCATGAACACGACTTCATGGATTAATAACTTGAGATCCAAGAATTTATAAGATAAGTTGTGTAAATCAATGATGTATATATCATGGATATCTACAAATTTCAATTTGAAAGTTTCTTTTAAATCATCTTGCATCATGGTGGAAAATTGGCTCAAAGTTTTGAAAAAATATGAAGTTTTCAACACTCAGAAAAATTTCTATGTTTGAAAACTTTGACTTTTCAAAATGAAACTTGACTTTTTAATTTCTTGATGAAAAAGTTTCATATATTGACATGTTTTGATGAATTGTGATCTCTGACACTTGATTTTGACCAAAAAGTCAAAGTTTGACTTTTCAGTGTATAGTTGACTTTTGATCAGTTGACTAGAAAATCAACAATCTATCAATTGATCTTGAGCAATCTTTTGATTCATTCCATTAGGTAAAAATGATGCCATTGAACTCTTGAGATCATGCTTCAAACCAATTAACCATTTTCTAGGTTAAAAATCAGAAATTGCTCTTTCTCAGCCAAAACCCTAATTTTGACCATTTTGCCCTTTTGATGATCTGATCAAATTTCTTGAGGAATTGTGGTCCAAACTTGATAAAATGATACATATGAGTTTATAATGTTGATATGGATAAAAAATTATGAAGTTTTACTGTAAATTGGCCACAGTTGACTTTTTACCCAATACAGTTGATTTTTAGGTCAACTGCTCAATTGACTGAGCAAAAATGTGATCCAAGGCTTAAAAATTTACATGAGTAATATTGGGGGTCCATAATGATCCATGAAAGTAATATGATGCATTAAAAGCTCAAATATCCTTGTGCAATCTCAAACCCTAATTTTAGTCATCAGTGCTTAAGGAGGTGTCTTAAGCTGATCAACCCTTGTGCAGTCTTAAACCAAAGGAGATTTTATAAGAAAATGTTTGATAATTGAGAGGGAAAATTTTGGGGTACAACAGCTGCCCCTGTTCAATCTTCTTAAACCTGAAGAGTTAGATTGGCGTATCCGCCATTCGTGAATTGAAGGTGGAAGATGATTGGACACTAGAGTGCCCAAAAATTTGCACTCGAAGACGAAGTGGGAATGGGCTTATAGATGCCATTTGGAGGAATGATGGAGATTTTCTAGAGATGGGATTGTAGATGCCATCCAAAGGTGATTGTTGACAGTGAATGTACTAAGTCTGAACTTGATATCAAACTGGAAAAGAATCAGAATAAATCTTTGGAGCGACTTATCTGAACCAGAAGAAGTCTTGTATGTTGTTTGACTGGGAAAAATCAGAATAAATCTTGGAGTGATTTATCTGAACTAGAAGTGTTCCTTTGGAAAGTATCAGGATAAACCATTGAGGGGTTTAAACTGAACCAAAAGAGATGTTGAATTTCCTTTAACTGGAAAGAATCAGTGTAAATTTTGGTGCGATTTATCTGAAACAGAGAAAGTGTCTGCGGTAAAGAATCAGAATAAATCATTGAGGGATTTAAAATGAAATGGCAGGGATCTGGAGAAGAATCAGAATAAATCATTGAGATTTATCTGAACCAGAAATGTCCCTTTGGAAACTATCAGGTTAAACCGTTGAGGGTTTTAAAGTGAACCAAAAGAGATTTTGAATATTCTTTAACTGGAAAGAATCAGGGTAAATATTTGTGTGATTTATCTGAACCATATAAAGCATCCGCGGGAAAGAATCGGGATAAATCGTTGAGGGATTTAAACTGAAATGGCAGGGATCTGGAGAAGAATCAGAACAAATCATTGAGAGATTTATCTGAACCAGAAGTATTCCTTTGGAAAGTATCAGGATAAACCATTGAGGGGTTTAAACTGAACTAAAAGAGGTCTTGAATATTCTTTAACTGGAAAGAATCAGAGTAAATCTTTGTGTGATTTATCTGACTCAAAGAGAGCGTCTGCGAGAAAGAATCAAAATAAATCATTGAGAGATTTATCTGAACCGGCAGGAGTCTGAAAGAAACATCTGTTGTGTAGATGGTTGACCAATCCTTTCTTGGGAATTGATCTGTTATTGACTTGTTGAAAATTTGATGATAATTTTATGTTGATTGATCTTTCCTGAAAAAGATGAAAGGTTAGTTGTATGCAATGTCAGGATGTATGAAATGCATGGTGTAATGATGTTCTCAAAATAAATGAGATTATGTCGTATGTATTTGTGCTGTCAATGTTATGACGTATGAATGTAATGTATGGACACATTAATTGTTATGCTGCAGTATGGATGGAGTTAAGGAAAATAAATCCCTGAGTATTACTGAGAATGAGTAGTGCAAGTCTTCATGCTTTGAAGTTGAAGTGTCGATGAATTTCCATTTGTTAGAGAAATAAACCCTGTTGTAGAAAGGAAACACCGTGCATTGCTTGTAGACCTCGTGAAATCCTGTTGGGGAATCATAAGAAGCTGGGAAATCTTCACTGGGGAATCTTCAGAGTGGTAACCAGAAGTTTTGTTTTGTCCGAGATGTGAGAGAGCTTGATATTATTAAGCTGCATACTGGAGATACGTTAGCGATCCTGTAGTGGGATGTCCCATTTTCCGTTCTTGCTGGAAAAATATCTACGGGGGATTTTATTGAATAGTCTAAAGATATTATCTTATTTCTTAAAGCCATTAGTGATTGTCTTTCTTATTTTTTTTGTTCATTTGTAAACAGTAGTCACGTTCAAATGCATATGTTCAAAAATAAATCATTGGACGTTTTTACAAACAAACACAGAAATAAAGAAAAATCAGATAGTTTTGCACTTTCAAAGGGATATCTTTGTATTAACTTGAATAAGTATTTTTGTACAATGAGACGAACATTCTAGTAAGAGAATGTCATCATAGAAAATGAAGATTTGATACAAAGAAAAGATACCTATGTGCAATAATCCCATGGGGTTTCCATTCTGCTATAGCCTTCGTGTCTCTGAGTGTCTTGTCCACTTGCTGCCTTGTCCGAAGCCGATTGGACTGATCAGAACCATTGATTTTGTCAGTCGATGTTAGAGGTTGTCTGTAAGGTGATCCAACGGGACATAGTCATACGCTTTAATTCCCTAATTTTTTCCTGGACTGCCCTTTCGGGTTTTCAGTCCACCGGGATACCCTTTTTGGCCCAAGTCGCCATTTCGGGTTTTCAACTTGCCGGGTGTATAGATTTTTTTTTATCCCTAATTTTTCCCGAACCTTTTTGGTTCGCCAGGATGCCCTTGTTTTTCCTAGGTGTGTCAACCTAGCAGTTCTCTTATGCATATTATCTTTTGACTATGTCCGTGTTCACAGGGTGTGGAAGGTCATCGCCATCCATAGTAGTGAGGAACATTGCTCCATCAGAGAAAATTATTTTGATCACAAATGGTCCCTCGTATGTAGGAGTCCACATGCCCCTGGGATCACCTTGTGGTAATATGATACGCTTGATTACCAAGTGACTAACCTGATATACCTGACGTCTGACCTTTTTGTTAAAAGCTTTGATCATACATTTTGGTACATCTGGCCGTGGCAGACAACCGTAAGCCTCTTCTCATCAATTAGGTTCAACTGGTCTAGCCGGGTTTGGATCCAATCATCTTCACTCATCCCTGCATCTTTTATGATTCTCAGAGAAGGTATTTGTACTTCTATTGGTAGAACAACTTCCCTGTCGTATACCAAGGAGAAGGGAGTTGCCCCTGTTAATGTGCGCGCCGTGGTACGATAACCGTGGAGAGCTAATGGTAGCATCTCATGCTAGTCCTTGTATGTAATTGTCATCTTTTGTATGATCTTTTTGATGTTTTTAATTTTGGCTTCGACAACGCCATTCATCTTTGGCCGATAAGGAGATTAATTATGGTGCTGGATTTTGAATTGCACGCACAGTGCGATGATCATAGTGTTGTTGAGATTCGTACCATTATCTGTGATGATCCTCTCCGGGATACCGTAACGATAGATGAGATTCTGTTTAATGAACTGGGCGAAAACATTCTTGGTAACGGAAGTGAAAGAAGCTGCCTCAACCCACTTTGTGAAGTAGTCAATGGCCACCAAGATGAAGCGGTGTCCATTAGAGGCTGTGGGCTTGATTTCTCCAATAAAATCGATGCCCCACATAGCGAATGGCCAGGGAGCAGTCAGGACGTTTAGAGGAACTGGAGGTACATGCACTTTGTCAGCATAGATCTGACACTTGTGGCATGTTCGAGAGTGCTGATAGCAATCTGCTTCCATGGTAGACCAGTAATATCCTGCCCGTAGGATCTTTTTATCCATCGTATACCCACTAGAATGGGTGCCAAAAGTGCCTTCATGTAGATCAGCCATGATCTTTTCGGCCTCAACCTTGTTTATGTAACGAAGCAAAACAGAGTCGTGGTTGCGCTTTTAGAGAATGCTATTACTGAGGAAGAACTTAGCAGAGAATCTTCTCAAGAACTTCTTATCATTAACTGAAGCTCCTTCCGGATACTGTTGAGCCTCGAGATACCTCTTAACTTCATGGAACCAAGGTTGGTCCAATACTTCTTCAGTATCGATCTCGTGAAAGTAAGCTAGTTCTTCCATCGGTTCAATGGTGATCTGGGGAGCCTTATTACACAACTTGAGTTTAAACATGGATGACATTGTGGCTAGCGCGTCTACTAGTTGATTTTCCTCTTGTGGGAAATGCTCAAAGTTAATCTCCTCGAAATATGGGATTAATGTCAACACATGTTCTTTGTAGGGGATGAGGTTAGGGTGCTTCGTGTCCCACTCTCCTTTGATTTGACTGATGGCCAAGGCTGAATCTCCAAATACACTTAAAGACCTGATTCCCAAATCTATGGCTGCTTTGAGACCAAAAATACACGCTTCGTATTCTGCCATATTATTAGTACAGTTGAAGCAAAGTATTACAGTGAAGGGAGTATGACATCCTTCCGAGGATATGATTACAACACCTATGCCATTGTTGAGTGCGTTAGAGGCTCCATCAAAAACCAAAGTCCATCAGGATCCTTGTTCAAGTCCGTCATATGGTCTGAATTTTTCAAAAGTGTTTACCACCATGATGTATTCATATGGGAATTCGAATTTCATGGACTGATAGTCATCCACAGCTCGATGAGCAAGATGATCGACTAGTACACTGCCCTTTATTTCTTTTTGGGTAGTGTACTGAATGTCGTATTCTGTCAGGATCATCTGCCATCTCGCTATTCTCCCAAAGAGGGCAGGCTTCTCGAATATGTATTTAATTGGATCCATCTTGGATATCAATAAGGTAGTATGGGTCAACATATATTATCTTAGACGCCGAGTAGCCCATTCCAGAGCACAACAAGTTTTCTCTAGTAGTGAATATCTTTTTTCACAGTCGGTAAACTTTTTGCTCAGGTAATAAATAGCACGCTCTTTTCGGCCAGACTCGTCATGCTGCCCCGGCACACACCCCCATTGAATTTTCCAAAACAGTTAGATACATAATCAAAGGTCTTCCCTCAACTGGAGGCATCAAAAAAGGAGGCTCTTGAAGGCACTCTTTGATCTTGTCGAAGGCAACTTGGCATTCATCATTCTATTTGAACACTTGATCTTTCTTCAGTAACTTGAAGATTGGTTCACAAGTAGCGGTTAAGTGAGAAATGAATCTGACAATGTAATTTAACGATCCTAAGAATCCTATGGCTTCCTTCTTGGTGCGAGGAGTATGCATTTCTTGTATTGCTTTCACCTTGGCAGGGTCTACCTTGATACCTTTACCGCTGACAATGAAGCCTAGGAGTTTACCGGACCTTACCCCAAATGTGCATTTGTTTGGGTTCAACCGTAGCTTGTATTTCTTTAGACTTTAAAACAGTTTCTGCAAATGGTCAAGATGTTCCTCTTCAGTTTGAGATCTAGCTATCACATCGTCCACATAGACCTCTATTTCGTGATGGATCATGTCGTGAAATAGAGCTACCATGGAACTCTGATAAGTTGACCCAACGTTCTTCAACCCGAATGGCATAACCTTGTAACAGAAAGTGCCCCATTGGGTGACGAAGGTCATTTTCTCCATATCCTCAGGCGCCATTTTGATCTGGTTGTAGCCTGAGAAACCATCCATGAAGGAAAATAATTTATGTTGTGCAGTGTTCTCAACCCGAATATCGATATGGAGTAGCGGGAGATCATCCTTGGGGCTTGCCCTATTCAAATCTCGGTAATCCATACACATGCGTACTTTGCCGTCCTTTTTAGGCACTGGAACAACATTGGCGACCCATTATGGATAGGAGGTGACGTATAAGAATCCGACATTGAATTGTTTCATGACTTCAGCCTTAATCTTCTCTGACATGTCTGGTGGCATGTGACAGACTTTCTGTTTTACAAGAGGGAAGTCTTCTTTTGTCGATAGACAGTGGACCATGATTTCAGCATCAAGTCCTGGCATGTCTTTGTATGACCAGGAAAAGACCTCAACATAGTCATGTAGTAACTGAGTTAGTCGTTTCTTGACACTAGGTTCCAGATTGGCACCCACCTTGACTTCTTTCTTGTCCTCTTCGGTACCTAAGTTAACTGTATCCACTAGTTCTTCGTGGGGTTGTATAATCCTCTCTTCTTGTTGTAGTAACCTGGCTAGTTCCCCTGGCACTTCACAATATTCCTCACCTTCGTCTTCGGCTTGGTAGATTAGATTTTCAAAGTCACAACATGCCATAGCAGAATTGTTACCCATAAGATCCTGAGTGGATGTAGATTTGCATTTTGAATATGAGTGTGTGTAAGAGTATAACTATATTTGAAAAACAAAAATGTAGAAAAAGAAAAGCAAAGAGCGTAAAGTTTGTATGCAAAAACGTCCATAATTCATTGATGACACATGAAAATGAAGTAACAACCCTTACAAATAGACCGTTGTGCCTCCGGTAAGACACATGGTTTTAAAAGTCTGCAATGTTTAATTATGTCCAACAAAAATTTAAAGACAATTATTGTTGGATAAAAGTAATTGGGAATAAATCTTTAGCTTCCCAGTTGGTGAGTCCTCCATTGATGGTTGGGAAAATCCATTCTTCCAGGTTGTAGCTGTCATCATCATCCTGCACTGTGTTGACTCCATGGTTGCTAATCCTCAAAGGTGGTCCCCCGGCACGAGCGCGACGAACAACTTTCTAGACTCTTGAAGTGAAACCCAAACCAAATTTTTCAGATTTGTAAGGGATATCCAAGAGTTGGCCCCAAATAGTACACCACCTTCTTCTACCACTGCCTTGGCATCTTTCAGAGAAGACATCTTTAGCGGAGGTCTTGTAATCTTAGGATCTTGGGAAACAGTCTTGGTAGCTGCCACTGTTTGTGGGACTTCCTCGAAATGCTGAAATGGAGTTTCAATGAATTCACCATCCAATTTCACGTATCTGAAGGAGTTCAAGTGACTGACCATATATTCCTCTTCTCCATGGACAATAATGATTTTCCCTTTGGTTGGGTATATCAGCATCTGATGTAATGTAGAGGTGACGGCACCAATGTCATGAATCCATGGTCGGCCCAACAAACAGGAATAGGAGGGGCGAATGTCCATTGCGTAGAAAGTTAAATCAAAGGTTTGTGTTCCAACTTTATGGGGATGTCCACCTCCCCACGCACCATTCTATTTGAACCGTAAAAGGCCCTTACCACTATGTTTTTGGGTTTTAAGGTCAAACCATCACAGTCAAGTCTATCCAAGGCTTTCTTAGGCAGCACATTCAAAGACGATCCAGTATCAACCAGGACATAGGCCAAAGATGTGCCCCTGCATTAGACAGAGACATGCAATGCCTCGTTGTGTTTCCTCCCTCTAGGTGTAAGGTCAGCATCCGAAAAGCCTAAACCATTGTCAACTGTTAAACTGGCCACACAGTATTGGAATTGATAAACAGAGGTTTCTTGTGGTACGTGGGCAGTTTTGAGAAATTTCACTAAGGATTTTGCATGAGCCTCGGAGCACAACAGTAAAGCTAGCCTAGAGATCTTTGACGGAGTCTTCCCTAGCTGTTCGACTAAGTTGTAGTCACTTCTTTTATAATTTTCAGAATTTCCTCCATCTCCTTCTTGGAGGCCTCTGGGATAGATACTGATTGTGCCCTCATCTGGACAGGCTCAACCAAAATGCCTTTGCTCCAAGTCTCAGTAGACTCGGTGGTAAGGGGTGTCAGTAGGGGTAACCATAGGGATTGTAGTAGTAGTGCCAACAGGGACAGAAGCAGGGATGATCACATGACCGATAATAGTTTTCAGAGGAGAAATCTCTGGGGAGAATACTCTTCCACTTCGGGTTACCTTGCTGGCTCCCTCAATGTTTCCGATGTCGAGGTTAGCCTTCTTAAAAATCGAGTCTTCATCAGCCATCCAATCCTGTTTGACACCGTGATAGTAAACGCCGCCCCGATAATTCCAGGGGACAATTTTATCTGATGAGTACGGGATTGGTCCTGGCATAGTAATTATCAGCGGAGTCACTTTAGGAACTGATGTAATCCTAACGGTTCTTTTGGTGGAGACCCTGGAAGGATTGGCGGAAATGGTTACTATTGAAACATCATTGTAAGAAATGGTTGGAACGGGAGTCTTTTCAAACAAAATCTCTTTGTCTACCATTAGGTGCTGGACACCTGTTTTCAATAAATGACAACCAGTTGGTAGGGATAAACAGAGGTGGCAGCTTTCATCATAACCTGAAATAAACCGGCCTTCAATAGGTTCCTCTTGACAGTCAGAAGAGGAGTAACAAGTTCATCAACATTAGTAACAAACATTTCATCTTCAACAACGTTAATATCACGACCATGCTTGGGCATAGGAGTGGTGATAACATTTGGGATCTCAGGAGCATCAAATTCAATTTATTTTGCTTCGAGAAGGTCTTGCACCTTGTTTTTCAAAGCCCAACAGTTGTTGGTATCATGGCCTGGGCTTTATGAATGGTAAGCACTGCGAGCATTAGGATGGTAGTGAGGAGAGGCTGTGTTGGGATTCTTTGGGGCTTCCTTCAAAGTTACCAGATTAGATCTTAATAAATGTGGAAGGACTTGAGACAGCGTCATATTTATCCGGGTAAATTGTCTTACCGGTCTTTTTGTTCTCGGCTGGTTGCTTCTTTGTTGAGTAGGTGCAGGCTTAGGGATCATGACAACCCTTACCATTGGACGATGTTCAGTTCTGTCATGATTCCTTTAAGGGTATACAACATAAACTTCTTTCTTCCCAATAAATGCTTTTCTCATGGCACTAGAGGATGCGTCTTTTTGGATCTTTCCACTCTTAATCCCAACTTCCACTCTTACCCTGGTCAAGATTAATTTAGTGAAGCCTGCTGAGGAGCTTCCAATTAGATGATTGAAGAAAGGACCAGACAGGGTACCCAAAAACATGTCTACTAGCTCTCTTTCAAACAGGGGAGGCTGGACTCTTCCTGCTAAGTCCCTCCATTTCTGAGCATATTCTTTGAAACCTTCGCTTAAAACCATAGCCATACTCTAGATTTGAGTACGGGTGGGAGCAAGGTCTGCGTTGTAATGATATTGTTTATAAAAAGAAGAGGCAAGGTCTTTCCAATTATGGATATTGGCCCTTTCCAGTTGATATAACCAATCTAGTTGAGTCCCGGATAGACTATCCTGAAAGAAGTGGACCCACAAATATTTGTCGGTAGTGTGAGGCTGTATTTTCCTTACATAAGATCGAAGGTGCACTTGGGACACGAAACCCCATCGTACTAAGCAAACACTGGTGCTTTGAATTTTGGTGGAATAACAATCCTAAACACCAAACCCAGCTCTTCAAAGTCCAGCCCGAGCACTTTCTGAATTTCCATTGCACTTAGACATTCTTCCAGATGTTTGTATTTGTCATCAGCTGGAGGATACTGCTCTTCAAAGTAATCTTCTTCTTCCTCTTCAGATTCTGGAGGGGCAATCACTTCCTTGCCTTTACCTTCTTAATTATCCTTTTCACCAAATGACGTTGCAAAGTCTAGGGTCCGTCTGGCTTGTCCTTGGAACCTTCTTCCCATATTTAAAACACCGGTTAACTTTTTTGCCTTCTTCTTCTTTTCTTCGATCAACAAAATTTTCAAATCTTCTTGTCCTTTGGCTATAGTCAATGACATCTGTTGAAACTGAGCATTCTGCGCTTGGAGATCTTTTATCGTCTGTTCCATGTCCATCTTACTGAAATAAACAGTAGAAAGATGAGGAGACCTGTTGTAAGATGCCTGCTTATGTTATGATGAATGAAGATGCATATGCAATGATTTCAAGGAAATTAGGGATTTAAATTTGCTTTAGACTAAAAAGGAACACACGTCATATTAATAAATCAAAGTTTGAGTACATCATGCCTCTTTGGGCTTACAAAGAAATATAAAAAACTCTAAGATAAAAAAGTTGTACGCATCCTCTTTGGTGCGATGTAGGCTATCAGGCTCCGCTCCTCATGAAGCTGCTTGGTGAGTTCCAAAACCTTCTTCTCCCTGGCGTAGAATTGGGCCTCGAAAGTGTCTCGCTCCCCCTTAAGCTGTATCTAATCCCTTTGCAAGTCTTCAAGAGATGTGGGCATGTCAGGATGAAGGATAGTGTAGGGGACATCTCCTTCCATAATAGGCTCTATGATAACCGGGAGAATGGAGGGGTAAGGCATCATAAGACTTTGAGCATGAGCTTGTACCCATTTTAGGTAAGGCTCAAGAGGGATGGAATTCTTGTGTCCAAATGTCTTGCTATCTACCTTGTTCAACATCCTCCAAGCTCGGATAAACCTCTGGCGGTGACCTTGATCGTCATTCTCGTAGTCAAATACCAATCCTTGAATAAGCATCTCATGTGGGCCATCCCTTCGGGCGTAACTAAACTGTCTTAAGGCCAAGCAGGGGTTGTAGGAGATACCTCCCCTAATTCAAAGTAAGGGGACATTGGAGAATTCTCTACAACGGTCGACAATAGTAACATTCTTTATAGACCGGGAACACCAATGAATGTCTGAATGTTTGAGTGTCATCAACCTATGTGACCACCTTAAACCTTTCTCGTTGTTCAATACAGATTGGGGAAGATGCGAAATAAGCCATCTTTCCAAGAGAGGAGTACAATACATAAGAATACCCTTTCCTCATAGTGAGAGTGTGAAAATAATGTAGGATGTCTCCTAACAAAGTAGGCACCGGGTTGCGAGACATGAAGATTTTGACGGTGTTTAGATCTATGAGTTGGTCAGGGTTTGGAAACAAAACCATCCCATAGATGAGGAGAGCCACAATTTCCTTAAAATCTTACAGGTCCAAGGAGTTCCAACAGTTTTGGGCTTTCTCAAACAAGAACTTGGCTAAGAAACAGTTGACACCAGTCCTTGTTTCCCAATTAGTTGTGGTATCAGATGGTTGCAAGTGTAGAGCTTGAGCAATCTCTTCTGGCTTTGGATCTCTTTTCGTACCATTGAAAGGTAGTTGATTGAGAATGGGAATCCTCAAGAGTTGGTAGAATTCTTCCAAAGTTGGCAAAAGTTGATAATCGGGAAATGTGAAGAAATGGTGTAGAGGATCAAAGAATTGGAAGAGCACCTTCATCATGTCCTCATCAGTGTGGGAGGTAACCAAGTTTAGGAGGCGGCCATGTCTTTCGGTAAATGGAGAATTTTCAGGAACCCTTGATGCTAACTCTTTAAGTTGAGGAAGGATCTTTACAAGATTGACTTGAATGGTTTTCCTGTGAATAGAATCCATGTCTTACAAAACAGAGACAAAGATAAATCCCAAAATCCTTGAAATGGTTAGTGAGTATGAGTATGATGTTATGATGTTTATGATGTCATGTACAAGTAGATATATACAAACAAGTCCTTAGGTTTAGGCTTGCATGGAGTCTCATAGGTAAGTACCCTCTTGAAGTTTAGTTGGCTCAAACCTGTCCTAGCAATAGTAACCGGGTTCTAAAGGAGCTCAATATCACTGGTTTGTTTTCTCGGGCATTGTTTCAGCGCAAGCCTCTTTAATGGAGACCGAAATATCCCAAAAAACCAAACCTCAATGATTGTAGTATCGAGTATCTACCAACTTCGGACTGCACCAAAGTCGGACATCTCACTACGTTCTAATGGCCAAGTTGGTCAAGTAAAAGTTCTAGAAGTTAGTTAGTGCTTCATGACATCACTCAGCGGCCCCGTATTTTCCTTGGCTACTCAAGGGCTACACGTACCCACAAATATGTCACACTAACATAGCTATTTCTTAGACCATGTCGGTATACCCCGCACAGTTTCCACAATGTATTGCTACTTACCTATAAGGTATCCCAAATATGGGTAGAGGATTCAAACCCAAATAAAGAACCAAAACGTAAAGCATACAAGTCAAACAATGTAAGCAAATAAATGTGATCTAGCCCTAAGGTAACCCCACTTTTAAGATTCTCCTCAACAGATTCTCCAGATCTGTAACACGGTGAGAGAACTGACTTGGGTGTTTTGCGTTTGATCGCAAATGTTGCGGTTTAGCAAGAGTCACCACCGATTTTTCTTTTATCCAAAAGGAAAGGCTGAAAAGAAAAGGAAAGACCTTTGAGATATTTTCTTGAGTTCGGGGGGTAGATTATAAAAAGGGAAGGTATTAGCACCCTTTTTATCCATGGTTTTCCATGGGCTCTTAGTTACTTTCTAGATCACTTGCTTTTGTTTGAAAATGTGCTTTGTGTGGTTTTTGAAAGTATTTTGAAAAGGCGCCATCGTTTAGGAAAAATTTGTAATGATTCTCGTTTGTAATAATGTATACAAAGTGTTGATCTTTTGAAAATGTTTTCAAGTTTGATAGATGTTTTTGAAAGTGTTGGTGTTTGTTTTTGAAAATAGCAAGGATGTTTTTGGTTTGAAATTGAGCAAGTAACTAAGAATAATCTACCTACTCAAAAGTCTTTCATGTTTATTTCCTCTTTCCTTTGATATTGTTGTCTTACCATTGATTTAGTAAGTAACCCTATCTTTGGATGTAAAAGGGACGGGCAAGGGTCATCGTATAGCCATGATTAGCAATGTTGTAAGATATCTTAGCATTTGCTTTAGGGACTAAGATCATTTTGAAAGGCAACATGGATAGCGTCATCGAGGGACTATGATCTTGTATTTTTTGCTTATTTTTGCTAAGATACCTCACATGCATAATATGGTCATTTTTGTAAGGCAACAAAGTGGGTTTACCCTAAGGGTGTAAGTGTGCAAATGTATTAAGTTACATGCTTGATTTTGTCTTGATTAGAGTTTGCTACTTGTTGGTTTTAATCTTCTCATACAAAACCCTAATTACTAGCATTTGTATATTTAAATTGAGAAAAATAAAAATACTAAGCTATTACATCATTTAGGGGAGAGGGTGTATAAATCACAAATGGGGAATTACAAGAAATTAAATCTAAATAATTATTACAACCATATTGAATTTGAATAAATTGTACAAAAATAAAGATAAAAATGCCAGAGTATAAAATGTAAGAAGAAATGTGATTTTTTGCTTGATTTTATGAAAAAGGATTTTTTGACCTAGCTAACTAAAAATAATAATAATTAACTAAAAATATGAAAATTAAGATTAAGTTAAAAAAAGTATTTTTTTAGGGTTTTTCTTATGAAAGTTGTTATCTTAATGAAAATACAAATGAGAATTAATTAATTAAAATAAACCTAAGCCCTAAATTAATTTTATTCATAAGAAACTAATTTATAGTCAAACCCTAGTCTAAATATTTATTGAAAAGAAATTAATTTATTAAATGAAAAAATGTTTTTGTGTTCTTTTAGTTTTTTCTTTTATAAAAAAAAACTAATTAAATATAAAATAATAAAAATATAAATATTTTTGGATTTTTATTAATGAAAATAATAATAATAATAATATTAATAATAATAATAATAAAAGATGAAATAAAAATAAAATAAAATAATAAAGCCAGGGAGGTTAACATTGAATTTGGGAGGTAATGTTAAGAAAAAGTCAGGCCCAAGGTATTGCTGGCTCAAACGCTTCCTAAAAGGAGAAATGACAAAAATGTGGAAAAATGCAAAAGGCAACGCGATGAGGTTTGAACCCATGACCTCTTGTTACCAGCGCGTTGCCTTACCACTGGGGTCGCTATACATCTGTTAATATAACTGAAATGATAAATATATAATACAAAACAAGTCCTGAATACACTTCATCTTTAACCTCTAACCAAACCACCTGTAACTTCACCATTTCTCAACAAAAATGGAAAATGCAAACATGAAAATTGTTCCATTTTTCCATACGAATCCTACCATATAAATATCATAAACTATAAATCAAAGATGAATGAGAATTTTTGAAAGTACCAAATTCTGACCTAATTATTTTTAGAGGTTCAAATTCAAAATTCTAACTACTCAAGCAACAATAATGAAATCTAAGGATATGGTTAGCTTCAGGACAATGATATCTACATTTCTTATTCACAAATAAACCATTAATGATGCTTGTATGAAGAGTTCAAAATTCAGAAAACTCACCTTACAAGAGGGTATCGTGTTTTGAGTTTGAGCAACTTTTAATGAGTTCTAGTGATTGGGTTACCTTCCTCAAGTTCCCAGGAAGCTAATGTGATGCTTGGCTTAAGCTGAAAGTGGCTGAGGAGTTCTGGAGAAGTCAAGGTGTAAGGTGCTGTTTTTGAAGATGGTGGATGATGATGGAGGTGTTACAGTCGTGTTGCAGGTGTTAGAATTGTTTGTGTATGTTATTTAGAAGCTTTTGAAAGTAAAAGGCCAAGAAACACACGAGCAAATTTAGAGATTGGACTCAAAACCCAAATGGTAAGTTTTGAGATGTTTTTGGTGGTTCTGTGTTTTAGGAGGTTTCAGGGCTTGAGCATGCGTGTTTTTTCTTACAAATGACTCATGTTTATGTATGGAAAAGGTTTGGATACTTGAGGTGGTGAGAAGTACAAGATCACGTGTTTTTGCTTCTTGGCTTGTTTTTGAAGTAAGGTTGACAAACATGTTTTCAATGCATAGTACAAAGATATCTAGAGTGGTTACCAACTTTAAATATGCTTATATTACTTTTTAGAGGAAGCTTGTGCAAAAGGAACAAGTGCAAAGCTCAATGCAAGTTGACTTTGCATACAACTTGCTTTATGTAAATGACAATGGTGCCTTTGTGCCATTAATGGAAAATTGTCTTGGATAAACTTGAATCAAATGGATAATAGCTCAAAAGCAAGTGTAATCTTCTGATTAGAGAGAGATCTTGAGGTTTATAGGCCTGTCAAGCAATATTGTGCAGCATAGGTTGATATTTGAATTCTTGTTCATCAAAAATGACCTATAATTTTAGTTTGAAAACCCTAACTTCCTCTCTTCGATTATCCTTGCTCAAGAATGATATCAAGGAGTTCTTGGACATTTTGGAAATCTTGTAATGTTCTCTACAACCCCTATTTTAATCACTTTTGAAAATTCTCCATGGAACTATGTGAAAAATTGCCACGAAGTTAGGTCAAAATCCTGCCTAAACTAGGGCAAAATTTCACTAAGTGTTTTGTTTCATGACCATGACTTCATGGATTAATAACTTGAGATACAAGCATTTCTAGGATAAGTTGTGTAAATAAATGTTGTAGATATCATGGAGATCTACAACTTTCATGTTGAAAGTTTCTTTTTAATCATCTTGCATCATGGTGGAAAATTGGCTCAAAGTTGTGAAAAAATATGAAGTTTTCAACACTTAGAAAAATTTCTAAGTTTGAAAACTTTGACTTTTCAAAATGAAATCTTGAATTTTTGATTTCTTGATGAAAAAGTTTCATATTTTGACATGTTTTGACTTTTCAGTGTACAGTTGACTTTTGATCAGTTGATTGGAAAATCAACTATCAATCAATTGAGCTTGAGAAATCTTTTGAGTCATGCAATTAGGTCAAAATGATGCAATTGAACTCTTGAGATCATGCCTCAAACCAATTAACCATTTGCTAGGTCAAAAATCAGAAATTGCCCTTTCTCAGCTAAAACCCTAATTTTGACCATTTTTCCCTTTTGATGATCTGATCAAATTTCTTGAGGAATTGTGGTCCAAACTGGATCAAATGATACATATGAGTTTATAATGTTGATATGGATAAAAAAATATGAAGTTTGACTGTAAATTTTCCATAATTGACTTTTTCCCCAATACAACTGATTTTTAGGTCAACTGCTCAATTGACTTAGCAAAAATGTGATCTGAGGCTTGAAACTTCACATGAGTAATCTTGGGGGTCCATAATGATACATGAAAGTCATATGAGGAATTAAAAGCTCAAATATCCCTGTGAAATCTCAAATGCTAATTTCAGTCATCAATTCTTAAGGAGGTGTCTTGAGCTGATCAACCCTTGTGCAGTCTTGAACCAAAGGAGATTTTATAAGAAAATGTTTGATAAATGAGAGGGAAAATTTTGGGGTACAACAACACCATGATTCGACGTTGCTTTGTTGTGTAGACAAGAAGGAAGCTGAGAAAAATATGGAAGATATGCACGAAAGAGTCTTTGGTACTCACTCTAGTGGGCATACAATGGCTAAGAAGATTCTGAGAGTGGGTTATTATTAGTCTACTATGGAAACTGATTGCCATGATCATTCCAGAACTTGCCATAAATGCTAAATTTATGCTGACAAAGTACATGTGCGTTCGGTTCCTTTGAAAGTCTTAACTTCTCCTTGGTCGTTTGCAATATGGGGAATTGATATGATTGGAGAGATTAAGCCTACCGCTTCCAATAGGAATCGTTTCACCTGTCCTCTATTGATTACTTCACAAAGTGGGTTGAAGCAGCCTCGTTTGCTTCCGTTACCAAGAATGTTGTGGCTCGGTTCATTAAATACAACCCTATATGTCGGTATGGCATCCCTGAAAGGATCATCATGGACAATGGTACCAATCTTTACAATACTATGATCATGGAACTCTATATGCAGTTCTGGATTAAACATCAAAATTCTTCTTCGTACCGACCAAAAATGAATGGTGCAGTGGAAGCCTCCAACAAGAATATCAAGAAGATCTTGCAGAAGATGATAGTGATATACAAAGAATGGCATGAGATGTTACCATTTTATCTTCATGGTTATCGCACTTCAGTATGTACATCAACTAGAGAAACCCTGTTCTCTCTAGTCTACGGTATGGAGGATGTCTTACCTGTTGAAGTCCATATTCCTTCCTTAAGGATTATGAAAGATGTAGGTTTAGATGAAGACGAATGGACTCAGACTCAACTGGACAAAATAAATTTGATCGATGAAAAAAGGCTTGCGGCTGTTTGTCATGGTCAGATGTATCAAAAACGCATGATCAAAGCCTTTAACAATAAAGTCAAACATCAAGTATACCAGGCTGGTGATTTGGTAATAAAGCGCATTATCCTACCACAAGGTGATCCCAGGGGAAAATGGACTCCCACATACGAAGATTTTCCACACCATGTGAACGTGGACATAGTAAAAAAACACTACGCATAAAAGAGACCCTCTAGGTTGACAAGCATAGGAAAAAGTAAGGGCATCCTGGCGAAGCAAAATATTTCAGGAAAAAATTAGGGATATATATAAAAAATTGTACATCCGACAAGTCTAAAACCTGGAAAGACGGCTTGGGCAAAAAAGGGTATCCCAATGGACTGAAAAATCGAATGGGAGGTCCAGTCAAAAGTTAGGGATTAAAGCGTACGACTATGTCCCTTGGATCACCCATGTACTTACAGCCATCTTCATTACTAGCGTCAAGTTCAAATGGTACATAACAATTCAATCATCGTCTTCTAACAACAAGTGATGAGATATTTGAAGACATAGAGGCAATAACAGAGTTGAAACTTGATGGGATTGTTTCCACATAGATATTTTTCCTTGTTTTTCTTTGTACCCTTTCTTCATTCTTACGACGATTTCCTCTTACTAGGATTTATGTCTCATTGTATAAAACTACTTGCTTATAGGCAAACTTTCAGAATTAATGCAATTAGATTTCAACATTCAAAATTGTTTTACTTTCTCTGTTTTGTTTGCAAAAACGTCCAATGGTTACATTGAATGAACATATGCATTTGAACATGATTACTATTAACAAAATATATTCATAAAAATAGGACTAGCATTTACTAAAGACTCTAGGAGTTGGGATAATGTTCATGTCATCCACAAATCTCCGTAGAGCAATCTCTGCAGAACTATCTCTATAGAGCTATCTTCACAAGCTCATCTCCAAAAAGAGGTATATTCCCCAATCTAGCATGCCATCAGATAGAAATTGGGGCATCTTCCAACGATTCACCTCTATATCCCTGATGGATAGCTCGACATGATATCTTCCCTAATAGACCCCCTAGCAGATAAGGAAGTTTGATCATTTCCCCAGCATACAGTGGAAACTCCCTCAACGCAGCCTATGAAATCCCGATCCCCATCAGATATTATCTCATCAACACAGTTTACAAGAAGTCTCTTCTCCAACAGGGTTTATTTCCCCAACAAAGTTTATTTCTCTGATATTGCAATTCCCCGACAAGATTCTCTTCCCCGACAAAATGTCATTCAACTTTGTCCTCCCCAGAAGAGGAGACATCCATATCTGAAACTTGGTCAGATAACACATCAGAGGATTATCCATCTCTGTTGTCCCCAGTCAAGGCAAATAAGAATCAAATCCTTCAAGAGAACGATGAATGGCCAATTTTCCTAGAATTCTTCTATCCCCAAGTAGTACTCGAACGTCCCCAATGGAGTGTCCTCAAACAGAAATCGGGGATCCCCAAAAAAGACGTTCCAAAAAAATTGAGAAAATATTGTTTTCATCTCCAACAACAGTTAGGGATTTATTTTCCCCAACCAAAGATATTATACGAAGCTATTGATACGTTCCAGCGACATATTGCACCCATACATCATTTACAAAATATCATAGCATATGCATACGAACGCATATAGTATTATTATTTATTTTGAGAGCATCATTACGCAATGCATTACATATATCATGACACTGCATAAAACTAACTTTTTTCCAGGGTAGTTTGCAAACAGATAAATATTGTCAACAGTTTATCATCCTTCAGATACAATCAGTCAATGATTCATTCAGATACTTCTTTGGATATAGTCAAGAATAGATTCATTCCAATACATCTTCCAAATATAGCTCATATACGATCAAGACATAGACCCATTCTGATATTCATTTCGGTATATCTTTAGATACAGTCAGGCGTAGACTCACTCTAATACGGATCTCAGATATAGTCGGGAGAAGACTCATTCCGATCCTCTCGGATACAGTACGGAGAAAACTCATTTTGATCCTCTTATAGATACAGTCAAGACATAGACTCATTATAGAACATCATTCAGATACAACCGAGACATAAGATTCATTCTGACATTTCCCTGTACAACTTCTAGTATAGTCAGACACAGAATCATTCTAGTATACTTCTCAGATACAATCGAGCATAGACTCATTATGATACTCATATCAACAGTTACTTTGGATGGCATCTATAAGTCCATCTCCGATGACACTCTATCACCTCTCCGAATGGCATCTTTAAGCCCATTCAAGCAATATAATCAACCAACAGTGTTACTTCATGCGCATGTGAGTGCAAATTTCTGGGCACTTAAGTGTTCAATCCTCTTCCACCTTCAGATCACAAATGGCGAGCATGCCAATCTAACTCTTCAGGTTTAAAATGATTGAATAGGGGCAGCTGTTGTACCCCAAAACTTTCCCTCCCATTTTTCAAGATACCTCCTCATGCTCCTAGGGTTCTCAAATGCTCAAGACTACTCAAGGGTTGGCAAGACAAACTCTCCTCCTAAGCAGTTGACCTACAACTAAGGTTTTTGTTTTCTCAAGGAAAATTGGACTTCTGATGCCTCAAGTGGATTTTATGGTTTCTCATATGTCTCAAAGAATCCTTATGCCACATTCAAATCCTTGCAGCACAAGTTTGCTCAGTTAATTAGTCAGATGATTGAAAATTAAATGTATTGGGCAAAAAGTCAACTTTGACCAATTTACAATCAAACTTCAATATTTTTGGTCAACATCAACATTTTGAAGTCACGTTCATCATTTGATCAAGGGTTGATCATGATTCATCAAGAAAACTCAAGATTCATCAAAAGTCAAAAGTTACTAAATTAGGATTTTCTTAAGGAGATGTCAACTGAACTTTGACCTAGCGTAACTTTCACGTACTTCATCAGAAATTTCTCAACCACAGCTCATTTTGGAGAAAATAAAATTCTATACAACTTTGTCTCTCTAAGATCAAGGCCAAAAATGCTCATTTGAGAGATATGGGCCAACACATTACAAATCATTTTAAAAGTCAACAAAAAGATACTTTTTATCAAAGCAATTTACATCAAGATAAAGTCTTCAAATGGAAAAATGATACATATAGAGATTGTAGGGGAAATCTTGAAGTTCCCAAAAAGTCTAAGATCACCTTCATATGACAAAAATTGAGAGAGTTATGATTGGTACAAGTTGGGAAATTTTGAAAAAATGCATGAAATCCAATTTGAGAAAACCTGGATTTTTGGGCTAATGGGCTTATCTTCCAAGGTCCAAACGTGTTTTTGACCTCATAAGAGACTCCTAAATCCATTCATTTATTTTTGTGATCTTTATTTCTTTTATTTTTTATTTTATTCATTTAAATTCAAAATTAAATCAAATAAATATTAAATATATGTATAAGGCATAAAAGGCTTTTGATTCAAATCTCTTGGAGGCCCAAGGTCATGCAAAAACTGTGTGGACTTATTTACAAAACAAATCTTCATGGTTTGCAAGATTTCAACCTATTTTAAAACAAAATCAAAAGATAGGTTTTACATGATGTCCAAGCCTATCTCTTGACCTAATCTCTTCTCCTATATATACCCTTCATATTCAAACAAAAGGGGGACGGAAAAAGTTGTTCAAGAAACAAGGTGTTGGAGATTGAAATTTGCAAGAAAGAGGTTGAAATCGAAATCCATCATTCAGCCATCCTCAAGGCCAACCATTCATTCAAATCAATTCCTGAGGTACCATATAGTAAGTTGGGGTCATTCTTGATGATCAAAGATGCATAAAACATGCATTACATCCATCACCGGTTTTGCATTTTTGTAAAATTCATGTTTTAATTTCTATGAGATTTTGATGTAAACTAATGATTTCATTGTGTTCCTGAGACCAAGTAGTACAGGTTCAATCCGTTGCATGAGGCCCATAACGCTAGGATAGCCTATCACCATCATTGAACCATTTTGCATTGTTTTGTTCGTATCTCTTTGTGCAGGTCGAATTAGCCAAAACTAACACCGCCATTGGATTCACAAGGGTCGATTTAGGGGGGTAGGGTCCTTCTTGATCATTAATGTAGCGGTAGAAATGTTTAAGACTAAGCCATTGGATTGACTAGACTTTATACAAATCAAAATAAAAATCGCCACCACGCTTTATTATTTCCAAAGGAATGGGAAAAGAGCGAATAACCCAAAAAAAGGGGGAAACATTCAAGGTAAGGGGGTTGGTTATGTAAATGGAAGGTATTAGCACCCTAAACATCTATGGTACTCTGCAGGAGCCTCTTTGTAAAATCTGTATATTTTAGCTATAAAAAATGTTGTATATATAAAAAAATGGATGATGGAGGTCAGGAATGAAATATATTTAATTTTATAATTTTTGCACCCACCGCGTTTGCGAACCTTTAGTGCCTACGTACCACCATTCGTGCAATAGGGGATCAGGGTACACGTAGTTCCTCGTTTAGAAATTTGAAACACAAATGCGTTGGTTAATTTTATGAGATAAAACATCATCGTCATTGTCCGTGTGAAAAACATACCTACTACCCACAACCATGAGAAAGGAGATTTTGCATCATCTCAAAGTGGAGGATATGGCTTGGATTTTAAAATCAACAATGCCTCACTCAACACCCAAGTGGAAAATATCTCTCTTCACTACATATTGTAGAAGTATAGTTGTTTCCATCACTACAAGGATTGACAAGAGTCTAATCTTTTTCCGAGAAAATTTTAAAGATAAAAAGCCAAAATGGCAAGATGGTTTGAAATGAGATTGATTGACTTTTAGTCTTCTCACAAAAAATGTCAAGGTATCATTAAGTTGATTGGGGTTTATTTATGAAAATGTTTTGAAAATACATGGACATCAGTCCAAGTTTATTATAAAAGTGGTTCAAGTTCAAAAACAAGAAGCCTTTTTTTTTCAATAAAAAAAGGAGGAAGGATATTTATGAAATTGAAGAAGATGAGAGGAGAAGAAGGGACTATCCTAAAGCAAAAAATAAAAGCTATGGATAAGAACCATCTAACCAACAAGAAGCCAATACTTAAAATTATGAGCCAAGATAGAATTCTCATTCCTTGGATTGAAACCAAGCAAGCAAAAAATACTAGACCTCTTGAGAGAACCAAACTTCAAGTGTATTAAGTCTTCAAAAAAATTGGGTAGAGTAACGGCTGTATACAGGTGAATTCCAGATTACAAACAGAGGGTGTAATCACAAAAACCTACACACACAAACAAATAAGCAACCCAATGTCTTGAGGTGACCCTCAAGAACTCCAGACAAAATAATCATATAAGGTCACAAAGTCTCCATGATAGGCCAAGGTTTCTAATTCCAAGTCCAAGAAAAGTCACATGCTCCATAATGCCAAGTATAGTAACCAAATAGTCCAAGTACCATTAAAGATTTTTTAGGGTTTATGTTGATTATTAAGTATCTTAAGAAAGGAAAAGAAAAGCTCAGGTGAGCAAAGTAAAAATGGAAAGAAAGTAAATGCTCAAATGAGATAAGATGAAAATGGCATGAAATGTAAATGCTAAAAGTAAATGGTACTTAAAGCAAAAAAAAAAGTATAAGGTAAAAAAGTCAATAATTAGTGGTTAGTTGGATGACCATCTTGAAGTTTTCATTTGGAAATCATTAGAGGATTGGTAGAACCAAAGCCTCCACACAACAAGTTGCATTTGCTTTTTGTCAAGTATATCATCCATTTGGAATTCTCATAAGTACTATTTAATGATCAACGATGTTTAAGTGATCTGCCGTTGACCAAAGGTGTTGTAGATCCATTAGAGGATTGGTAGAACCAAAGCCTCCACACAGTGAATCTCAAGATTATTGGATCAAAGAGATCAAATTAACATACTTGGGCTTGCAATCATAAGTTTGGTCCGCAAATGATCATTTATTCAAATCGGGACAAAATTTAGCGCTATGTTAAGCAATCATAAGTGGACTTATATAGAAGTCGCACCTATTTTGAGGCTGGTCAATAGCAATCTATGCACCATTTATTTTGAGACATGATATAGAGATCTTGCTCCAACAATATCTAGTGCAACAACACATTTGAATTAAATTTTAATCAAACTATTATTAAAATCATTTATCCATTTCTGTGGAGTTAAACTCAACACCATGGATCCAATGATGTTAATAAAGTTCATGATCCAAAATCTAACCCAAGATCAGCCAGAAAATAGTCATAAAATAATATCACATTTTAATATACATAAAAGGATTTAAAAATAGTGTTTAGAAATAGAAAATAAAGAGAAAAATATCAACTATGTTCAAATTAATCAAGAAATAAAAAGTAAGACCATAGGAAAAATCAGAAAAAGGCTCAAATAATTTTACAATTTTTTTGGTAATTTCTTAAAGTCAGAAACTATTTTTAAAATTAAAATAAATGGGTAAAATAAACAAAAAAATGGTAAAAAATAGTAAAGTCAGAAACAAAAATAAAATAAGGTCACCAATATTTGTCACAATATCATTGGATCATTCCATAATTTTTTCAGAATTTTAAAAATGTATAAAAGTATTTTTAAACATTTAAAACAAATCAAATTAGTGTAAAATTTATAAAAATACCAAAACACAAAATTAAATTGTGAAAAAATAAAAATCAGAAAGAGAATAATCAAAAATATTTTTCATAATTTTTTCAGATTTTTTGGACTAAAAATGACTTTTCTATGATTTTTTGAAATTTAAAACAATTAAAATATAAAAATCAGAAAAAGAAAATAAAAGTAAAATATGTGGACCATTGGATGAGAGTCAAAACGCGTTAGTAATCAAATCCAAGGGAATTGGCGCGTTGTGCATATCATGGTTATTAATGAATATTGTACAAAATCATTAATTAAATCAGGATTTGAAAAATACAGATGGCGCGCCTTCATTGGTTGGAAGATGACACGTTGGTCATCTTCAACCTCCAGCCATCATGAATTGCAGGTCTCTCAAACTGTAAAATCAAAAGCTTAGACCTATGCCATTCGGTTCGTCTCTTCAAGACGAAGACAACCACACCCTCGCGCCAAATTTATATAAACTGTAGCTCAAGCAATTTGGAAGGAAAGTTTTGAAAAGGGATTTGAAATTTCATGGTCAAAACGTGTTTCCAGTAAAAGGTAAGTGTTACGACTAGGACCAAGGTGATGAGAGAAACACAATGATATCAGAGTTTTGAAGAATTGATGAAGAAATCTACCTATTGAAGTTGAGTTGCAGAGCTCTAAAACTGGACTTCTATGGAGCAGTATAGGGCACGATTCTTGAATGTAATTATGTGGTTAGCTTCAGGGAAGATCAAGGAAGGTGAATTGATGGAAAAATTGGATTGAAAAAGGCTCGAGAATGGATTTTGAAGTTCCATAAAATTGAGTTATGGAGCAAGTTTTGCAGGGTGATTCTGGCTATCCAAGCTTGGAAAAATGAATGGGATAGTTCATGTATTTATAGGAGAAGCGAATGGGATCAAAAGGAAGAGTGAGTGATGCGTTTTGGAGGGAATTCGTACAAACCTGATGCACGAGTGAAGTGTGATCCAAACTTCACCAAAACTCATCCAATTCTTGCATTTTGATGCACTAATCCACTTGGGAAAGTTGGATAATCATGTTTAGACCCAAAACGCGTGTTAATTTGAGGTTTAAAGGTTGTAACATGAAATTCAAATTCTGACTTGCAAGGAAACTTCAATTCCAAGTTACAATTTTTGAAACTATGGCATTCTCAGCTCAAGGGGTCTTAAGGCATGATTCTTGATGCTTTAGAAAGATGAGGTTATAATCTTTGCAATGGAAAAAGAATGGAGTTAAATGGATGCTTGAGCTGAAAGTTATATTGATTCAAGGTTGAAGAAAAAGGGTTGACTTTCCATACTTAGAAATATTTCAAATTCTTCATCAAAAATGTCCTATAATGTCTTGCATCCAAACATGGCCTTCCACTTGGAATTTGCTCTTGATCAAAAAAATATGGCATGAATTATATCTCTTGAATGACATTTTGAAACTGGAATCATTCAAAATCTCCAAAATTTGAGCAAGTTATGACTTGTTGAAGTTGGCAAAATTTCATGAAATGACCTATAATCTTTTGCATCTTTAAGGAAACTTCCATTCATTTTCACACTTTGCACATAAAATAAGGAATAAATTTCACATCCTCAATATCATTTTGGAAAAAGAATGGGCTCAAGGTGATAAACATTAACCAAGTTATGATCATTTGAAGTCACACATAGAAAATTGGGGATTCTTCTAGAGGACTTGTAATCTTTCTTCTTCACCAAGTTTCTTCCACATGAAAACTCTTTGGAACTTTTGAAGTGATTTGTTGATAATCCTTTGAAGAGAAGTATGTCTTTAGAATCATTCAAAAATACCAAAAGGTAAGCAAGATATGCTCCTTTGAAGTTCAAAACCCTAGCTCCTAGATCAAGAAAATGCTTTGAAGAACTTTGATAAGCTTAAACAAACTTCTTGTACCAATATTCTTTCTTTTTGAATATAAGTTGTTGAGGATGATAATGAGGATTCATAGCTACCAAAACCACTTCCATATCTTGAAATTTGAGATAAATATGCTCTTGTGACCAATGGGAACAAAACCTTGTCCAAATATGAAAACTTCTCCAATCAACCCCTTGTACTTTTGATTCAAATCTAATAACCTTGAAATGTGATGAACCAAAGCAACCTTGACATGCCAATCCTTCCAAAACCAATCCAATGCAGAGGTTTGAACTTCTCAAGCTATATTGACTAGGGCATGGAAATAAACTCATGAACCCATGGAGTAACTTGTTATATCTCATTGCCCTTACATACATGGATAACAAGTAAGACAAGCCAACATTGCATTTTATTAGTTAAATGAAGAAATCAAAACAATATTCATGATCACAAAAGGAACATAAGTCAAGGTGCTTGGTAATCCCTCAAAAGGAGCAAAACTCAATGTAGGGAGGGGAACCAAGAATCCTAGTGTAATCTTGTTGTGAATAAACCAACATGGTATGATGAAGGGATCTTAGGGGGGATAATTGGGGTACAACATCTGCCCTTATTTAAGTTTCTTCTATCTGGAGATACTAAGGTTAAAAATCTTTATGTCGACGCGATCGAAGATAATTAAATATAAAACAAACCATGTTTTTGGCCCTAAGATGTCATGCAAATGCTTATGCCTATGAATGCATATGAACAGGACCAAAGAGATGCAAAGTATCACTGGGGATGCAACAACAATAAAGAACAAAAGAAGCAACCCCACCAGGATAATAAATCACTGGTAGAACAAAAGACCCGAATCAAAGAGGTTCGTAGAATTGTCAAAGGATACACCAACTTCTACCGAAGGAGAAGCTACCAATGTTTACTGAAGGTAGAGAGAAAGATAACAAACATCGACGTTCACTGTCAATGGTCTACCAACTTTCACTGAAGGTAGAAAGAGAATATATCATTGCACCGCCATTTACTGACGATGAACTACCAACGTTCATTGAGGGTAGCAAAAAGATAATAAACATCGACGTTCACTGCTGATGGTCTACCAACTTTCACTGAAGGTAGAAAGAGAATATATCATAGCACCGCTGTTCACTGACGATGAACTACCAACATTCACTGAGGGTAGCAAAAAGATAACAAACACCGACGTTCACTGCTGATGTTCTACCAACTTTCACTGAAGATAGAAAGAGAATATATCATAGCACCGCCGTTCACTAACGATGAACTACCAACATTCACCGAGGGTAGAAAAAAGATAACAAACACCGACGTTCACTGCCGATGTTCTACCAACTTTCACTGAAGGTAGAAAGAGAATATCATATCACCGCCTAAAATTAACGATGAACTACCAACATTTACTGAGGATATCAAAATGATAACAAACACCGACATTCACTTCCGATGTTCTACCAACTTTCACTGAAGGTAGAAAGAGAATATCATATCATCTCCGTTCACTGACGATGAACTACCAACGTTCACTGAGGGTAGCAAAAAGATAACAAACACCGACATTCACTGCCGGTGTTCTACCAATTTTCACTGAAGGTAGAAAAAGAATATCGTATCACCTATATTCACTGACAATGAACTACCAATGTTCACTGAGGGTAGCAAAAAGATAACAAACAGCGACGTTCACTGCCGGTGTTTTAACAATTTTCACTGAAGGTAGAAAGAGAATATCATATCACCGCCGCTCACTGATGATGAACTACCAACATTCCCTAAGGGGTAGCAAAAAGATAACAAACACCAACGTTCACTGTCGATGTTCTACCAACTTTCACTGAAGGTAGAAAGAGAATATTATATCACCGCCGTTCACTGGCGATGAACTACCGACGTTCACTGAGGGTAGCAAAAAGATAACAAACACCGACGTTCACTGCCGATGGTCTACCAACTTTCACTGAAGGTAGAAAGAGAATTATATCATATCACCTCCGTTCATTGACGATGAACTACCAACATTCACTAAGGGTAGAAAAAAGATAACAAACACCGACGTTCACTGCCGATGTTCTACCAACTTTCACTGAAGGTAGAAAGAGAATATCATATCACCACTGTTCACTGACGATGAACTACCAATGTACACTGAGGGTAGATAAAAGATAACAAGTTTCCCCAAGATTCTGGTGTTTCACCTAGAACGACTCTCAACTTCTTCTTTAACCAAGGCACTCTGCCTGGAAAGGATAACATATGAGCTCTCTCAAATAAAGAGATTTTCTACTTGTTGTCACGGAAGATTGTAAAATGAAATGGCTTTTTGGGAAGGAGGTATGACTTCCTGGGGAGCTGCCATGATATTCTTGCTGAGGGGATAAAGTCTTCTCATGCAAAATAAATGCACCAACCAAAATCTGGAGTTTTCAGAAATCCAAAGTAAATAACATTGCCGTGGAACCACAGATTCATACCAGAAATAAACTGGAATGAAACAGTCAACCAGAATACATCCTTTGAGAAATAAACTCAAGAGGGAAAACCAAATCCAACCAAACAAGGAGCTGTACTGAAGGGCTAAAGCAAAAATCTTCCATGAGGGACAACTAAGTGGGTACATTGAAAGAATATACGCTTTCTTCTTAGGACCAACACTCTGTTGAAGAGAGGACAACGTAAATATGAAAAACAGGGTAATATGTCAACAAAAATATTAACAAATGTCAATGAACAATGACTTGCCAATTTTAGCTATGCATGATGTATGCATGAATGTATGAGCGTTATCGTGCGTATGCTGACACAACAGATATACAACATTAGGAACAACCAGGTAAAATTGCCTCGGGCACTAACAATACTCGGATAAACTTCATCCAGGATGATCATTCCAAGAAAGGTAAAGGTCAGCTGAGGAAACAAAACCTATTGCCTGCTTTAACTTTACTGAGGAGAAACATGATCCAGAGGTAGATAAATCAAAGTGATGAAATAGTACGGATACAGGGATAGAACATCCTTCTTCAGGCTTCACTGAGGAAACAAGTGTTTTCGAAAGTAACATTCCTATTGGAGATTACAAAACCAGTCTCAAGCAAAGCAGACTGACACCAAAACATCCGAACATTCATTGGGGAAATCAAACTCACTTCATTGGCGAGGTTAACATCATATTCACAATACGTCCTTCATTTGGAGAAACCAGGGACCTACGTTCTTCAAGAGCGAGTATGGTACTAATCTCTCTGGAAAAAAGAACTTATATTGGGCCAAACGAAAACTTCACTGGATAAAAGGCAGATTGAAACTTCACATCATGAAAACTCAGAAAGGAGGGGAAATGAATCCAAACTTGACCGAGGGTACCGGAACCATAAACCCAATACGGTGAAAACAACCCGAGTAGACCTTCCCGAGGGGAACAAAAACTTCTCAAAGCAAGTGGAGTTTGTCCATTCTTGGGATCACCATTTTTGTTGTCATTGTTTCATCATAAATCTCAAAGTAAAAACAGATTTTAAAATCTCTTTTTTTTAAAAGTTAATTTTGTTATTTAATCTATTTTACTTTGAAAGTTATTATCAATAATAAATGGAGTCTTTGCAAACTAAATAAAATAAGAAATACAAAGAATTGGGTAAAAGCTCAAATTTCATTAATAGAATGGTAGTCTACAAATGGCGAGACTCCATAGATGATTACAAAGTTCGGAAAATGGTAATATATACTGGAAAAGATACATTGAGATAAAATGGCCATTATCCCCTCTAACAACTTTTGAAATCCTGAGCATCGGCTTCTGTTGAAGTATGGTGAGGATCCGAGAAGAGTATTTCTTCAATGATTAAATCTTGTCTGACATAGTTACTTGCCCAGAAAGTCCCTAACTTTTGCCTAAGCTTCCCTTGCGGGTTTTCAACTTAGCGGGAATTTTATTCTGTTTATGTCTCAAATTTTTGCCTAGACCGCCCTTTCGGGTTTTCAGCCTACCGAGACGCTCCTTTTTGCCTAAGCCGCCCTTTCGGGTTTTCAACTTAGCGAGCTGTTCTCTTATTTCTTTAGGCGAAGTATTCTTGACTGCGTCAGCATTCATGGGACGTGGGAACTCCTCGCCATCCATAGTTTCAAGAATTAATGCACCGCCAGAGAAGGCTTTCTTGACCACATATGGGCCTTCAAAATTGGGAGTCCACTTGCCCCTAGAATCAGTGTTGAAAGACATGATCTTCCTGAGCACGAGGTCGCCTTCTCTGAATTCACGAGGTTTGACCTTTTTATCAAAATCTTTTTTCATTCTTCTCTGATATAACTGGCCATGACACAAAGCTTCCATTCTCTTCTCCTCAATCAAATTCAATTCGTCAAACCTGTTATGGACCCATTCAGCCTCTGTCAACTTGGATTCCATTATCACATGCAGCAAGGGAATCTCTACCTCGACAGGGAGTACAACTTCCATTCTATACACTAGGGAGAACGAGGTTTCTCCTGTTGAAGTGCAGATAAATGTTCGATATACATGCAGAGAAAAAGGAAGCATTTCATGACAATCCTTATAAGTAACAACCATTTTCTGGATAATTCTCTTGATATTCTTATTAGCAGCTTCAACAGCCCCATTCATCTTAGGCCTGTATGGAGATGAATTATGATGGATAATCTTGAATTCTTTGCACAGTTCTGTCATTATCTTGTTGTTCAAATTCGAGCCATTGTTAGTGATAATCCTACTTGGCACACCATACCGACATATAAGGTTATTCTTAATGAAGCGCACAACCACCTGCTTAGTAACATTGGCATATGAAGCAGCCTCCACCCACTTGGTGAAGTAATCAATTGCTACTAAGATAAAACGGTGTCCATTCGAAGCTTTGGGTTCTATCAACCCAATCATCTCAATACCCTAGATAGATAAAGGCCACGAGGAGGAAATCACATTGAGAAGTGTCGGAGGCACATGGACCTTGTCTGCATAAATCTAGCATTTATGACACTTCTTTGCAAACTTATAACAATCGGATTCCATTGGCAACCAATAGTAACCTGCCCTTAGCATCTTTTTAGCCATTGAATGTCCATTGGCATGAGTGCCAAATGAACCTTCATGAATCTCATGCATCAACATGTCTGCTTCGTGTCTATCCACGCATCTGAGCAAGACCATGTCATAATTTCTCTTGTATAACACGTTTTCATTGAGGAAGAAACTTCCAGCCAATCTTCTCAGTGTCTTTCTATCTTTCTTTGATGCACCGATCGGGTATTCTTGAGTTTGAAGAAAATGCTTGATATCATGATACCAAGGTTTTTCATCTTCTACCTCCTATGTTGTAAACACATGAGCGGGCCTATCCAGCCGTCGAACCACAATTTGGGGTATATCATTCCAAGTATTCACTTGGTACATAGAAGCCATGGTTTCCAGAGCATCCGCCATTTGATTTTCGTCTCTAGGGATGTGATGGAATTCAACTTTATTGAAGAATGGTAATAATCTTCTAGCATAATCTTTGTAAGGGATCAAGCCAGGGTGACGAGTATCCCATTCTCCTTTAATATGATTTATTACCAAAGCTGAATCACCATACACATCGAGAATTTTAATTCTGAGATCAATAGCTTCTTCGAGACCCATGATGCAAGCCTCATATTCTGCCATATTATTAGTACAATCGAATGTTAACCTTGCAGTAAAAGGAATGTGCGATCCATGAGGAGTGACAATCATATCACCAATTCCTTTACCATAAGCATTCACAGCTCCATCAAATATCATACTCCAACGAGATTCAGGGTCAGGGCCTTCCTCAGGCAACGACTCATCACAATCCTTCACTTTCAGGAACATCACATCCTCATCGGGGAATTCATATTCTCCACTGGTTGGTGATCAAGATAATCTGCCAACACACTACTTTTAATAGCCTTTTGAGTGCGGTATTCGATATCGTATTCAGATAACAACATCTTTCAGCGGGCAATTCTTCCAGTAAGAGAAGGTTTTTCAAAAATGTACTTGATTGGGTCCATTTTTGAGATCAACCAAGTGGTGTGATTCAACATATACTGCCGCAAACGCTTTGCCGCCCAGGCCAAAGTACAACATGTTTTTTCCATCATGGAATACCACGACTCACAATCATTGAATTTTTTATTGAGATAATAGATGGAGAACTCCTTCTTCCCTGTTTCATCCTGTTGTCCCAGAATACAACCCATGGATTTATCTAACACTGTCAGATACATAATCAACGATCTTCCTTCTACGGGAGGGAGCAAGATAGGAGGTTCAAGAAGATATTCCTTAATACTCTCAAATGCCCTTTGGCATTCATCCGTCCACACACAACCTTGATCTTTCTTTAACAACTTAAAGATCGGTTCACATGTTGCAGTCATGTCGGAAATGAATATGGAAATATAATTCAAACGCCCGAGGAAGCCTCTGACTTGCTTTTCAGTTCTCGGTGCTGGAATTTCTTGAATTTCCTTGACTTTATCAGGGTCAACTTCAATTCCTTTCTGGATAACAATGAAACCCAACAATTTCCCTGATCGAACACTGAAGGTGCATTTGTTTGGATTCAAGCGGAGACGATACTTCCTCAAACTCCGAAACAACTTCAACAAATCTTTTATATGCCCTTCTTCAGTCTGGGATTTGGCAATCATATCATCAACATATACTTCAATTTCCTTGTGCATCAGATCATGGAGTAGGGTTTTCATAGCCCTCTGGTACGTCGCACCAGCGTTCTTCAACCCGAAAGGCATCACTTTGTAACAGAATGTTCCCCAGGGTGTGATAAACGTTGTTTTTTCCATCTCCTCTGGAGCCATTCTTATTTTATTATACCCGGAAAATCCGTCCATGAACAAGAATACTTTGAATTTTGTTGTGCTATCCACTAACATGTCGATGTGAGGAAACGGAAAATCATCTTTTGGACTAGTTTTATTTAGATCTCTGTAATCTACGCACATACAGACTTTTCTGTCTTTTTTCGGTACTGGGACAATATTGGAAATCCATTGAGGATACACTGACGTCACAAGAAAACCAACATTAATCTGCTTTAGAACCTCCTTTTTGATCTTTACTGCCATATCTGGGTGAGTTCTTCTCAACTTTTGTTTAATTGGCAGACACTTTGGCTTCAACAACAAACGGTGCTCGACAATATCTGTATCTAGACCGGGCATATCTTGGTAAGACCAAGCAAAAATATCCATATACTCTTTCAACAGCTCAATCAACCTGCTCTTTACATCAGGATGCAGTGATGCTCCAATCTTGACTTCCTTTGGATCTTCTTCTGAACCCAAATCGATTACTTCCAAAGGCTCTTTATATGGCTGAATGTTAATTTCCTCGTGCTCAAGCAACCGTGAGACCTCTTCTAGAATCTCATCATAATCTTCTTCTTCAACCTCATACACAGGACATTCAAAGTTTGGAGAGGGTGCAGGGTCATTGTATTCAACAGGTTTTTTAATTAATCTGCGCATATGATTTGTGATTGCATTTAGAAACTGACACATATAACAAGTGATCATGCAGATTAAATTCCAGTTATTATTTATTTTGAAAGGTTTTTTTTATTACCATTTTTCGAGAAAAAGCAGAAAAAATAAAGAAATAATTTGGGAAACAAAGACAACTTTTATTATCGATCTTAACAGTCACAGCAAACAGATAAGCCCTACAACATTAATACTTCCACATTGGGCAGAGTGAAATCTTTTCAAAAGAAATATTAACAAATAAAATTACTTTGAAACATGTATTCAAGAGGGAATATCAACGGTGATCCAGTTCTGAACCCTGACTCCGTGCGTCACATAATTTGGCATTTCCTACTCTGCTTCATCCTCCACAATGGCGTTAATCTTGGAAACAGTTGGATGAATATAGCCTTCGCCATGGAAAATGTATTGATACCTGCCTGCAGCAGACTTCGGCTTCATGCCCTTACCTTTGTCATTCTTCGAATAGAACCCTAACCCAGTTTTGTTCTTGTTTACAGGTGGATCCACAATTCGTCCCCAAACTTCACTATGACCATTACGCACAACCTGTTGCGCATATTTCAGCGAAACTATGGAACTCTCATTTCCTCTTATGTTATCAATGGATAAGGCTTGGAACTGGGTTCCAACAACAGCTTCATCCGCTTCTACAATACTGAAAGAGGACAAATGAGATATTAATAATGCCTGCTCCCCATTTATGATCACCACCTTCCCTTCACGCAAGAAATTTAGCTTCTGGTTTAAAGTTGAAGTGACAACCCCTGCTTCATGTATCCACGACCTTCCTAGCAAACAGCTGTAAGCGGGAACAATGTCTATGACCTGGAAGGTTATCTGAAAAAAATGTGGTCCTATATGGATAGGTAAGTCTACTTCACCAATAACAAATTTCCTTGACCCATCAAACGCTTTCACAATGATGCCACTAGGGTGCATAGGCGTTCCGTGATATTTCAACTTCATAAGGGTACTTCTTGGTATAACATTCAACGCGGATCCATTATCAAGCAATATATTGGATAGCGAATCATTCTTGCAGTTCATAGAGATGTGGAGGGCCAAGTTGTGATTCCTCTCCTTATCTGGTAATTCATCATCGTAGAAACTCAAGTTATTACACGACGTAATGTTTCCTATTACACTTCTGAATTGATCTATTGGCATATCACTCTCCACAAAAGCTTGGTCTAGTACCCTCATCAAGGATTCTCTATGAGCAGAGGAGTTCATCAATAAATCCAAGATGGATATTTTTGAAGGAGTCTGCAGTAGCTGATCTACAATTCTGTAGTCGCTCATCTTAATTATCTTCAAAATATCATCCACTTCTTTCTCTAATGTAGCTCCACTAGTCTCTCCCATAGCCTTCTTAGGTGCATCATTCTCAACAACTTTCTTTCCAGCATCAACATCTCTCTGAACAACCGGTGCAAACACACGAACGCTACGGGTCACCCTGCTATTTTTGGCTATATTTCCAACATCAGGCATTGGCTGGATGGGAACCTCCACAACGTCCTCCAAGATTGTAGCTTTGTATTTGTAAGGCACAACCTTATCTGATTTGTAGGGGATAGGACATGGCAAACTAATTACCAATGGGGTAACAGCTGGCTCGCTATGATACTCCACTTCAAAATGGGCAGGTCCACCAAAACAAGGCACAATGACGTTTACCCCTTCTTCAATGCAATCGGTCATTAATGAGTCATTTCCGGAAAACAAATCTTCATCTGAAGAGAAATACTCATCTACGAAGGCATACTCCTCCTCTGACTCTTCTTCCGTTAAACAAACCTCAATCATATCAACTTCATGGTAATCATCCCTCTGACCTGTGATCTTGATAGTTCCATTATGTAACAACAACTGAACACCCTTTTTCACGATTGAACATCCTCGGGTGTCTCGACAACAAACTATGCAAGATCTATATTGGTGTTCCACCTGACCAGCTGTATGGCAGAAGGTAGCATGCAGCTGCACGAGGTCCTCATTCATATACTCCACATCAAAAATTCTGAACTCACCAGGACATCCAAAAACCATGTTCACTTCCTCTTCATACTCTTCCCTAGGCCTGATTATATGGATGAGGCCCTCATTAATCATCTCCTGTAAATCGACCTTTATCTTCTCGCAACCATGTATGTTTGTACTACAAATAGAATAACCGACATGGTCATGCGTGTAGTAGCTAAACTCACAGAGGTCTGCATGCATTTTCACCAAATCTTCTCTAACCAGATTAATATCAAAAATACGGAAGTCGCCTGGACACCTGGCCACCATATTCACAACATTTACTCCCCCATGCTTGGGTAAAGGATTATCTTTCACATTAGGTCCCACGTATTTGAAAGATAGAACACCGGATTTCACCAATTTATGTACCTTAATTTTCAAAGGATAACAATTCTCGACATTATGCCCTGGTGCTCCCTGATGAAAAGCACATGTTTGGCCTGCCTTGTAATACCAAGGCAATGGTGATGATATGGGGGGAGGTGGTCGTGTCTGGTCCAACTTTTTCTGAATCAATGCCAGTAGTAACTCTGTATAGCTCATGGGAATAAGGTCATAACTCTCCATTCTCTGATTATACCCTTGATTCCCCTGCTAGGATGGTCTCTGATAAGCAACGGTCGGCGGAGCGAAATTCATAACAGGAGTAACTGAGGCGACTTGCTGATGACGTTGATAATTCCTTCTAGGAGTGTTTACCCTTCTCTCTTGTATAACAGCATTTGCATCCCCTTCTTTCTTCTTGGTAAACCCATAAGATGACTTCTTCGCACCTCCAGATCCTTCACTCTTCGTCAAACGACCTTCTCTTACAACCTCTTCTAAGCGGATACCATCCTTTCGTAGTAGAAGGCACCCCGCGTCTTTAAGAAAATCTTAGTCATCTCCTTCTCTTCCATGGGAGGAATCACTTGGGCGGCTACCTCACGCCATCTCTGCGCATACTCTTTGAACGATTCCCTGTCTTTCTGAACCATGGCCCTAAGTTGATCACGGTCAGGCGCCATGTCCATGTTGTACTTGTATTGTTTGATGAATGCTTCTTCCAAATCATTAAAAGTATGGATATTGGCGCTATTCAAACTCATATACCACTTCAACGCAGCACCAGTCAAACTATCCTGAAAAAGTGAATCAGCAGACAATGATCATTAGTATGGGTAGACATTCTCCTCACGTACATCACCAGATGAGCACGAGGGCAAGTGTTGCCCTTATACTTCTCAAACTCCGAGACCTTAAACTTAGCAGGTATCTTAACATTTGGGACCAAGCATATCTCATTCACATTCTGCCCAAATAGCTCTTTCCCCCTGAGGGCCTTCATCTCTCTCTGCATCTTGTCAAACTACTCTTGAAAATCATCCATTCTATCATAAAGAACCAAGTCTTCACTTGGTGGAGGGAAAGGACGACACACATCATCATTAACAAACGAAACCATATTCACCGAAGGAGGCGCAGTAGGAACAGATTGCACCACAGGAGGTGCTGGAGTAACAATAGTCTGAACCACTGGAGTATCTTGAGGCCCAAGATTTAAACCTTCAGGTGCAAAATTCTCTGGCATTCCCCATGGATGACCTTGAGGCATACGGTTTTAAACAACAGCCGGAGCAGCAGTTACGGGAACAGTCGGAGCTTTAGTATTTGCCCTTGTTGGTTGGGGTTGAACACTCGGTGGCTGATTCTGAGAAGCCACCAGAGCTTCCATCAGAGTAGTCAGATTGGCCATGCCGGCCTTCAAAGTAGAAACTTCCTCGCGCAGCTCGCGGTTCTCTTGTTCTAAGTTGTCCATCTTCTTTTTGAAATTACCCCGAGTGCTATAGTGATGAGTCAGCTTGCCAAACGAAGTAAAGAAGCTTGTTAAGACACCTAGATATGCATACAAAATGCAAGAGAATTGTGCAATATGATGCATGATATGTAATGCACATGATTATTTTTACTTTGTTATTTAATATTTCATGGGATTTATAGATTTATAGACATATTGAAAACATCAAAGTGATAACGCTTTTGAAATACTGATTTTTTTTATAATAACTCCAAAATGCATTACAAGTTTCAATGATCCCAAATACAAGATGAAAATAAAATCTAAAACCCTGAGAAAAAGAACTGATGGAAATCAATCTATACGCTGACGCTTCCCCGTGAGCCTGGCAATCTGAGCCTTCAACCTTTGGTTTTCTTCTGTACATCTGATGGCAATCTCCTTCCAATCATCTGAATCAGGAAGTGAGTGATCAGCACCTGATTAAGGCCCAAGAGAAAATAAATCCACTTTCCTCTCCATAGACTCTACTGCTAGAGTCTCAAGGATCTCAATCAAGTCGTCTTTCTCCTTCAAGTCTGCTCTATAGGAAATCTCTAAAGTTTGGCACTTGTTCTTCCAAGCATCATTTTCCTGTTGCATCCTGACCAAAGCAAGCTGCAGCTCTTCTAGATCATCTAATAGGGGAGGAGTGGTCTTCACAAACAGATCAAGCATAGGTGTTTCCAGGGAATACGACATCTTCAACTGAATAGCTCTCGATCGGATCCATTGAAGATATGGCTCCAAAGAAACAACACCCTTAGGTCCAAAATCCTTCCTACTTTTCTTATGAATGTGACGCCAGGCCTTCGCAATCTACTCCCTAGCTTCCCTATGGTCTTCTCCTTCCTTCAGAAAGAAACTACTCAAATGAATACTATTTGATTTATCCCTCATCGAATAACCAAGATGTCGCAGTGCAAGAACATGGTTATAGTTAATTCCTCCCTTTGTACCAAGAAGAGGTACATTGGGGAAACTACCACAACTGTCAATAATTTCTATATCCTGGTAAACTAGATGATACCAATCAATATCCGAGTGAGTAAGTGCCATGATCTTAGGAGCCCAACGGGGATCCTTCTTGACATCCCAAAAGCATCAGACTGAGGCATATAAGAGATAAACCATCGGTACAACAAAGGCGTGCAACAGATAATCATCCCCCCCATGATAAGAATTTCGAAGATGGATAGAGTAATAAGTATCACCCAACAGTGTAGGAACTGGGTTTCCAATCGTGAAAATCCTGATAGCGTTAATGTCAACAGACCTGTCCATATTAGGACATAAGAACAACCATTAAGCAAGTAGAGCAAAAATGGCCTCAAAAGCAACTGTACTCTTCAATCTGGAAAAGTAACGAGCTTTCTCCAATAAGAACTAAGCTGGTAATACTTTAATCCCTCCTTTGGTAGTCATATGGGCTTCCACCTCAGACTTCCCCAGGTGAATCAAAGCAGCAATCTCATATAGTTTTGGCTCACCCTCCAAACCAGTAAAAGGAATACGATCAATAACAGGTAAATCCAATAGATAAGAATACTCCTCCAGTGTAGGCATCAACTGATAGTCGGGAAAAGTAAAGAAATGATACATCAAATCATAAAACTGGACCATGGTCGAGAGAATACCCTCCTTCATCTTCAGCTTCATGAGAAGAATAATGGACCCATACTTCTTCCGAAAGTATGCAAAACACTCGATCTCGGGAATTAAAATGATCAAGTCATCTATCTTGGGATCCTTGAAACTGTATTTTCCGGTCTTTCCCTTTCCAGAATCCATGGTTAAAAGTACCTAAGATATTCACAAATAGTGAACCTTTAAAACCCCTTGAAATAAGATTTCTCCAAAAGATGCTTATGAGTGCATGGATGCATGATGCAGCAATCACACACAAGATCACACATATAGGGTTTATAGGTTCAACTTCACGAGCATGAGGTCAAAGGTACTACCCATAAGGTATTGGTCTAAAAGTTATCACTTGCCGAACAAGGTTCTAGAGGTTCCCAAAGTCTACGTCCTTCCTTCGGATATTACCAACTTCCCGATTAACTCGGTAATTAGTAATATTCTCAAGAAAGACTCTTCCGAGCATAGTATCGCATGACAACCATTTCCGAATTACTCCGTCATAGCTTCTGCACTACACCTAAAAGGCCAAGATGGGTTTGGTATTCTACGGTCCTCAGTTTCAGCAGGCTCCCAGGTCGAAAGCAGTATGTCTTCCCGATTACTCGATAAATGACACTACAGTCAAAGGGGCCTCCACTGAGTGGGGGATCTCATGTCTCCTTTTTTGGGATTACTCCCTCAAAGTTAACATGACTATACCGTCTGTCCTATCTTAAAGTTTGCCCAAGTCCGGGTATAGGACTTATGAGTAATCACCAAGCACCCTAAAAACCAGGAAGATCCAGACAAAACATATATACAACATATAACACAAAAACAGTAATAACACATATACAGATATAAACAAAGATAGGCTTAACCCACTTAAGGATGGACCAACAAGAGTTCAATCTTTCCCTAGTGAAGTCGCCATTTTTTCCGTAGCGGTAGAAATTTTTAAGACTAAGCAATTGGATTGACTAGACTTTATACAAATCAAAATAAAAATCGCCACCGCGCTTTATTATTTCCAAAGGAATGGGAAAAGAGCGAATAACCCAAAATGAGGGGGAAAGATTCAAGGTAAGGGGGTTGGTTATGCAAAGGGAAGGTATTATAACCCTAAACATCTACGGTACTCCACAGGAGCCTCTTTGTAAAATATGTATATTTTAGCTATAAAAAATGTTGTATATATAAAAAAAATGGATGGTGGAGGTGAGGAAAGAAATATATTTTTTTTGATAATTTTTTCACCTGCCGCGGTTGTGAACCTTTAGTGCCTATGTACCACCTTTCGTGCAATAGGGGATCAGGGTACACGTAGTTCCTTTTTTTAAAATTTGAAACACAAATGCATTGGTTAATTTTATGAGATAAAACATCATCGTCATTGTCCGTGTGGAAAACATACCTACTACCAACAACCATGAAAAAGGAGAATTTGCATCATCTCAAGTTGGAGGATATGACTTGGATTTTAAAATCAACAATGCCTCACTCAACACCCAAGTGGAAAATATCTCTCTTCACTACATATTATAGAAATCCAAAATGGCAAGATGGTTTGAAATGAGATTGATTGACTTTTAGTCTTCTCACAAAAAATGTCAAGGTATCATTAAGTTGATTGGGGTTTATTTATGAAAATGTTTTGAAAATACATGGACATAAGTCCAAGTTTATAATAAAAATGGCTCAAGTTCAAAAACAAGAAGACTTTTTTTTCAAAAAAAAAGGAGGAAGATGATTTTTGAAATTGAAGAAGATGGGAGGAGAAGAAGGGACTATCCTAAAGCATAAAATAAAAGCTAGGGATAAGAACCATCTAACCAAAAAGAAGCCAATACTTGAAATTATGAGCCAAGATAGAATTCCCATTCCTTGGATTGAAACCAAGAAAGCAAAAAATACTAGACCTCTTGTGAGAACCAAACTTCAAGTGTATTAAGTCTTCACAAAAATTGGGCAGAGTAACGACTGTATAGGGGTTAATTCCAGATTACAAACGGAGGGTGTAATCACAAAAACCTGCACACACAAACAAACAAGAAACCCAATATCTTGAGGTGAACCTCAAGAACTCCAGACAAAATAATCAGATAAGATCACAAAGTCTCCAAGATAGGCCAAGGTTTCTAATTCCAAGTCCACGAAAAGTCACTCCATAATGCCAAGGATAGTAACCAAATAGTCCAAGTACCATTAAATATTTTTTAGGGTTTATGTTGATTATTAAGTATCTTAAGAAAGGAAAAGAAAAACTCAAGTGAGCAAAGTAAAAATGGCAAGAAAGTAAATGCTCAAATGAGCAAAGATGAAAATGGCATGAAATGTAAATGCTAAAAGTAAATGGTACATAAAGCATAAAAAAATAAAAGTATAAGGTAAACAAGTCAATAATTAGTGGTTAGTTGGATGACCATCTTGAAGCTTGCATTTGGAACTCATTAGAGGATTGTTAGAACCAAAGCCTCCACATAACAAGTTGCATTTGCTTTTTGTCAAGTATATCATCCATTTGGAATTCTCATAAGTACCATTTAATGATCAATGATGTTTAAGTGATCTGCGTTGGCCAAAGGTGATGTAGATCCATTAGAGGATTGGTAGAACCAAAGCCTCCACACAATGAATCTCAAGGTTATTGGATCAAAGAGATCAAATTAACATACTTGGTTTACAATCATTAGTTTGGGCCACGAATGATCATTTATTCGAATTGGGATAAAATTTGGCGCTATGTTAAGCAATCGTAAGTGGACTCATATAGAAGTCGCACCTATTTTAAGGCCGGTCAATAGCAATCTATGCACCATTTATTTTGAGACATGATATAGAGATCATGCTCCAACAACATCTAGTGCAATAAGAAGGGGATGAGATGAAGAGGAATGGGGAAAAAAATATACAAACCACATTTAAATTAAATTTTAATCAAACTATTATTAAAATCATTCATCCATTTTTGTGGAGTTAAACTCAACACCATGGATCCAATAATGTTAATAAAGTTCATGATTCAAAATCTAACCCAAGATCAGCCATAAAATATTCACAAAATAATATCACATTTTAATATACATAAAAGGGTTTAAAAATAATGTTTAAAAATAGAAAATAAAGAGAAAAATATCAACTATGTTCAAATTAATCACGAAATAAAAAGTAAGACCATAGAAAAATCAGAAGAAGGCTCAAAAAAAGTTACAATTTTTTTGGTAATTTTTTAAAGTCAGAAACTATTATAAAATTAAAATAAATGGGTAAAATACACAAAAAATGGTAAAAAAATAGTAAAGTAAGAAGCAAAAATAAAATAAGGTCACCAATATTTGTCACAATATCATTGGATCATTCCATAATTTTTTCAGAATTTTAAAAATGTATAAAAGTATTTTTAAACATTTAAAACAAATCAAATAAGTGTAAAATTTATAAAAAATAGCAAAAAACAAAATTAAATTGTGAAAAAATAAAATTAAAAAAGAGAATAATCAAAAATATTTTTCATAATTTTTTCATATTTTTTGGACTAAAAATGAATTTTCTATGATTTTTTGAAATTTAAAACAATTAAAATATAAAAATCAGAAAAAGAAAATAAAAGTAAAATATGTGGACCATTGGATGAGAGTCAAAACGCGTTAGTAATCAAATCCAAGGGATCTGGAGCGTTGTGCATATCATGGTCATTAGTGGATATTGTACAAAATCATTAATTAAATCAGGATTTGAAAAATACAGATGGCGCGCCTTCATTGGTTGGAAGATGACACGTTGGTCATCTTCAACCTCCAGCCATCACGAATTGCAGGTCTCTCAAACGGTAAAATCAGAAGCTCAGACCTATGCCATTCGCTTCGTCTCTTCAAGACAAAGACAACCACACCCTCACGCCAAATTTATATAAACTATAGCTCAATCAATTTGGAAGGAATGTTTTGAAAAGGGATTTGAAATTTCATGGTCAAAACGTGTTTCCAGTAAAAAAGGTAAGTGTTGCGACTAGGACCAAGGCGATGAGAGCAACACAATGATATCAGAGTTTTGAAGAATTGATGAAGGAATCTACCTATTGAAGTTGAGTTGCAGAGCTATGAAACTGGACTTCTATGGAGCAGTATAGGGCACAATTCTTGAATGTAATTATGTGCTTAGCTTCAGGGAAGATCAAGGAAGGTGAATTGATGGAAAAATTGGATTGAAAAAGGCTCGAGAATGGATTTTAAAGTTACAGAAAATTGAGTTATGGAGAAAGTTTGGTAGGGTGATTCTGGCTATCCAAACTTGGGAAAATGAATGGGATAGTTCATGTATTTATAGGGGAAGCGAATGGGATCAAAAGGAAGAGTGAATGATGCTTTTGGAGGGAATTTGTGCAAACCTGATGCACGAGTGAAGTGTGATCCAAACTTCACAAAAACTCATCCAATTCTTGTGTTTTGATGCACTAATGCACTTGGGAAAGTTGGCTAATCTTGTTTAGACCCAAAACCCGTGTTAATTTGAGGTTTAAAGGTTGTAACATGAAATTCAAATTCTGACTTGCAAGGAAACTTCAATTCCAAGTTACAATTTTTGAAACTATGGCATTCTCAGCTCAAGGGGTCTTAAGGCATGATTCTTGATGCTTTGGAAAGATGAGGTTACAAGCTTTGCAATGGAAAAATAATGGAGTTAAATGGATGCTTGATCTGAAAGTTATATTGAGTCAATGTTGAAGAAAAAGGGTTGACTTTCCATACTTAGAAATATTTCAAATTCTTCATCAAAAATGTCCTCTAATGTCTTGCATCCAAACATGGCGTTCCACTTGGAATTTTTTCTTGATAAAAAAAGGTGGCATGAAGTAGATCTCTTGAATGAAATTTTGAAACTTGAATCATTCAAAATCTCCAAAATTTGAGCAAGTTATGACTTGTTGAAGTTGGCAAAATTTCATGAAATGACCTATAATCTTTTGCATCTTTAAGGCAACTTCCATTCATTTTCCCACTTTGCATATAAAATAAGGCATAAATTTCACATACTCAAGATCATTTTGTAAAAATAATGGGCTCAAGGTGATAAACATTGACCAAGGTATGATCATTTGAAGTCACACATGGAAAATTGGGGATTCATCTGGAGGACTTGTAATCTTTCTTCTTCACCAAGTTTCTTCCACATGAAAACTCTTTGGAACTTTTGAAGGTATTTGTTGATAATCCTTTGAAGATAAGTATGTCTTTGGAATAATTCAAAAATAACAAAAGGTGAGCAAGATATTCTCCTTTGAAGTTCAAAACCCTAGCTCCTAGATTATGAAAATGCTTTCAAGAACTTTGACAAGCTTGAAAAAACTTCTTGTACCAATATTCTTGCTTTGTGAATAGAAGTTATTGAGGATGATAATGAGGATTCATAGCTACCAAAACCACTTCCATATCTTGAAATTTGTGATAAATATGCTCTTGTGACCAATGGGAATGAAACCTTGTCCAAATATGAAAACTTCTCCAATCAACCCCTTTTACTTTTGAGTCAAATCTAATAACCTTGAAATGTGATGAACCAAAGCAACCTTGACATGCCAATCCTTCCAAAACCAATCCAATGGTGAGTTTTGAACTTCTCAAGCTATATTGAATAGGTCATGGAAATAAACTCATGAACCCATGGAGTAACTTGTTAAATCCATTGCCCTTACCTACATGGATAACAAGCAAGACAAGCCAACATTGTATTTTATTAGTAAATGAAGAAATCAAACAATATTCATGATCACAAAAGGAACATAAGTCAAGGTGCTTGGTAATCCCTCAAAAGGAGCAAAACTCAAAGTAGGGAGGGGAACCAAGAATCCTAGTGTAATCTTGTTGTGAATAAACCAACATGGTCGGATGAAGGGATCTTAGGGGAAAAAATTGGGGTACAATAATTAACATGCGCTATTTTTGCAGGTTACAAAAACATGTCATCTGAGAAGACGACCGGAGCTAGGGCTCTGACGCCTCTCCGGTTCACCTACATTATATTATATTTATTTGTTTGTAGTATATGATCGAATGAGCGCGTACACCGCTGGCCAAGGCGAAGGTTTGTGAATGTAAGGACGTGGATTCGATCCCTGCGTTTGCAATATTTTTATTTTATTTTCCATCTAACGCGCAAGTACAAATATATTATTCACGTCCTATTTCCAAACACAAACAAGCGTCTGCCTTAGTGGCAAGTAATGCAGCTGTGAAGCAGGAGGGCATGGGTTCAACGCCCACCCCATATCCTTTTTCTTTATTTTGTTAACCTTATTTCCTTTTTTTCTTTTCCTAACCCTAATAATTTTTAATTAATTATTAAACTAACCCTTTTTTAATAAATTAGGATTAGGGTTTTATAACTAATATTAAATTTTCCTAATTAATTAATTAACCTTTTTTTAAACATTAAAATCAATTAAAATTTAGGTTTTAATTACTATTATCACTTAATTTATTTTTCTACAAAAAACATTTTTACATTCTTTTTCCTATTTTCTTATTCTTTTTTATTTATTTAAAAAATAGAAAAATTTATAGGTCACATTCCCTATGTAATTGCGTAGATTTATTTTCCGCATTTTTTCCTATTATGTAACTGCTCACAGGATGTAATAGCTTAGGTTTAAATTTCCGCACTTTACATTCTGCATTATATTTTTATGTTATGACTAGTAACTAGGGTTTGTATGGCAAGACTAATAATTGAAACTAGAAAAACCCTAATTTCAAGATAAATTAACTGAAAGGAATACACTCTTACACTTGCACCTTTAGGGTACCCTCTCTTGTTGCCTTACGAATATTAGTCATGTCCCTCGAAAGTGGGAATACTTTAGCAAATGACCCTCGACCAAATCATCATAGTCCCTATAATGAAAAAGATCATAGTCCCTCGATATCCATCAAGTTTCCTACAAAAAGTGATATGGTCCCTTCAAGTTGCCTATAAAATGATGATAGTCCCTTCGATACAATTGCTAAAGTATCAATACTTGTGGCCTTTGATGACCATACAATGACCCTACGCTTGTCCCTTCATATCCAATAGATAGGGCTACCTACCAACTAATGGTATGGATAGTACTATCTCTAAAGGAGGAGGAAAAGAATAAGAAAGACTTTAGTGGGTAAGAAACTCTTAATTGCTTGCTCATAACTTTTCTCAAAACATTTTTCACACTACACTTTCAAACAAATATTTTCAAATATAACACTTTGTATACATTCTTGAGGACTGATAAAAGAATCTTTACAAAGTCAGCCTTACATTGGCGATTTCAAAATATTTTCAAACAAATCACACACACAAAGCAAGTTTTCAAAAGTGAGCTAAGTAATTAAGAGCCCGTAGATAACTACGGATGAAAAGGGTGCTAACACGTTTCCTTTTCATATCTTACCCCCCCGAACTCAAAATCTATCAAAGGTCTTTCCTGTTCTTTTCACATTTCCTAAATATTGGATAAAAGAAAAGTCGGTGGCGACTCTAGCTATCCGCACGTTTGGATAAAACCAAAAAGTCTGTTCTCCCACCGTATTACACATAGACTTGATAGGAGTACCAAGTTAGAGTAAACAACCTCCATCCTATTTATAAAAGTACCACCAGACATATTGAGAAAAATAAATTCTCAATACAAAGATGTCAAGAGATTTTGTCTGACATTTCTTTAAGTTCTTCTAGTTTTAGATTAAGGACTCCCCCTTATTAACTTCTAAAAATGCCTTGAGAATTATACAGTAGCTGCACATCCTGTGGTTAATCCATTACCTCCCTCAAATTGAATTTGTTCTATGGCCATAAACAAGATTCCATAAATCTATCTCCTTTGATAAGAAGGATCTTTCAAATGTCTAGATACAATGTCTTTTACATTTGAGCTTGACCTCCACATATAATGGATCTGGAAGAGATACCTTTATCAAGCCTCCAAATGAAAACAAACCACAGCCTCTGCACTCTAATCACTTAGATCAGAAATAAACTACTTTAATGAGTGCCGAATATATTAATCATATCTTGACCAACATACTTATCTAAGATATGTTTCTAGCAAAGAAACTTCTTAGATACAAGACACAAATGTCTCCTCTTCCAGATCAGGAGTAGGTTCCAAACACAAGTGATCAACACACATATGTTTATCCCTCATGCATCTGATATGCCCTACCTTTGTCCAACAAGATTTTGCACAATCTGCTGGTTAGATGTTACAACATCTGGTAGGAAATCAGTTCCCTTCACAAGGAACAAACCAAGAGATCCTCTATCAAATCCTGGAGATTTGCCTTTTAGGGTTGGAAGCAAAAATAAATTGCTTCTACCAGATCTCTTTTCAACAAACTCATATAAGAGTGCCTTTATGAGTGGACTTGGGATAAGCCTCAAGTATATTTGGTAACTCTAAAATGCTAGTTGAACCTCTCCTCAAGTATCACAACACCATGGGATACACCTTCAGAGGAGAACAGTGTGTTGCAGCCTCAACACACCAAACCACCAGGAGTTTTCCATCAGGTATATATGCAGTGGAACACAAACTAGAGAACTCCTCACCAACATTCAGGCAAAAACACACACCCTTGCACAAATACACCATACTCCAGGTGTAACAGGTTAATCTAGGTTTAAAAATAAATCAAACCCTCAGCACAGTAGCTTGCCACCAAAGCGACACGCCTAAAAACAACAGACAAGTCCAACACAACCCTATCACAAATAATCCATCATCCACTTCTAAGGACCATTCAAACAATAATTGAACTCTCCAAGTTCAAACAGCTTCTCAGTAATACCTTCTTCCTTGCTAAACCAGAAAGTTTCATCCCAGGATCTCATCCAGAAATAGAACAGGATGCCTTCTCTGACACCAATTGGAATTATGATATAATAGAACTTAGATGTCCTATGACATGTTGGGACATCTAATACAACTTAAACAAACATGCAAGGTATAAACATATTAAAACAGTATTGAAAACCAATAAACAACTCACAGAGATTGTTAACCCAGTTCAGAGAAACTCTCATACTCTGGGGGCATACCAAGCCAGGGAAAAATCCACTATGATAGTATCAATTCGAAGCTAAACTCCCCCGTTTACAACTTCTCACTTAATCACTACCCGTGCTATATTTCTACCTAAGACTCACCTAGGTATGAGACCTTTCTCAGTCCCTCATCAATCACATACAACAATTGGACAACAAGACAGGAAGACACACTTCCATGACAATACCTAGTCAAGACCTAAAGTTAAACTATGCCATTTACAACTTTACTCCTAATTAATAACAAAACTTGGAGTTGCTTAAAATCTTCCTCCAAGAATAATACTCAATTCATTACTTCACAGCTTCTGAGTGAGAACACAATGACCATCTCACAACCTGAGTGGTTCACTTACACCAACTCTCCTAGAGAGTGGCAACAATGACAAAGCCCTAGACTTCTACATCTTGAACACTTATATAACTAGGTTACAAACCCTTCTATTTATAAACTATTCCCAATTATATTTGGGCCTTTAATCACAACATATCAGCTGTTACAAACCAACATAAACTTTTGCTATAAACAAGATCTTCAATCACTAGTTTCTTTAAATATCTCCATATTTAAAAACTGCATATTCTTCAATATTCTGAATTGATTCTTCTTGACCTTTAAATCAGCGCCACATAGGATTGCATAATATTCCCATAAATATTTTGCATCAGTTAAATCATAACAGAATCTAACTTTCCACTTCAGTTCAGGAACGATGTCATATGCTCCTTCATAGGACATCATATACAATATGTTGTTCCAGATGATGAGAACTTCTCATCTCAACATGTCTGAACATAAGATAGGACTTCTTGCTCAACCTTTTCTTGTTATCAAGTTAGCATATCCAATCTCACATATTACTGCTATATTTGTTTTACTAAAATTACTAACCATGGATCCTAGTCTAGAAAAATTGTTAACATATTTGACTATTTATGTGGGTAATGTGTAAATATTGCCTCTACTTTAAGGTATATGGTGTCCCACTTTCGGCTTGTCGTCGTATTTTATGGACTTATTTTCCTTGTGTACTTTAAGGTATGTGGTGTCCCACATATGACTTGTTGTTGTATTTCGTGGACTCGTTTTCCTCGTGTGTCCCTTTTAGTGATTACGGGTCCACAATATTCGCACTCTTCGGTTAGTTGTGATATTAACATTAAGCATGTCCATAAAATCCAATTATCCAATCAAATTGTATTTTGATTGAGTCTAGAGTTTTACTCACCATATTAGACTTGGTAGGCTTGATAAATATTGTGTTGACTAATGTTGGAGTGTGCATAGACTCGTGTAATTAGTATTGATCGAGAAACACTTCACTAACCCTGAAATGATGGATTTGTCGATTTTTGGTGATGCTTAAATTATTTTAAGGTATAACCAGATGTCTCATGTGTGACATTGGTAGCTAACCTTGAGTTTTGAGACAATACCGTATAGCCAGTCATTACAATGCATAAATAACGATCATGTTTGTGCAATAAAATAGAAAACTGATCGTTGTAAACCTCCCCTCAACTTCAAATCTGTTTCCAACCTTGTTTCCTTTTTCCGAATAAATTATTCAATGATAATATCACCCATTCTTAATTGGTTCAACAATTTCATTGTCTGAATATCTTCTAACTTCTTTTTATTTTTATTTAAGGGCTACCATCACGGTTGCAAAAGGGATACCATAACAGATTATCACCCGTTGTGAGGTAAGAGATGGTTATATGTATGATGTTTTCCATCACGGGTGTGCAACCGTGATTATATGTCATGTAGGGAGCTACCTACCACAACGGTTTTTATAAATAACCATAGTTATATAATTTTAAGAAAAATAGTTAACAACAACTTTTCTAACCAACCGTTGTGGTATATACACTGTGTTTATTATAAATTATGTGGAATGCTCATTTTATCAATGCTCACTAAACATATAACCTTTCATTATGATCTAGAATATTATAATATGACAAATAAATTTATATTAGAAGAACAAATTACACGTTTAATGTTAGATAAGAATTATTTGGTCTCTTATCAACATTTTATTCTCTAATAGTAAGAACTTGTTTTGATGCTCCTAGTATTTCAACTCCCATTCCTTCACCTCTATTTCTTTTTTCAGCATATTATTTACATTGCAAATTAAATTAGAGGTGAAGGAAGAGGAGGTTGAAAAATAAGCAGCATTAAACTGAGTTCTCACTGTTAAAGATGAAAACGCAGATAATAGACTAAAGGATTCTTGTCTAGAATTGAACGTGTAACTTATTTTCAAATATAACTTTATCTATCATATTATAATTTTCTAATTCAATTTAAAAAGTTATATATTCAGTAAGGTGTTGGAAAAATAAGAAACCCGCATAAGATATAATAAAATCAACTAAAACAAATATTAACAACAACATTCATCAACAACAAACCCTTAAACAATATAGAACATACATGTCTCATAATGGAATCCAAATGAAAGGAGGATAAATATGAAGTGAGAGAACCAAACATGTGTTTAGCGCTCACACGAGTTTAATGCGCTCACTTTAGCTTCATCCTCATTAAGATTTTTATCTATCCAACCATACCTACAAGTAAAGAACAAGCATAAACATACATAGAACATTAAATATTAGGGTTTGAAACAAAAACAATAGCTAAAATTTAAAGATTATATGTTAAGGTTTGAAACATAAACAATATGAAGGAACAGAAAGTAAATAATAAAAAATAGAAACATTAACAAACCCATAGGTAGTCATTGGTGAAGACGACATAGCTGTATTACTTTGGTGAAGACATATCTAAAGGTTGTTGTATGTGTGATGAGTGATATGGATGTTAGGGTTATGTTTTGAGATAGAATAGTGAAATATGTTATGGTTTTCTTTTGAGAAAAATAATTTTTATGTACTGAGCGAGAGATAGTTTCTCTTATATATAAATAAATATCATTTTTCATCACGGTTGAAAAGAAGAATTATGATAAAATGATTGGATTTTACACTACGGTTGACTAAAATAACCGTGGTGATATACAAGGACATTTCCTTTTTGTGAGGATAACATTTGAAATTGAAGGATCTAGAATTCAAACCCTATAACTCTTGGTATAATTCACTACATATTTTAACAATTACCATAGTGAAATATCTTTTAGTATAAAAAAAAGTCCAAAAACGAGATTCCACCACCGTTAACAAGGAGGTCGTTGTAGTATTGTCTTACGAAAGGTATTTTCCGTATATTCTAAAAACAAGTTTCATTATTTAATTTTTGTCCTTTATTTTTCAAGGAAAATATAGTCTTAACATCCAAAATCTAAATGTGTATTGGAGCTTTTTTTTCTTTTGGAAGACAAGTCTCATCCCTTGCACCCGCGATGTGGTCTCAAATGTTTTCTTCCTAAAGCTAGCTCATTCCAAGCTTCATTTCACTTATTATTGATTCACTATAAAAAGGAAGACAAGAGAGTTCAAAGTTCATCCTCGTACATTTGTTCATTATCTGACTTGGCTTCATAGGGTTGAAGTTGTCACAGGATACCTTTGGATGAGATCGGGTATCAACGAGATGATTATAATTCTACGTGAAGACAAGGAAATTGACATGAAGCATATCTTTGTTCTTCTTGTGTAATATTTATAAGTATTATTTATAAGTATGATTTCTTCATTTATTCTTAGGATATAATGAGCCCCATTCTCCCTGATGTGATTGTCAAACTTATCTTTCTAGTTTCGAGGTTATGCTCCTATAGTCCATGATACTTGTTGTTCCTTTTGATTGAATGCATTATGTAAAACAACATGGAGTGCATAAAATATTTTGGTGAAAAAAGGACACATGTGATATGCGATGTTCTAATATGTGTGAAACATCTGGCCTTACAGTAGGCCATATTTATTGTTGTTATGAGCAAAAATATTTGGTTGTGTTTCAATCGAATTTGTTGTTATCTTTAAGCAATGTGTTAATTAGATTTATTTGGCATATTTAATAATATCAAATCTAATTAATTGAGATTTAAATTTGAATTAAAAAATCAAATATTTTTGTTAGAGGCTTTTGAAAAACAAATCAAAACATAATCCTGTACAAATTTCGACGTAATCACATCTTACGCCCATTGGGTGGTATAATCCTCTACAAATCCTTTATTTATTTATTTTATTCTGATGCTTATTTCTTTGTCTCCTCTTTTCTATTTTAGTTTGTTGCTTCATCTCTATTTTCTATATCAGATCATTTTTCAATCAAATAGTTTTTATAGGTCGATTTTTGACAAATTTGAATATCACAATTCAACCCCCTCTCTGCTTATGTTTGGAGTCACTTGATCACCAAATGGCATCATATCCTAACTTATGTTACAATAATAATCGTCTAAGGAGGTAGTGCTGACCATGTGACTCAAAACATAGTAGAGGTGAATTACGATATTAGAAATTTGAAAATGATTTATAAAAATATTTCATTTTGAATTAGTTTATATTAGAATAAATAATTAAATGGAGAAATAATAGTGGAATAAATAGAAAGGGGGAGAAAATATGTAGTCAACGAAATAAAAATAAGTAATTAAAAATAAAAGAGATATGATATATAAAGATCAAAGCAAAGAATTGTCCTAGTTCGGTCTAAACCACTTGCCTATTCCAGCTCCTAAGAGTTTCTCCTTGGGATTTCGAAAAAAACAGATCATACCTGTGATCAGAACTTGAAAGTGGGCCGAAGGATGACATTTGGTTTGCTGAAAAGTTGAATACAAAGGGGGGTTTTATGTGCAAGGCACTCGAACAATCAAGAATAATGAGTGCAAAGAGATATAAGCAAAATATTACGGTTTAAGGTTTGAATATTGGATACCTGGCCCTCACAAGTGTGAGGGTTTATATAGTTCCCCCAGAGTATAGCCATTGGTTTCTATTTTTGGGCCTAGATATTAGGTTATGTGAAAATAGGCAACTGCCAGGACCTGGTTAAAACAGGCAGTCGTGCTCGTAACTAGCCGTTGGCGAGAACTGGTGAGATGACGGGCAGGCGCGTTGTAAGCGCTGGTCTGGTTGTCTGCTCGACGTGTAGCGAGCATATATGGGGATGGCTGTCGAGGAGGATGGGAGATTGATTTTGGCAGAGTTGGTCTTGACATTCTAGAAGGTAGTCTATAAGACGTGCCCGTCCGACAACTATAGTTAGTGAGCTAACACTTGTTGGGCCTTTCTGAAGGAAGGAGTAGATCAGGCCAATTCTAGTCATTGGGCCAGTCTGGAACATAAGCCCCCCAAGTCGTTGCTTATAGGAAGATGAGTGATGACTTTAAGATGTGCTCTCGAAACGGGGGTGCTCCTCGGTTGATTTCATATGAGGAGTACTAGTGATGCTCGGCGTGTTCGCCTTGCGGGAAGAGGAACAGTTGAGCGGCACTGAGGAGCTATCGGGTTTTTATGGGCAATTTAGTATGAGGAGTCTGAAAATTTCTCATGGTGTTCATATAGAAGGGAGAGGAATAATTGATTGGAATTTGAGTAGTTTCTGTGCCATGCTTGTATCGAGCCACGTGCTACCATAAAGGCGTGATGATGGGTAACCTAGAAGAACTAGGGCGTAATGATGACACCTTTTAGAGTTCCCTAGGCATGTGCTCTCTTATGTTCCAGCAAGCTTCTCTATAAAATTTGGAGAAGGAGATTCATTTTTACTTTTTACTTGCTCTCCTTCTGCTCGTCGCTGCTTATTTCTGCTCGTCACAATTGTTCTTTGAATTTTTTCTCATTCCACCATTCTCCGCCGAGACTTCTGCTTATCTCGCTGAGAATCGTTGATAACTTGTTAAGTTTCATGATTTTCCTCTGTTATAGTAGAATTTGCTTCTGTTATATGCTAGATTTTGTGCTTATTTCCCTAGAAATTCATGCGGTTTAGGGTTTAGAGGAGCTTCACATGAGAAGCCCGACAGAGTGTTGGTGTCTGACGGTGGTTTCGTCATTTGAGGACGATAGCGTAGGGCCGTTTCTGGGCTTCTGTTTTATGATCTTTAAAAGTGATGAGTTCTTCATGAGCGGCTTCGACCCAGAGGTGTTGGGAAGATAGCTGGTTGCAGGATTTTTATGCTCTTGCTCATTGCAGATGTGCCCTACAAGAGATTTTGTTTTTCTTTTTGCGGTCAAGTGAGGGCTCCACTCGGGGACAGAGTCCTCGTTCCTTTGTGCCCTTTCACTTGATTAGTGGTGGAAGGGTGGATTTGATTTCGATGTCAAATTCACTTTTGTCTTCTTCTTTTCAGGTAAAATGGCTAGTGGTATTGATGATGAGTTGGTGGTTAAACCCAGTGTTTCCTATATAAGTCTTTCCAAACACTTGTCAACATAGGAGAGTACTTTAGGGATTCCTGAACCCGTTCCGATCGAGCCATAGTTGGTCAAGGAGGGGCAGGATGTGCCCGTGATCCGGGTGCCAGACCCTTTGAAGCATGTATCCTATTTCTGTGAACACCCGGATGAAGTGTTCGCCTTGGTGACTCCAGGGATGGAGATAGAGGGCACCGAGGAGAAGTTTTCGGTATATATACCCATTCTGAATCACCAGATATGTTCAAATTTTAAACTGAATCATATACCTATGTACAAGATTCTCTTTTGGGAGATGGGTTTCAGACTTCCTTTTAGTGACCTTTAGGTGGCCGTTCTACAACATCTCCTCCTTGCTTCTTCGCAACTGAATCCCAATTTGAATGCCTTCCTGCGGGTTTTCGAGACTCTGCGTGATTATCTTCATATAGGGGCTACTGTTCCTGTATTCTTTTACTGCTTCCACCTCCAACGAAGCACTCATGGTGCTTAGCTCGCATGGGTTTCTCTCAAGCAGGCGAACAGGAAACTGTTAGAATCTTACCTTGAATGTTTTCTCGAGCGTTTAACTGGTCAACGAGACCGGGCAACCTCAACTAAATGAGGAGGGGAATCCAGTGGTGAAGCTGGTGCCAAACTTTTTCTTTCACTGTTTTAGGAAACATTATAATGATGGGACCAACCATTATATATGGAAGAAGGCCCAGTTGGGTGCCGAGGACCAAGCCGGTCATGACCACCTCTCGGCCTTTGTTGCGAGGAGACCCCAAATTTAACGTATGGGCAAAGGGGGAAGGCCATTGACTAATGAGGATGGAAATTTTATTTACGAACCTGGTCTTATAAATGTCAAGGAGCTCCTCGAGAGAGATGATCATGTGGCATGTTTAGGTATTTTATTCTTTATTTCGACCTGATTCGTATGCTCAATTCTTTATCTTTGTTTGCTAAATCTTATTTATTGTTTCTTGTAGAAAAAATGTATCCCGTTGTCGAGTGCATGGCTAAAGCAGCTGTCATGAAGGCGAAGAAGGCACAAAAGTCATTCGAACCCTCGCCAGGTGATGCAGAGGTGTCTCCACCGTCGGGTTCGGGCACATCATCGACTAGTCCAACAACCAGAGATGTCTCTCCCGAACAAGTGTCTTTGAGATTCAAAAGGCAATGCCTCGAGGGAACAGTTGATCTTACGGTCGAAAAGGAAAAAGGGGTGGTTCGATCTTTCTCCTTGTTGGCATAAGCATACTTTCTTCAAGGGAACCACTCTACAACTTCCCTGAGCTGAGTGGCTTTTGCTTGAGGAGTTGGATCGTCCGAGCAAGAGGGAGACGTTGGCTCATGATGCTGGTTTCTTCAGGAGGGTTTTAGATATGGACGTTGCGTATATCGAGGGAGGTACTTCTCAGGAGGTCGATATGAGAAAATTGCAGGTCAAGCTCGCAACTTCTGAGAAGGAGTGCACCAGTAGGGAGGCTTCCCAAAAGACGACAGTTGAGAGCTTGGCGAAGGTGGCCGAGGAGCATGACACCCTTCTACTTGAGAAGAAAGCTCTCGAGGAGTTGGTGGCGTCCTTGAGGGCCGAATCGACTCCAGTCGACAATGAGCCAATAGAAGTCAAAGGTGTGAAGACTCGTGCCAACTTGGTTTCCCGTCTCCAACTGGCCATGGATGACGGCTTTGTCAATGCTGGGGGGACTTTTGATAATACGGTGGCACAACTCTGGGTTCTGAATCCTGACGTCGCGTTCAACACTGTTGGAATGAGGCTCCATTACTATATGTCAGATGATAAGATAGTCATCCCTGAGTTCCTTCAGACCGATGGGGATGTTTTAGTCAGGGAGCCTTCTCGTGTGAAGCCTGTTCCCGATGCCAATGCAAATAAGGAGGGACTTCAGCCCGATGTTTGATCATTTTATTGTTGCTCCTTTTGTTCTGACCTGTGTGTTGTATTGTTGTAATTTGTTTTCCTGGGGCTTTGTCTGTTTATTTAATTTTGAAACAATCGTGGTCCTTGTCACCACATATTCGTTTTGTTTGGTTAGGGGCCTTGAGCCTCCGTTATGTAATCTTACGTATAATTTCCGCCCTTGTGGTCGTCTTTAGAATTTTTCGACCGCAGTGGTCGTTTGTTATACTATGCATCGTTTAAGCATTTTCAACTTTGTTTGTGCATGATTTATTGTCTGTTTTGATAGCGTGTTTGTATTCCTAACTACTTGAGACACTTTTGTATTGATTAAGAGTTTGTGGGGGTTTGCTTGTTAGTTTTGAGTTCTCCAGTGTGGGGAGACTGGTCAAATGACCATGGTGGTTTTTAGGCATGGGTCATTAGGCAGGTCTCATTTCGAGGACTTGAGCTCGGCGACGTGAACTTCCCATCGCGAGCTAGGTGTTATGCTATCGTGGTACGACAATAATGGAGCTCGTTTTAGTTTTCCATGTCAGGCCAATAATTTGTTCGTCAAAAAGAGTGGAGACTTGCCTTTTTGTATAATTTAGAGTGTTATTCTTGTACATGGGCATGCACACATGGTCGGGACTAATGTGCTCTTCGTTTCGACGGAGCATGCCAAATATTTTAGTTCCTTAATGTTGTAAACCAAAATTTGCCCTCCCATTTTCACTCAAGACATGCTTCTAGAGGTACTCAATTTCTCAAGGTTGACCAAGAATTGGTCAGACAAACTCTCCTCCTAGTCAATGAACCTCTAATTAGGGTTTCACTTTTCATCAAGATGTGTAAGCTCCAAAGGTCACAAATGTTTGCCATGGTCCTAATATTCCTTCAAGATTGTCCATGAAAAATTTCATACCTTTTGTGATACGATGGGAGAACTGACTTGAGGTTTTGTGTTAGTCTTTGCAAATATTCCAGTTTAGCAAGAGTCGCCACCGACTTTTCTTTTATCTAATAAGGAAAGGTGAAAAAGCACAGGAAAGACTTTTTAGAGATGTTTTTTAGTTCGGAGAGTAGATTATGAAAAGGGAAGGTATTAGCACCATTTTCATCCATGATTTTCCATGGGCTCTTAGTTACTTGCTAGATCACTTGTTTTTGTTTGAAAAAGTGCTTTGTGTGGTTTTTGAAAGTATTTTGAAAAGGTGCCATCGTTTAGGAAAACTTTGCAATGATTCCCATTCATAAGAATGTATACAAAGTGTTGAGCTTTTGAAAATATTTCAATGTTTGGAAAATGTTTTGAAAGTGCATGTGATTGTTTTTGAAAATAACAAGGATGTTTGTTTTGAGAGTGAGCAAGTAACTAAAAGTAATCTACCTACTCAAAAGGTCTTAGATGTGATTTTCCTCCTCCTTTAGATGTTGCTACCTTACCATTGATTTGGCAAGAAGCCCCATCGTTGGATGTGAATGGACGAGTGTCGGGTCATCGTATGACCATGATAACAATGTTGTAAGATGACCTAGCACTTTTTCTTTAGGGACTAAGATCATTTTGAAAGGCAACTTTGATAGCGTCATCGAGGGACTATGATCTTGTATTTTTCAATTTGTTTGTGCTAAGACATCCCACATGCATAACATGGCCATTTTTGTAAGGAAACAAGTGGAATAACCCTAGGGGTGCTAGTGTGCGAGTGTATTTGATTGCATGCATAATTTGTCTTAATTAGGATGATCTATTTGTCAATTTTCATATCTTATCATACACACCCTAATTACTAGCATATATTGAAATCATTGCGGAAATGTAAAGTCCTACGCTATTACAATATTTAGGGCGATAGGGGTACATATTTATGGATGGGGGTTGCAAGTTAAATCCTAGGTTACTATTACAACCATATTGAAATAGATAAGAATGTATAGGAAATGTAAAATGTTTGTCTGTTTAAAAAGGAAAATAACTTTTGTTTAAGAAAATATTTTTTGTCTCTTTTTTTTTGTTAAAAGAAAATATAACATGAAAATATAAAATATTTTTTGTGTTTTTTGATTAACAATAAAAAATAATATGATGGCAAATTATAAAAGAGAAAGAAAATCAAAATCAGCGCAAATGCATGAGAGTAGAAGAGGTCAGAAGTTCTGACTCTGCCTTGCTGCACAAACATAAACATGTTGGCAAAAATATGGAAATTAAGAAGTCCAGGATCTTCTGAGAACTCAAAAGTTTTCATAAGTACTGACGCAACTGTCAGAACTTTGCCTCTCTCCATACCAGTTAGAACATCTGCAGCTTTGTCATTTACAGAACAGAAGTTGCATGCATAACAGTTATGACAAATTTCATGAAATATCAGAAGCACAAATCAGAAGCAACATGTGTTTGCTAATTCTAATTCTGAGTCCTAATCTCTTTATGAAATTCTGAACTGGGATTCCTTCTACTTAGGCAGGCAGATTGCATGAATTTTCAGAATATGTACATCAACATGATAAAAATATCTACATTGTGCTAAATATGCAAAATCTGACAATGCTTAATCAATTATGATGTGATTCAGCAGAAAACTTACCTTGCAGTTGGAAAGGATTCTATGAACTGGAAGTTGGTCTTGAATACTAGTGATGTTCTGAGCAACTTCTTCACATACTCAACAGGATGGAAGTTTACAACTTCTGGAACAACCAAGAGGTGATATTCTTCCTCCTTTGAGGTGGAAATGAATGGAGAGTGTATGGCAATAGGAATACAGAAGTTAAGGTAGTTTCTGATGCATGAATCAGCAGCTACGTGGATGGCTTTAGTCAAGAACACTTGAGGAAAACAATGGAGTTTGAATTTAAGGAATCAATGCTAAGATTTTGGTATTTTATGTTTATAGTTTCCTGGGTTCTTAGAATTTTTGCAGTGGTTCAAAGCTTTCATTCTCAATTTTCTCGCATTTTTCACAAATTTTTCTAGACCCTTTCTCAGTGGCCAATGGTGTTCTATTTATAGGCAAAGTTTTTGTAGTTTGGAGATGTCAAGCGGTGCCAGCATCATATGCTAGATGTTGACTTACTCTTGAAGCAAGTTAAACAAGTAGGGGTTCAATCCATCAAATTGGATGGTTAACAGCGCCTCAGCTGGATTTGGCAGCGTGAATTAAGGAAAAGTAGAAACAGCGCGTGGGTCTAGCATACTTTTCCACGGAAGTTTGTCTTCCCAAGACAGTAGGGTTACACGTGGGGAAAATCCCTTGGATAAATACTCAGAGGCGGTTGTGAGCATTAAATGAGTTCCCATGTGAAACTCTGCACCCTTGCTTGACTCTGGATTAGAAGTTCCGCTTCAGCGTAGCATCCAATCTTCTGATCCTCTTAGCTTATGGCTTCAGCATGTTCTGAAGGATCCTTCAGACTTTCCAGTAAGCTTACAGTGCGCTTTGTAACCTCCCTTGATTTACCTTGGCAAACTCTGAGTGAACCTTTGTCAACACTGGCCCATAAGTTTTGACCAAACTTTGTCTTGAGACTATCCAGAATTTGCTGAGTGTGAACACTGACCCAGAAGTTCTGAAATTATCATATTTCTTAAACACTTATAAAATTTCTAAGTATTTAGAATTTGGCTTTTCCAAAGTAGAATTTGACTTTTGAAATTCTTGATGAAACAAACTTCATATTCCAACGTGTCTTGATGAAATATGATTCTTGAGATTTAAATTTGATCCAAAAGTCAAAGTTAGACTTCTCAATGTGCAAAATGACCATTTTGCCCTTGTGAATGGTTTGCTTGGAAAAATTGATAACTCAAGGCTTAGAATTGGATGAGAGAAAATTTGAAGATCCAGGGTGATTCCTTGAGAAATGAGAGGGCAAATTTTGGGGTGCAACAGCTGCCCCTGTTCAAACTTCTTGAACCTGAAGAGTTAGATTGGTGGATCCGCCATTCGTGACTTGAAGGTGAAAGATGATTGAACACTAGAGTGCCCAGAAATTTGCACTCGAAGATGGATGGTGAATGGTCTTATAGATGCCATTTGGAGGAATGTTGGTAAACGCTGGAAGAAGTATTAGCACAAATCTTTTGTTGATTCATACTAAACTTGATGTTTTACTTGTGAGAAAAAGGGTTAGTAAAATGCAGATGCTTGCATGATGTTCACCAGATGTGGTATCATGCTAAATGCATCGATATGTACATGCTATGATGTATGAATGTGAAATGTGTGTTTTCGTCCGGGAAAATAAATCCCTGACTACTGCTGAGGAAATATTCTGAGGTTGAATCCTTGATTGTCTGTTGGAAATGAATAATATGCATATCTTCAAATTTTATTGAAGGGGTGCTTTTGCTGGGGAACATCACTCAAATATCAGTTGTTATCTGGTTGGATCCAGGCTTCACAGTTGATGAGGATGTAGTAGTCGGTTGCTATCTGGTCGGATCCAGGTTTCACGGCGACTTACTGGGAGAAGAGATGAATTGACTGTTATCTGGTCGGATCAGGCTTTGTAGAAAATTCCTTGAAATTGAATAGTCATCTGGTTGGGTCCAGGCTTCACAATAACTTGCTGGGGATGTGGAGGTTAACTGTCATCTGGTCGGATCCAGGCTTCACAACAACTTGCTGGGGGAAAGGATGAATTAACTATTATCTGGTCGGATCCAGGCTTTGCAGAAAACTCCTTGAAAATGAATAGTCATCTGGTCGGGTCCAGGCTTTATGGTCTTTTAGAAAGCTGTACTATTATCTGGCCGAATCCAGGCTTCATAGTGTCTTTCCGGGAATCATGGTTAATTGTTATCTGGTCGGGTCCAGGCTTTACAATATACTGTTTGAAAACTGTTATCTGGTCGGATCCAGGCTTTGCAGATTTCTGAGGTTGATGAGCTAAATTGTTATCTGGTCGGGTCCAGGCTTCACAATAGACTGCTTGAAAACTATTATCTGGTCGGGTCCAGGCTTTGCATATTTCTTTGATGAAGTTAATTGTTATCTGGTTGGGTCCAGGCTTCACAATAACCTGGTTGGGGATTTAGTTGTTATCTGTGTTAGAACAAAGTTTGATTCTACAACCCTTGATTAGTTTTGATGATAACAAAATACAAAGAATAAATTATCTCAAAGATATATACAAAGAACAATTATGTTCCTTAGAAATTATGTTTTGTATATGCAGAAGTTCTGATGGAATCAACATCAGAATGGAATCAGCACCAGAAGATCAGCAATATGTGCTACACGCTGAAGCTACCATGATTATAGCTGAAGTTGATTACCAGAATCTGCGCCTAAACAAATATACTTTGACTCTGATCAAAGACATCTTTACCAAGTTATCAACACTCTGAAGCGTTATCAGCAGGTACAGCAAAGAAGACTCTGAAGCGTTACTGGTTATTCAAGACAAAATTAAATGCTAACGGCTTTCTTCAGACAAAGATCTTCTACAAAAGGAAAGTGTGTTATTATCATTAAAACCTGCTTTATGGAAAACGTATCCTTTCTTGCCTATATAAATAGGTCTGCTTGTGAAAAAGAAGGACGTACGTATGCACTCAATAATTTTCCAAGCTATCCAAACCACGCATATTCAAAGCTTTAGCAAATTCATTTTATTCCAAGCTTATTTTGTGTAATTATCACAGTTATGATATACAGTTTTGTAAGAAAACCACAACACACACTTGTTCAATCATTTGTAAAAGAAGTTCCTTGACATTAACCGGAATGTGGTTGTACTCAAGAAGACTTTAATAGTTGTTAAAGTAGCTGTTGTAATCCTTTGAGAATAGTGGATTAAGACCTCGTTGGAGAGAGGCAAAATCACCTTGACGGGTGGACTGGAGTAGTTTGAGATCAAACGAACCAGGATAAAAATACTGTGTTGATAAGCCTTTTGATTTAAAATTTTCAATTCAACCCCCCCTTCTTGTGTTTTTCACATCTTCAATTGGCATCAGAGCGCCTGGTTATGAGCTATAACACTTAACTGTGTTAGTACAAGATCTAGTGTCAGAAAAACACAATGGCAGGACCAAGTCAAAACATCAGCAATGACAACAATGAAGAAAGGGACAGATTCAGTGGCAAACCTCCATTATTTGATGGAGAAAACTTTGACTACTGGAAAGACAAAATTGAGAGTTTCTTTCTGGCCCATGATGCTGATCTGTGGGACATGGTGACTGATGGATACACGCATCCAGTGGATGGACGTTGTCAGAAGATTGACAGGAAAATGAAGTCTGATCAGTAAAAGTGTGAGTTCAGAAATCATCACAAGGCCAAAATAATTCTTCTCAGCGCCATCTCATATTCAGAATATGAGAAAATATCAAACAGAGAAACTGCTAAGAATATGTTTGATTCTCTGAGAATGACGCATGAAGGAAACATTCAAGTCAAAGAAACAAAAGCCCTTGCGCTCATTCAGAAGTATGAGGCATTCAAGATGGAAGATAGTGAATCAATAGAAGCTATGTTTTCAAGATTCCAAATTCTTGTTGTTGGTCTAAAAGTTCTTAACAAAGGATATTCCACTGCTGATCACGCTAAGAAGATCATCAGAAGCTTGCCAAAATAGTGGAGGCCAATGGTCACAGCGCTTAAGCTATCCAAGAATTTCAACAAAATCTCTCTGGAGGAACTTGTCAGCTCCCTCAGAAGTCACGAGATAGAGCTAGAAGCAGATGAACCTCAAAATCAAGGTAAGCCATTAGCTTTAAAATCTAACAGAAAATCTGACTCCAAAGATTTGCAGGCTGTTGAAGAAACCTCTGATGGATCCTCATTAGAAGAAGATGAATTGTCTCTTCTCTCCAGAAGGGTGAACCAACTGTGGAAGCAGAGGAAAAGGAAGTTCAGGAACCCCAGAAGATCAGAAAATCAGAATGAATCTTCCTCCAGATACAGAAGGTCAGAATCCTCCTTTGGACACAAAAGATCTGAAGGCTCTTCAGGATACAGAAAGCCAAACAACAAAGACATGATCTGCTATGAGTGTAACAAGCAAGGGAATTACAAAAGTGACTGCCCAAAACTTCAGAAGGAGAAGCCCAAGAAGAAGTTTATCAAAGAAAAGAAGAAAAGCCTCATGGCTACATGGGATGATTCTGACACATCTGAAGCTGACTCAGAATCAAATGATGAAAGATCAAACATAGCTCTCATGGCAAACGTATCTGGAGACAGTGAAGCTTCTGGTTCAGAATCAGAATCAGATATAGAAGAGGTATTCCCTGACTTTACTATAAATTTTACTAAGGCTGAATTAGCTGAAAGCCCTAATGAAATTCTGGAAAGGTATCAGCAGATCAGAGTCAAATTCAGAAACCTGAAAAGGAATCTTGCTTCTGACTTTGATAAGACTGAGAGTCTCAAATTGGAGAATTCTGAGTTAAAAGATAAAATTTCAAAATTAGAAAGCCAATTGCAAAACTCTCAAAAGGAAACAATCCCTGAAACTCCCAGCAATACTAATGAGATCATCAAAGAGTATGATCACAACTTTCAGAAGTTTCTAGCTAAAAACATAGACAAAAGCAAAATGGCTTCAATGATCTATGGAGTTAGCAGAAATGGCAGAAAAGGGATAGGATATCAAGGTAAGTTTCCTACACAAAAAAATGCAATGGATTTAGTTATAAAGCGTACTCCACTTGATTCACACTTTATATATGGGCACACACATGACATAAAATATACAAGTAGTGATTACTCTGTCAAACCAAAATTCAACCAGAGTTTTGGTAAAACTAACAAATCAGGACCCAAGAAAATGTGGGTACCTAAGGATAAAATAATACATGTGGCAGATATCTTTAGCAGCAAAGCAAAGACACCAGTCATGATACTTGGACTCTGGCTGCTCACAACACATGACGGGAAGAAGGCATATGTTCCAAAGCCTGGAACTTAAGCCTGGAGGCCACGTAGGCTTTGGAGGCAATCATAGGAGAAAGATTATTGGCTCTAGAATAATAGGTAATGGAAATCTTCCCTCTATTAGTAATGTTTTATTAGTTGATGGATTAATGCATAACCTGTTATCCATAAGTCAAATAAGTGATAACGGTTATGATATAATCTTCAATCAAAATTCATGCAAAGCTGTTAGTCAGAAAGATGGGACTATCCTATTTAATGGAAAGAGGAAAAACAACATTTATAAAATCAAACTTTCTAAACTGAAAAGTCAGAATGTAAAATGTCTTATGTCTGTTAACAACGAGCAATGGATCTGGCACAGAAGATTGGGACATGTTAGTATGAGAAGAATATCTCAGATTAACAAACTCAATCTGGTCAGAGGACTTCCTAACTTGAAGTTCAATTCAGATGCTTTGTGTGAAGCATGTCAAAAAGGCAAGTTTGCAAAACCTGTTTTCAAATCCAAAAACGTTGTTTCCACCTCTAAGCCATTAGAACTTCTGCACATTGACTTATTTGGACCAGTAAAAACTGCTTCAGTCAGTGGCAAGAAGTATGGGTTAGTAATCATAGATGACTATAGCAGATGGACATGGGTAAAGTTCTTAAGGCACAAGGACGAGTCACACTCAGTGTTTGTAACCTTCTGCAACCAAGTTCAGAATGAAAAAGATCTTAGAATCGTCAAAGTCAAAAGTGATCATGGTGGAGAATTTGAAAATAAAGATTTTGAATTATTCTTTAATGAAAAAGGTATTTTGCATGATTTCTCTTGTCCTAGATCTCCCCGGAAAAATGGAGTTGTATAATGAAAGAACAGAACATTGCAAGAAATGGGCAGAACCATGATCAACGATACTAACGTTGCTAAGATCTTCTGGGCAGAAGCAATAAACATAGCGTGTTACATTCAAAATAGAATCTCCATAAGACCTATTCTGGAAAAGGCTCCATATGAATTGTGGAAGAACAAAAAGCCCAACATTTCTTATTTTCACCCATTTGGATGTACATGTTTTATTTTGAATACAAAAAATTATTTGAACAAGTTTGACTCTAAAGCACAAAAGTGTATTATGTAAGGATACTCTGAACGCTCAAGAGGGTACAGAGTATACAATACGGAAACACAGATTGTTGAATAGTCAATCAGTGTTCGGTTTGATGATAAGCTTGACTCTCAAAAGTCAAAGCAGAATGAATTCCTTGCAGGTATGGAAGTTGAACTCACAGGTACTGAAGACAACTCATCAGAGGCTCTCAACAGAGTCACTCCCTCAACATAAAAAAGAATCACTGCAAGTAACCCAGCACCTTCTGTTGAATAACTCCAGAAAAGACCATCCAGAAGCAGCATTGATCACCCAGAAGAAACAATATTAGGAAGGAAGGAAGATCCAATCAGAACAAGATCTACCTTCAGAAAATCTGAAGAATCCCTCATGGGACTGGTTTCTCTGATTGAACCAACAACAATTGATGAAGCACTTCTGGACAATGACTGGATTATGGCAATGCAAGAGGATCTAAATCAATTCACAAGAAATGACGTATGGGATCTGGTTCCCAAACCAAAAGGATTCAACATCATTGGTTCAAAATGGGTGTTCAGAAACAAACTGAACGAACAAGGTGAAGTCATCAGAAACAAAGCACGACTGGTAGCACAAGGTTATAGTCAGCAAGAGGGGATAGACTATACATAAACCTTTTCTCTAGTCGCCATGTTAGAATCTATCAGACTTTTAATTTCATTTGCTGTTAATAAAGGCATCACTCTGTATCAGATGGATGTCAAGAGTGCATTCCTAAATGGCTATATATAAGAAGAGGTTTATGTGCACCAACCCCTTGGTTTTGAAAGTTCCAAAAATCCAAAATATGTTTTTAAACTAAAGAAGTCACTCTATGGTCTGAAACAAGCTCCCAGAGCTTGGATTGAAAGACTAAGTAACTTCCTGTTAGAAAAGGAATTCACCAGAGGGAAAGTGGACACAACTTTGTTCTGTAAGACAGTTAAGAATGACATCTTAGTATGTCAGATCTATGTTGATGACATTATATTTGGATCCACTAAACCCTCTCTGGGAAGAGAGTTTGCTAAATGTATGCAGGAAGAATTTGAGATGAGCCTAATGGGGGAACTAAAATTCTTTATGGGCATTCAAATTAATCAAACTCCAGAAGGAACTTACATTCATCAGAGCAAATATGTCAGAGAACTTCTGAAGAAATTTGATCTCTCAGAATGTAAGCCCTCAAGGATTCCAATGCATCCCACGTGCATTCTAGAAAAAGAAGAGGTAAGTAAAAAGGTAGAACAAAAGGTCTACAGAGGTATGATTGGTTCTCTTCTCTATCTGACGGCTTCAAGGCCTGACATTCTATTCAGTGTTTGCGTTTGTGCTAGATTCCAATCAGATCCTAGAGAATCTCACTTAACAGCAGTTAAGCGAATTCTCAAGTATCTGAAAGGTACTGCTAATCTGGGTTTGTTTTATAGAAAATCAAGTGATTACAGCTTAATAGGATACTGTGATGCTGATTTTGCTGGAGACAGAGTAGAACGTAAAAGCACTTCTGGAAGCTGCCAGTTTCTGTGAGAAAATCTGATCTCATGGTCCAGCAAAAGACAATCCATAATAGCTCTATCAACAGCAGAAGCTGAATACATAGCAGCAGCTGGATGCAGCACGCAAATGCTCTAGATGAAAAGTCAACTTGAGGACTTCAATATATTTGAGAGTAACATCCCTATCCTCTGTGACAATACTTCTTCCATTTGTCTCAGTAAAAATCCTATTTTTCATTCTAGGGCTAAGCATATAGAAATAAAACATCATTTTATTAGGGACTCTATTCAGAAAGGGATTCTCAATTTAAAATTCATTGACACAGACCATCAATGGGCTGATGTCTTTACAAAACTTCTTTCTCAATATAGGTTTAAATTCATTCTGAAACATCTCAGCATGAATCTTTGCCTAGAATAAACTGTTTTATTTAAATATCTTAATCCTCATAATTTTTGTTATTTTCTATGAACTACTGATCAACCTGCCTTCAGAATTTTAGAAGTCCAGATTGTATCAGAATCTATCCATGAAGATCTGAGCATTTCATTTCAAGGATAAAAGTGTGTTGTTCACCTATCATTAATGCTTATAATCATTACAATTTAATTCTCTCTCTTGCAGTTTATGTTTTCAAATTCTATTTAAACGTCTTTTTTAACTCTTTACACTCTTTCACTTTCACTTTCTCTACAATCTAATTGTTTTCAGTTTGCATATTTCAAAACCTCTCCTTTTTCGTCTCAAATTTTTCTGTGTGAACATGGCTTCCTCAAGCATTCCTAATACCAGTACTCAGAGAACAAAATCCTCAGAACAATATGAAGAACCATTCAGAACTCTCCTCACGCCCATTAACAACCTAGAAGTACTCTCAGAATTGATTGTGGACTTTGGAAATCTTCAAGAAAATGGGTTCAATCTTTCTGATGAAGTAAAGGCTCAAGGATGGAGCAGGTATTTTGACCGTCTGGTAGGTCCAACATTCCCAATCCTTGTGAAGGAATTTTGGATTCATGCTTCATCCTCCAACCATCAAGTTACTTCGTATGTAATGGGGAAGAAGATAGTCATAACTGAAGACCTTATTGCAAGATTGATAGGCTACAGTGGTGGTGGTGTAAGATGTATAGACATGGCTGAAAGATGTGTTGATGTCGCTTCAATTGCTAGAGAAATTTTCACTCTGGGTCTTCCCTCCAGCAAGATAAGGGATCTGAAGGACCATCACAAGATATGGGCTAAGATTATTCTGGGATGCATAAACCACAGGAAGCCAACCAGCTCTCCTGACTACATCAACATTGATCAGCAGTTTCTGATCTACTTCATTTCCCAGAAGACTAAGGTGAATCTGGCTCATTTGCTGTCCAATCATCTGAGGACTAGTGTTAAGGAGACTAGAGAAGATGACCGCACTAAAAGGGATTGGATACCCCTTGGAAGACTCATATCGGATATTCTGACAGAGAATAGGTTGATAGATCATCTAACAGAAGCACAGGAAATCATCTCTTTAGAGGCAACTGTTGGAAAGCCTTTGAATGCGAAGAATCTGAAGAAGATCAAGATTATTGAGAAAATCGAGAAGGAACCCAGTGTTACTTCTTTTGTAACAATCACCAGCAGAAGAATCCCTCTGGATGACTTTCCTATGTTCTCAGAAATTGATTCCAAGCCTGAGATTATCGTCAGATACTTGGATGTATGCAAGGTAGATGGCACTGCACCAGGGTTAAACATCCAGGACTTGCAACAGACGGCCCCAAAAGTTGCACTGAAGAAGAACAAGAAAAGGAAGGCAGCAGCAGAAGGATCATCCCAGCGGACTCCCAAAGCTGCTAAAAAGAGAGGTAATCCTTCTTCTGTAACTGTTTTAGATTCAGTATCTTTATCAACATTGGGCCCCTTACCTACCCATTCAGAAATTCCTACCCCTCAAACCTTTGATGATTTTGACATTGAATTTGACCCCTCAGAAACATTAACTCTTAGAGGATCTCACTCCCTACCTATCAATCCAAATATTGAAACAACTCAACCAAAACTTGCAAAAGTTCTGTCAGATATTGAAACCTTTGACCAGAATATTTCTGCTCCCATACAAGAAAATCCAAACTCTGAAACCATTTCAGAAGCACCACAACCAGAAATTCCCCTCTCTCCATAACCAGAAATACCACTACCTCCATCTCCTCAACCAGAAATTCATCCACCTTCTCCACAACCTGAACTAATCCAACCATAAGTTCAAACTTCTGAGATCCAATCTTCTGAGACCTGTGAACCAGAACCTCATAACACTCAATACAACCAAACTGAAGAACCCACTTCAGATTCTGATACCATTCTCATTCCAGGTATCACTGAACTTCTGGCCATCTGTATACCCCTGACCATTCTGGATATTCCCCAAATTCCCTCTTCACTAGAATCAACTCCACCAAACTCCCCAATTAGTCCAATAATCATTTCAGACTCTCCCATTCCCTCACCAAAGAACAATCCAAATGACAACGCCAAAACTGTCATTGACTTAACTATTTTTGAACGTCTTGAGATGATTAATCCTGCTGCATCTGATTATCTTTGGACAAGTTTCAGAAAATAGGTAAATTCTGAAACTTATAAGATGCAAGAACAGAGATACAGACAAGTTCAACAGAACTTCAGTAATCTGCTAAAGGTAATTGAAGATCAAGTTCTGAGCCAACTGCTCAAGGAAGAAGTTCTCCCTCTGGACAATGCTCCCTAGTCAGAATATCGTCCAGCAGATAAAGTTCAACCAGAGTCAGAAGATCTCATTCTGACTGATACTCTAGAGCAGATGATTCTTGGAGAGGAACTGGTTCAAAAAGATGACATTGCAGAATGCTCTGAGAAGCATCCAGTTACTGATGATTCTCAAGCTTCCTCCTATGAAAGGCGGACTCTGGAAGAACTGAAGAGATCTGATATTATTATGTAGGAAAGGATGGATAAACAGGATGACAAAATTTCGGAAATCAAGAGCATGTTAAGCAAACAAGAGGAAACCAACATCCAGATCAAGGGCTTGTAGGAAGCTTTGTTCACGCGTCTTCCTCCTCCCTCTTAGATTTTCCTTTGTTTTAAAATTTGTTTATCTGTAATATTTTCTACATTACTGCTGTTATGAACTTATTATCGTTGATTCTGTTTTTAATATAAACCCTTTTGGATCTGATTATGTGTTCTTTTTGATAAGTGACAAAAAGGGTGAGAAAGAATAAGATATTTTAAATAACGGATTACTGAGACATAAGTCTCAAACATTCAGATCTACTTAATTTCTCTCTTCTGAAAAGCTTGAACAGGTACAAAACTCTGATGAAAGATACAATAAGATTCTGATGCTCAAAGACTCATGGAATTAAAGGGAAGTAATCAACTCAGAGGGAGTTTTTCTTCTTAATTCTATACCTTTTATTCTTTATTTTTAATTGAAAAATCTGGTTTTTATCATCATAAAAAAGGGGGATATTGTTAGAACATAGTTTGATTCTACAACCCTTGATTAGAGTTTTGATGATAACAAAATACAAAGAATAAATTATCTCAAAGATATATACAAAGAACAATTATGCTCCTTAGAAATTATGTTTTGTATATGCAGAAGTTATGATGAAATCAGCATCAGAATGGAATAAGCATCAGAAGATCAGCAATATGTGCTACACGCTGAAGCTACCATGATTATACGCTGAAGTTGATGACTAGAATCTGCGCCTAAACAATTATACTCTGACTCTGATCAAAGACATCTTTACCAAGTCATAAACACTCTGAAGCGTTATCAGCAGGTACAGTAAAGAAGATTCTGAAGCGTTACTGGTTATTCAAGACAGAATTAAATGCTAACGGCTTTCTTCAGACAAAGATCTTCTACAAAAGGAAAGTGTGTTATTATCATTAAAATCTGCTTTATGGACAATGTATCCTTGCTTACCTATATAAACAGGTCTGCTTGTGAAAAAGAAGGACGTACGTACGCACTCAATAATTTTCCAAGCTATCCAAACCATGCATATTCAAAGCTTTAGCAAATTCATTTTATTCCAAGCTTATTTTGTGTAATTATCACAGTTGTGATATATAGTTTTGTAAGAAAACAACAACACACACTTGTTCAATCATTTGTAAAAGAAGTTCCTTGAGATTAACCGGATTGGGGTTGTACTCAAGAAGACTTTAACAATTGTTAAAGTAGCTGTTGTAATCCTTTGAGAATAGTGGATTAAGACCTCGTTGGAGAGAGGCGAAATCACCTTGACGGGTGGACTGGAGTATTTTGATATCAAACGAACCATGATAAAATACTGTATTGATAAGCCTTTTGATTTAAATTTTTCAATTCAACCCCCCCTTCTTGTGTTTTTCACATCTTCAATCTGGTCGGTTTCCAGGCTTCACAACGAATCTCTGAGGATGATTGCTATCTGCTCGGATCCAGGCTTCGCAACAGCTTTCTTGAAAGGATGGAAATGAGGATTGAGATCTGGTCGGATCCAGTTTTCTCAGTCCTTTGTTGGGGATAGAGAGGTAACTCTACTGGGGAAAAGAAGTTAAACTTTGGTCGGACTGAGTTTACGTTCTTCTATATCTTTGAAGGGCTAGGCTATTATCTGGTCGGGTCCAGGTTTCATAGAGTTTTGAAAAATGAGATCAACTGTTATCTGGTCGGGTCCAGGCTTAATTAACTCAAGAAGTTAAACTGTTATCTGGTCGGGTCCAGGCTTCTGTAATTGAAGAAGTCAAATTGTTATCTGGTCGGGTCCAGGCTTCAGTAATAACTTGAAAATTATGCTAATATCTGGTCGGGTCCAGGCTTTATAGCATTTCTTCGTAATAATAAAGGCTTTGTGGAAAGCTTTACTGGGGATTAGGGGTTGTGGCCCTGTGATTTATAGTCATTTGAAAGGGAAATTCAAACTGGAGAGTATAGACTCAGTCAGGTAAGGCAGACTCAGTTTGGGGAGGATACACCCAACTGGGGATGACGGGCTCAGTCGGGGATGATGGGCTCATCTGGGGATGATAGGTTCTGTTTGGAGAAAATAGCCTCTGTTGGAGAAGATGTACTCAGCTGGGCAATTTGGATTCAACTGGGGAATTTGGGTTCAGCTGGAGAATATATACTCAGCTGGGGAAGATGGACTCAGCTTGGGGATAAAAACCTTGGTTGGAAGATATATTCCGCCGAGGATGAAAACCTCGGTTGGAGAAGATGTATTCAGTTGGGTAATTTGGTCTCAACTGGGGAAATAACTCTGTTAGGGAAATAGATCCTGTCGAGGAAGTGAAATTCCTTTAGGAAGAGTTCCCTGAGGTTTCATTTTTGTAAAAATTGATTTAGCTGGAGAAAGTTGCCAAGAGGTTGAGACTCTGGCCGGGGATTATCCCGTGTAAGGAGATTTTGTGGGCAACTCTGTTGAGGAAAGGTTTATTGTTGTTGTCCCTATGGGGATAATAATGATGAGATAACTCTGTGGGGCTACTTCATATACATTAAAGGGATGCTTACTGCTGATGTGCGCTGATGCTCTGTTGTTGATGCTGCTGCTTAGCAGGACACATGTGCCAAATAGTTTTAATTATGTTCATATGCACATGTTCATTCAATTTTAGTCATTGGACAAATTTTCATTCAAAACAGACACAGAAAATTTTGCACTTCAGAGTGTATTTGTATTGATATTTTGCCCATGAATAGGCATTTTTGTACATAGAGGTCGAGATTGAGAATGAAAACTAATAGCCATGTGAAATGGTCTCATTGCCTTCCAACTCTACTATTTCCCCAATGTCTTTGAACGTCCCTCGCCGTTGATCGAAGTTGATTGGATTGATCCTGGACCATTTGAACTTGGACCTTGGTGATAGCATTGACCGTGTTGATTTCACGGGACATAGTCGTACGCTTTTAATCCTTAATTTTTGCCTGAACCGCCCTTTCGGGTTTTCGGTCCACCCGGATACCCTTTTTTGCCCAAGTCGCCCTTTCGGGTTTTCGACTTGCCGGGTGTACAATCTTTTGCATATAACCCTAATTTTTTCCCAAACCTTTTGGTTTGCCGGGATGCCCTTATTTTGCTTAGGCGTGTCAACCTAACGGGTCTCTTATGCGTAGTATTTTTTGACTATATTCGCGTTTATAGGATGCGGGAAATCTTCACCGTCTATGGTGGTCAGTATCATGGCACCGCCAGAGAAAACTCTCTTGACAACAAACGGCCCTTCGTAGGTGGGAGTCCATTTTCCTCTGGGGTCACCTTATGGTAAGATGATGTGTTTTATCACCAGGTCACCAACCTGATATACTCGAGGATTGACCTTTTTGCTGAAACCTTTAAGCATCCGTTTTTGATACGTCTGACCATGGAAAATAGCAGCTAATCGTTTTTCATCGATCAAGTTCAGCTGATCCAATCTCATTTGAATCCACTCGTCTTCGCCTAGGCCTTCCTCGATCATAATCCTCAGCGATGGAATTTGAACTTCCACTGGCAAAACAGCTTCCATGCCATAGACTAGAGAGAAGGGAGTTGCCCCAGTTGATGTTCTGGCTGAAGTACGGTAGCCATGTAGAGTAAACGGTAACATCTCATGCCAATCCTTATAGGTCACTACCATTTTCTGCACAATCTTCTCGATATTTTTGTTAACCGCTTCGACTGCGCCATTCATTTTTGGTCTATACAGAGAAGAATTGTGATGTTTGATCTTAAATTGAGTGCACAACTCCCTGATCATGGCATTGTTGAGGTTAGTCCCATTGTCGGTGATGATCCTTTCGGGGATACCATAACGACAAATGAGGTTGTGTCTGATGAATCTGGCTACCACATTCTTGGTGACTGAGGCAAATGAGGAGGCTTCGACCCATTTGGTAAAATAATCGATGGCGACAAAAATGAAGTAATGCCCATTGGAAGCAATAGGTTTGATTTCTCCGATCATGTCAATGCCCCACATCGCAAATGGCCACGGGGTGGTCATGACATTCAGAGGGATTGGAGGTACATGGACCTTGTCAGCGTAGATTTGGCATTTGTGACAAGTTCTTGAATGTTGATGGAAATCGGTCTCCATCGTTGACCAATAGTAACCAGCTCTTAAGATTTTCTTAGCCATCGTATGTCCACTTGAGTGAGTGCCAAAAAGGCCTCGTGCATATCTTCCATAATTTCCTCTGCCTCCCTCTTATCCACACATCGGAGTGGAGTTGAATCATGGTTGCGTTTGTATAATATCCCGTTACTTAGGAAGAATTTGGCTGCAAATCTTCGTAGGAACTTTCTGTCATTGATAGATGCCCCTTCTGGATACTCTTGTACTTCAAGGTATCTCATAACCTCATGGTACCATGGCTTTTCCGCGTCGGTGTTAAGCTCATAGCAATGTGCAGGTTCATCAAATCTTTAAATTATATTCATAGGGGCTTCGTTATCCCATCTGACCTTGAACATTGAAGACATGGTTGCCAAAGCGTCAGCCAACTGGTTTTATTCCCTAGGGAAATGCTCGAAAGTAATCTGTTCGAAGTGAGGAATCAGGGATAGCACAAGTTCCTTGTATGGGATAAAATTAGGGTGTTTAGTGTCCCAATCTCCTTTTACTTGGCTAATCACCAAGGAGGATTCTCCAAACACATCCAAATGCTTGATCCTTAAGTCAATAGAAGCTTTTAGACCTAAGATGCATGATTCATACTCAGCCATATTATTTGTGCAATCGAAGCATAATCTGGCAGTGAAAGGAGTGTGGCAACCTTTAAGAGAGATGATCACAACACCAATTTCGTTACCTAAGGCGTTGGAAGCTCCATCGAATACCATAGTCCATCAGGATCCTTGTTCAGGTCCGTCATATGGTCTAGGTTTCGCACAGTCGGTTACCAGCATAATATTCTCGTCAGGGAAGTCGAAGTTCATTGCCTGATAATCATCCACAACTTGATGGGCCAAATGATCTGCTAGTACACTTCCTTTGATGGATTTTTGATTTGTGTATTGAATGTCGTACTCAGTCAAGATCATTTTCCATCTGGCCATTCGTCCGGAAAGGGCAGGTTTCTCGAAGATGTACTTAATCAGATCCATCTTAGAAATCAACAAAGTGGTATGAGTCAACATGTAATGCCTTATCCGGCGAGCAGCCCACGCTAAAGAACAACAAGTTTACTCGAGTAGTGAATATCTGGTTTCACAGTCGGTAAACTTTTTTCTTAGGTAGTAAATTGCATGCTCTTTTTGGCCAGACTCGTCATGTTGGCCCAAAACACACCCCATAGAATTCTCTAGTACTGTCAAGTACATGATCAAAGGTCTTCCTTCAACTGGAGGCATGAGAATAGGAGGTTCTTGTAGGTATTCTTTTATTTTGTCAAAAGTAATCTGGCACTCATCGTTCCACCTGACTATCTGATCTTTCTTCAAGAGTTTGAAGAGTGGCTCACAAGTAGCAGTTAAGTGTGATATGAAACGGGAAATGTAATTGAGACGACCCAAGAATCCTCTGACTTCTTTTTCAGAATGAGGGACTGGCATTTCTTGAATGTCTTTTATCTTGGCGGGATCAACTTTAATGCCTTTATTGCTGACAATAAAACCTAGAATCTTCCCAGAGCATACTCCAAATGTGCACTTGTTAGGGTTTAACCTCAGCTTGTACTTCTTTAGTCTCTCGAATAGTTTGTGCAGGTGATCGAGATGTTCTTCTTCGGTTTGTGATCTAGCAATCATATCATCCACATATACCTCTATCTAATGATGAATCATGTCATGAAATAAAGCCACCATAGCCCTTTGATATGTTGCCCCTGCATTCTTTAACCCGAACGGCATGACCTTGTAGCAGAAGGTGCCCCATTATGTAACAAAAGTAGTTTTTTCCATATCTTCGGGAGCTATATTTGTTTGATTATAGCCTGAGAAGCCATCCATGAATGAGAAGACTTTATGCTGAGCAGTATTATCGACTAAGACGTCAATGTGTGGTAGAGGGAAATCATCCTTGGGGCTTTCCCTACTCAGATCCCTATAGTCTACGCACATGCGAAATTTCCCGTCTTTCTTTGGTACCGGCACTATATTGGCCACCCATTGAGGATAGGATGTTACATCTAGGAATCCTGCATAAAACTATTTTATTACTTCGGCTTTGATCTTTTCAGACATGTCAGGCCTCATGCGACGAACTTTTTGTTTAACAGGAGGGCAGTCTTCTTTAGTTGGAAGTCGATGAACCACGATGTTGGTATCCAACCCGGGCATATCTTCATACGACCGAGCAAATACTTCCACATAATCGCGCAACATCTGCACCAAGTGGCTCTTAACACTACTTTCCAAATTAGTGTCGATCCTGATTTCCTTCTTATCTTACTCAGTACCCAAGTTGATAATCTCAATCGACTCTTCATGTGGTTGAATAGCCTTTTCTTCTTATAATAGAAGTCTGGCTAGTTCTCCTGGTATATCACAATCTTCCTCATCTTCATCTTTGGTTTGGTTGATAGGATATTCAAAGTCATAGTTTGCAATAGTATAGTCATTGGCAATATGATCCAGAGTGGATGTAGACCTGCAAGAGTGTGTGTGTGTGTGTATGTAAGACACATGGCTATTTTTTTGGAAATGCATTGGAAAGGAAAGAAAGACAATGAACACAAATATTTGAATGCAAAAGAGTCCAATGTACTTAATGATCATATGATTTGATAAACATAAATAAAACCCTTGACAAAAGTACCAAAGTACCCCGGGCAAGGCACATGGCTTAAAAGTCGTTGTTTGGAGATAATATTACAGACATAGAGTTCCTAAATTGATAGAAAAAGTAAATAATAATTACTCCTCAATGAAAGAAATATGAGTGAAATCCTTTGCATGCCAATTGTTGAGCTTCCCTTCAGTTGTTGGGTAGATCCAGTCTTCAAAAGCACACTCATCATCAGAGTCCTCTACAACATTCACTTCATTACTTTTTGAGGGGGAGAGGCGGCTTTCCAGTACGAGCACCTCTAATTTCTTTCTGAACTTTGGAGGTTAAACCTAACCCAAACTTGTCTTCCTTAAACAAGATATCGAGGAGTTGACCCCATATCTCATTGTTTCCTTCTTCTATCACAGCACGGGCATCCTTAAGAGAAACCATCTTGGGGATAACTTTATCGGCTCTTGGAGTGTCGGAGGAGATTTTGGTGGTTTCCACAACTTCAAACGTCTGGCAAGGAGTTTCTATGAATTCGCCATCCATTTCTACGTACTTGAAAGAATTGAGATGGCTTACCATAAATTCTTCTTCACCGCAAACAGTGACAACCTTTCCTTGAACTGGATATTTTAACTTCTGGTGGAGAGTAGAAGTGACCGCACCTTCCCCATGGATCCATGGGCTTCCAAGCAAGCAAGAATACACAGGTTGTATGTCCATTATGTAGAATGTGGAGTTGAAAATTTGTGAACCAACCTTAATTGGGAGATCCACCTCTCCATGAACCATCCTTTTCGACCCATCAAATGCCCTCACAACAATATCACTTGGCTTCAAAACCAAACCTTCACAGTCTAGCCGATCTAAAGTGCCTTTAGGTAACACATTTAAAGATGATCATGTTTCCACCAAAACATGTGCCAGAGTGGTCCCTTTACATTCAACAGAAACATGCAAGGCTTTATTGTGATTCTTTCCCATGGGAGTTAAATCTGCGTCAGAGAACCCTAGACCATTGTCAGCTGTCATAATTGCTACGCAATTCTCAAATTGGCAGGCTGTGGTTTCTTGAGGCACATGAGCCTTTTTCAAGAACTTAATTAAAGCTTGTGCATGGGTGTCGGAACATAGCAATAAGGACAACATTGATTTTTTAGAAGGGGTTTGCCCCAACTGCTCTACTATTTTAAAGTCTCTCTTTTTGATGATTTTCATAATCTCCTCCATCTCTTGAGTTGATGGTTCTCCTATAACAGACTTTTTAGCAGGTGCCTTTTCCCTAGCAGGCTCACTTTATTTCTCTTTCCCTTTAGTAATGGCATAAAAATTGTCATTGGTTATGCGGACTGGAACTGTGGTAGTGGTTGGTGGTGAGATAACAGGGGAAAAGACCCTTTCTGTTCTTGTGACTTTACTAGAACCAGTAATATTAGTAACACCAGCTTCGTTATTATCAATCAAAGAATCTTGTTTTACCCCATGGTAATAAACCTCGGCACCGTAATTCTATGGTATCGCTTTATCAGAGGTGTATGGAACAGGTCCGGCAGCAGTGATTATAAGAGGAGCAATGATTGGTTCATTCGAAATCTTGATAGGACCTTTTGATGAGATCCTAAGAGGTTTGTTTGAAATTGTTATGATGGCCAAATCTTCAGCTTTGTCGATTGAATTCTCGATGGTGGGAATCTTTTCGAATAGGATTTCGCGGCCATCCATTAGGCGTTATATACCTTTCTTCAGTTCCTCACACCCATTGGCTTGTCTCATACAACACACACAGTTTTTTTCACAGCCAGGGAAAATCCCAACTTTCAACAGATTGCTCTTGATTACGTTCCATGGAGTAGTTAATTCTTCAACAGAGGCAATGAAAATTGTATCTTCGACAGCATTAACGCCTTTGTCATGCTTCGGCATTGGAGCGGTAATTACATTTGGCATCGGAGGAGGATTAAATTCATTAGTATCATTGTCAATTAAATCCTGGATTTTATTCTTCAAAGCCCAGCACTGATCAGTCTCATGCCCGGGGCTGTTTGAATGGTAAGCGCACTTTGCATTTGGATTATATCTTGGTGACGAGGTGTCAGGGTTGGTGGGAGGATCCCGCAATGTCACTAAATTGGCCCTGAGCAGATGTTGAAGGGCTTGAGATAATGACATGCCTAACCTTGTAAACTGTCTTCTTGGAGCTTCAAGAATAAATCATTGGACATTTTTGGAGACAAAACATAGAAATTAAAGAAAAACATATAGTTTTGTACTTTCAAAGGAGTATCTTTGTATTAACTTGAATAAGTATTTTGTACAATGAGATGAAAATCCTAGTAAGAGAATGTCGTCGTAAAAATGGAAATTTGATACAAAGAAAAGATACCTATGTGCAATAATCCCATGGGGTTCCCATTCGGCTATAGCCTTCGTGTCTCTGAACGTCTTGTCCATTTGCTGCCTTGTCCGAAGTTGATTGGATTGATCAGAACCGCTGCATTTGTCAGTCGAAGCCAAAGGTTGTCCGTAAAGGTGATCCAACGCGACATAGTCGTATGCTTTAATTCCCTAACTTTTTCCTAGACCGCCCTTTCAGGTTTTCAGCCCACTAGGATACCCTTTTTTTCCCAAGTTGCCCTTTCGGGTTTTCAACTTGTCGGGTGTACATACTTTTTTTGTTTTTATCCCTAATTTTTTCCTGAAACTTTTTGGTTCGTCGGGATGCCCTTGTTTTGCCTAGGTGTGTCAACCAAGCGGGTCTTTTATGCATAATATCTTTTGACTATGTCCGTGTTCACAGGGTGTGGCAGGTCGTCACCATACATAGTGGTCAAGATCATTGCTCCACCAGAGAATATGCTTTTGATCACAAATAGTCCTTCGTATGTAGGAGTCCATTTTCCCCTGGGATCACCTTGCTGCAGTATGATGCACTTGATCACCAAATCTCTGACTTGATACACTTGACGTCTGACCTTTTTGTTGAAAGCCTTGATCATCCGTTTTTGATACATTTGACCATGACAGACAGCAGTAAGCCTTTTCTCATCAATCGAGTTTAGTTGATCAAGTCGAGTTTGGATCCAATCGTCTTCATTTAACCATGCATCCTTCATAATTCTCAGAGAGGGGATCTGGACCTCAATAGGAAAAACAACCTCCATGCCGTATACCAGAGAGTAGGGTGTTGCCCTAGTTTATGTGTGTGCCGTGGTACGATAACCGTGGAGAGCGAATGGTAGCATCTCATGCCAGTATTTGTACGTGACTGCCATTTTCTGTATGATCTTTTTGATGTTCTTATTTGCGGCTTCGACAACACCATTCATCTTTGGCCGGTAAGGGGAAGAATTATGGTGCTGGATCTTGAATTGTGCACACAGTGCGGTGATCATAGTGTTATTGAGATTCGTACCATTGTCAGCAATGATCATCTCCGGCATAACATACCGACAAATGAGATTTTGTTTGATGAACCGAGCGACAACATTCTTGGTAACGAAAGCGAAAGAAGCCGCCTCAACCCATTTTGTGAAATAGTCAATGGCCACCAAGATGAAGCGATGTCCATTAGAGGCTATTGGCTTAATTTCCCCAATCATATCAATGCCCCACATGGCAAAGGGCCAAGGAGCCGTCAAGACATTCAAAGGAACCAGAGGTACGTGCACCTTGTTAGCATAGATCTGACACTTGTGGCAGGTTCGAGAATGTTGATAGCAATATGCTTCCATGCTAGACCAGTAATAACCTTCCTGATGGATTTTCTTTGCCATCGTATGCCCACTGGAATAGGTTCCGAAAGTGCCTTCATGTAGATCAGCCATGATCTTTTCTGCCTCGACCTTGTCTACGAAATGGAGAAAAATAGAGTCATGGTTGCGTTTATAGAGAATTCCATTAATAAGGAAGAACTTAGCAGAGAATCTCCTTAAGAAATTCTTATCATTGACTGAAGCTCCTTACGGATATTCTTGAGCCTCGAGATACCTCTTGACTTCGTGGAACCAAGGTCGGTCCACTACTTCTTCAGTATTGATCTCGTTACAGTGAGATGGTTCATCCATTCGTTCAATGGTGATCTAGAGATCCTCGTTATCCTATTTGAGTTTAAACATGGATGACATTGTGGCTAGTGCGTCCGCGAGTTGATTTTCTTCTCGCGGGAAATGCTCGAAGGTAATCTTTTCAAAGTGTGGGATTAATGTCGATACATGTTCTTTGTAAGGGATGAATTTAAGGTGTTTGGTGTCTCATTCTCCTTTGATCTGGATGATAACCAAAGTTGAATCTACGAATACACTTAAGAACTTGATCCCCAAATCTATGGCGGCTTTGAGACCAAAAATGTACGCTTCGTATTCTGTCATGTTATTTGTATAGTTGAAGCAAAGTATTTCCGTGAAGGGAGTGTGAAATCCTTCAGGAGATATGAGTACAACACAAATGCCATGGTCGAGTGCGTTGGACGCCCCATCAAAAACCAGGGTCCATCGGGATCCTTGTTCAGGTCCGTCATATGGTCTGAATTCTTCATAGTTGTTTACCATCATGATGTCTTCATCTGGGAATTCAAACTTCATGGACTGGTAGTCTTCCACAACTTGATGAGCAAGGTGATCAGCTAGTACACTTCCCTTTATTTCTTTTTTGGTAGTATACTGAATGTCATATTCCGTCAGGATCATCTGCCATCTTGCTATTCTTCCAGAGAGAGCAGGTTTCTCGAATATGTATTTTATTGGATCCATCTTGGATATTAATAAGGTAGTATGGGTCATCATATACTGTCTTAGCCGAAGATCTTCCCGTGCCAGAGCGCACCAAGTTTTCTCGAGCAGTGAATATCTTGTTTCACAGTCGGTAAACTTTTTGCTCAGGTAGTAAATAGCATGCTCTTTTTGGCCAGACTCGTCATGCTGCCTCAACACACACCCCATTGCATTTTCCAAAACAATTAGATACATAATTAAGGGTCTTCCCTCGACTGGTGGCATTAAAACAGGAGGCTCTTATAGGTACTCTTTGATCTTGTCGAAGGAGGTTTGGAACTCATCATTCCATTTGACTAATTGATCTTTCTTTAATAACTTGAAGATTGGTTCACAGTTAGATATTAGGTGAGAAATGAATCTGACAGTGTAGTTTATCCGTCCCAAGAATCCTCTGACTTCCTTCTTAGTACGAGGGGCGGGATTTCTTGTATTGCTTTCACTTTGGTAGGATCCACTTTGATACCTTTACCGCTGACGATAAAGCCTAGGAGTTTACTGGACGTCACCCCAAATGTCTATTTATTTGGGTTCAACCTCAGCTTGTATTTCTTCAGTCTCTCAAGCAGTTTCTGTAAATGGTCAAGATGTTCTTCTTCTTTTTGAGATCTGGATATCATGTCGTCCATATAGACCTCTATTTCGTGATGTATCATGTCGTGAAATAGAGATACCATGGCACGCTGATAGGTTGCCCCAGCATTCTTCAACCAGAATGGCATCACCTTGTAACAGAATATGCCCCATTGTGTGACCAAGGTTGTTTTCTCCATGTCCTCAGGTTCCATTTTGATTTGATTGTAACCTGAGAAACCATCCTTGAAGGAAAACACCTTATGCTGTGTTGTATTTTCGACCAAAATATCTATGTGGGGAAGTGGGAAATCATCCTTAGGGCTTTCCCTATTCAAATCTCTGTAGTCCATGCCCATTCGTACCTTGCCGTCCTTTTTAGGCACGGGAACAACATTGGCGACCCATTGCAGATAGGAGGTGACGACCAAGAATCCGGCGTTGAATTGTTTCATGACTTTGACTTTAATTTTCTTTGACATGTCTGGTCGCATGCGACAAACCTTTTGTTTACCGGTGGGAAGTCTTCTTTTGTTGGTAGACGATGTACCACGATATCAGCATCAAGTCCTGGCATGTCTTCATATGACCAGGAAAAGACCTCAACATAATCATGTAGCAACTGAATCAGATGCTTCTTGACACTGGATTCCAGATTGGCACCCACTTTGACTTCTTTCTTGTCCTCTTTGGTACCTTGGTTAACTGTGTTAACTGGTTCTTCATGGGGCAGAATGGTCCTCTCTTCTTGTTGTAGTAACCTGGCTAGTTCCCCTGGCGCTTCACAATCTTCCTCACCTTCTTCTTCGGCTTGGTAGATTAGATTTTCAGAGCCACAAAAGGCCATAGCAGAATCGTTACACATGGGATCCCGAATGGATGTAGATCTGCATTTGAATATGAGTGTGTGTAAGAGTATAGCTATCTTTGAAAGCAATAAAAAATGTAAAAATAAAGACAAAGAACACAAAGTTTGTTATGCAAAAACTTCCATAATTCATTGATGACATATGAAAATGAGGTAACAACCCTTACAAATGGACCGTTGTGCCTCGGGTAAGACACAAGGTTTTAAAAGTTAGAATTGTTTAATTATTATAGGTCCAACAAAATTTAAAGATAATTACTGTTGGATAAAAGTACTTGGGACAAAATCTTTAGCTTCCCAGTTGTTGAGTCCTCCGTTGACAGTTGGGAAAATCCATTCCTCCAGGTCGTAGCTGTCCTCATCATCTTCCACTGCGTTGACTCAGTGGTTGCTGATCTTCAAAAGGGATCCCCCGGCGCGAGCACGGCGTACAACTTTCTGGGCTTCTGAAGTGAAACCCAAACTAAATTTTTCAGACTTGTATGGGATATCTGGGAGTTGGCCCCAAATAGTGCACCCACCTTCTTCCATCACTACCTTGGCATCTTTCAGAGAAGACATCTTTAGCGATCGTCTTGTAATCTTCGGGATTTGGGAAACAATTTTGGTTACTGCCACGGTTGGCGGGACTTCCTCAAAGTGCTGAAATGGAGTTTCAATGAATTCACCATCCAATTCCACTTATCTGAAGGAGTTTAAGTGACTTACCATATATCCCTCTTCTCCATGGACATTAATGATCTTCCCCTTGGTTGGGTATTTCAGCATTTGATGTAATGTAAAGGTGACAACACCAGCATTGTGAATCCATGGTCGGCCTAATAAGCAGGAGTAGGAATGGAGAATGTCCATCACGTACAAAGTTGAATCAAAGGTCTGGGTTCCAACTTTTATGGGGATGTCCACCTCCTCATGCACCATTCTCTTTGAACCGTCGAAGGCCCTTACCACCATATTATTGGGTTTTAAAGTCAAACCTTCATAGTCGAGTCTATCAAGAGCCTTCTTATGCAGCACATTCAAGGACGAACCGGTCTCAACCAAGAAATGGGCCAAGGTTGTGCCCCTGCATTCGATAGAGACATGTAATGCCTCGTTGTGCTTCCTCCCTCTAGGTGTCAAGTTAGCATCAGAAAAGCCTAAACCATTATCCGTGGTCAAGCTGGACATGCAGTCTTGGAACTGATCACTAGAGGTTTCTTGTGGTACATGGGCAGTTTTAAGGAATTTCACCAAGGCCTTTGCATGAGCCTCGGAGCATAACAACAAAGCCAGCATGGAAATCTTTGACGGAGTCTTCCCTAGCTGTTTGACTATGTTATAGTCACTTCTCTTTATAATCTTCATAATTTCTTCCATCTCCTTTTGGGAGGCCTCAGGGATAGTACTGATTGTGCCTTCATCTGGACAGGCTCAACCAGAATGCCTTTGCCCAGAGTTTCGGTTGACTCGGTGATAGGAGTATCAGTAGGTGTAGTAGTAGTAGTGTCAACAGGAACAAGAACAAGGATGATCACATGACTGGTGATAGTCTTCGGAGGAGCAATCTTCGGAGAGAAAATTCTTCCGCTTGGAGTTATCTTGCTGGTTCCCGCAATATTACTGATGTATGAGTTATCTTCCTCAGAAATTGAGTCTTCAACAACCGGACAATCTTGCTTGACACCGTGATAGTAGACATCGCCCCCATAATTCCATGGGAAGGTCTTATCTGATGAGTACGGGATTGGTCCATACATAGTAATTATTAGTGGAGCTACTTTAGGAACTGATGTAATCCTAACTGGTCTTTTGGTGGAGACCCTGGAAGGATTGGCGGAAATGGTTACTATTGAAACATCTTTGTAAGAAACAGTTGGAACAAGAGTCTTTTCAATAAAATCTCTTTGTCATCCATTAGGAGTTGAACACATGCTTTCAATAAATGACAACTAGTTGGCCGGGATAAACATAAGTGACAACCTTCACCATAACCTGGAAATAAACCGGCCTTCAATAGGTTCTTCTTGATGATTAAGAGAGGAGTAACAAGTTCATCAATAGTAGAAACAAATAGATCATCTTCAACAATGTTAACACCATGGCCGTGCTTGGGCATAGGAGCAGTGATAACATTCGGGATTTCAGGAGCTTCAAACTCAATTTCTTTGGCTTCAAGAAGGTCATGCACCTTGTTTTTCAAAGCCCAACAGTTGTTAGTATCATGTCCTAGACTTTCTGAATGGTATGCACAACGAGCATTAGGATGGTAGTGAAGAGATGTTGTGTTAGGATTCTTTGGAGCTTCTTTCAAAGTTACCAGATTAGATCTCAACAAATGTGGTAGTACTTGAGATAGTATCATATTAATCCAGGTAAATTGTCTTACTGGCCTCTCTGTTCTAGGTTGATCGTTCCTTTGTTGAGTAGGTACAGGCTTAGGGATCATGACAGCCCCTACCATCAGTCGGAGTTCAGTTCTTTCTTGATTTCTTTGAGGATACACAGCACCAACTTATTTCTTCCCAATAAAAGGCTTTCTTATAGCAACAAAGGATGCATATTTTTGAATCTTCCCACTCTTAATCCCAGCCTCCACTCTTTCTCCGGTCAAGATTAATTCAGTGAAGCCTACTGAGGAGCTTCCAATTAAACGATTAAAGAAAGGGCCAGACAAGGTACACATAAACATGTCTACTAACTCTCTTTCGGAAAGGGGAGGCTGGACTCTTCCTGCTAAGTCCCTCCATTTCTGAGCATAGTCTTTGAAACCTTCACTTGAAACCATAGCCATACTCTAGAGTTGAGTACGGGTAGGAGCAAGATCTGCGTTGTACTGATATTGTTTATAGAAAGCATCAGAAAGGTCTTCCCAATTGTGGATGTTGCCCCTTTATAGTTAATAGAACCAATCAAGTTGAGTTCCAGATAGAATGTCTTGGAAAAAGTGGACCTATAAATCTCTGTCAGAAGTGTGAGACTGTATCTTCCTCACATAGGATCGAAGATGCATTTTGGGACACAAAACTCCGTTGCATTTAGAAAATATTGGTGCCTTGAATTTTGGGGGAATGACAATCCCAGACACCAAGCCTAGCTCCTCAAAGTCGAGCCCAGGCACTTTTTGAATTTCCATTGCGCTTAGTCGTTCTTCCAGATGTTTGTATTTGTCGTCGGCCTGGGGATATTGCTCTTTAGAGTAGTCTTCTTCTTCTTCCTCTTCAGATTCTAGCTGGACAACCACTTCCTTTCCTTTCACTTCTTGATTATCCTTCTCACCAGATGACGTTGCAAAGTCTAGGGTCCGCCTGGCTTGTCCTTGGAACCTTCTTCCCATATTCAGAACTCCGGTTACTTTCTTTTTCTTCTTCTTCTCTTCAATCAGCAAGGTTTTCAGATCCTCTTGTCCTTTGTCTAGAGTCAAGAACATCTGTTGAAACTGAGCATTCTGCACCTAGAGGTATTTAACTGTCTGCTCGAGATCCATCTTACTGAAATAAATAGTAGAAAGATGAGGAGACTTATTGTGAGAAAACCTGCTTATTTATGATGAATGGTAAATGCATATGCAATGATTTCAAGGAAATTAGAGATTTAAATTTGCTTTAGACCAAAAAAGGAATGCATGTTATATTAATAAATTAAAGCTTTAAGTACATCATGCCTCTTTTTGGCTTACAAAGAAAATATAAAAGCTCTAAGACAAAAAAGTTGTACGCATCCTCTTTGGTGCGATGTAGGCATTCAGGCTCCTCTCCTCATGAAGTTGCTTAGTGAGTTCCAAAACCTTCTTCTCGCTGGCGTAGAATTGGGCCTCGAAAGTGTCTCTCTCACCCTTAAGTTGTATCCAATCCCTTTGTAAGTCTTCAAGCGAGGTAGGCATGTCAGGATGTAGGATAGTGTATGGGACATCTCCTTCCACAACAGGCTCTATGATTACCGGGAGAATGGAGGGGTAAGGCATCATAAGACTTTGAGCACGAGCTCGTACCAAATTAAGGTAAGGCTCAAGAGGGATGGAATTATTATTCCCCAATGTCTTACTATCTACCTTGTTCAACATCCTCCAAGCTCGGATAAATCTCTGGCGGTGACCTTGATCGTCGTTCTCGTAGTCAAATACCAAACCTTGATTGAGCATCTCATGTGGGCCATCCCTTTGGGCGTAACCAAAATGTATTAAGGCTAAGCATGGGTTGCAGGTGATACCTCCCCTAATGCCAAGTAAAGGGACATTAGGGAATTCTCCACAACGGTCGATAATAGTAACATTCTCTATGGATCGGGAACACCAATGAATGTCTGAATGTTTGAGTGTCATCAACCTATGTGACCAACTTGAACCTTGCTCGTTCTTTAATACAGATTAGGGAAGATGCGAAATAAACCATCTTGCCAAGAGTGGAGTACAACACATAAGAATACCTCTTTTCCTCATAGTGCGAGTGTGAAAGGAATGTAGGATGTCCCCTAGCAAAGTAGACACCGGGTTACGAGACATGAAGATTTTGACGGTGTTCACATCTATGAGTTGGTCAAGATTTGGAAACAAAACCATCCCATGGATGAGGAGAGCCAATATTTCCTCAAAAGCTTGTAAATCCAAAGAGTTCCAACAGTTTTGGGCTTTCTCAAACAAGAACTTTTCTAGGAAACCTTTTACACCACTCCTTGTTTCCCAATTAGTTATGATATCAGATGGTTGCAAGTGTAGAGCTTGAGCAATCTCTTCTGGCTTTGGATCTCTTTCTGTACCGTTGAAAGGTAGTTGATTGAGAATGTGAATCCTCAAGAGTTTGGAGAATTCTTCCAAAGTTGGCACAAGTTGATAATCGGGAAATGTGAAGCAATGGTGTAAAGGATCAAAGAACTGAAAGAGCACCTTTATCATGTCCTCATCAGTTTTGGAGGTGACCAAGTTTAGTAGGCTACCATGTCTTTCAGTAAATGGAGAGTTTTCAGGAATTCTTGATGCTAACTCTTTAAGTTGAGGAGGGATCCTTACAAGATTGACTTGAATGGTTTTCCTGCGAATAGAATCCATGTCCTACAAAGTAAGAACAAAGATAAATCCCAAGATTCTAGAAATGGTTAGTGAATATGAGTATGATGTTATGATGTTTATAATGTTATGTACAAGTATATGTATACAAACAAAGCAAACAAGTCCTTAGGTTTAGACTTGCATGGAGTCTTATGTACCCTCTTGAATTTTAGTTGGCTTAAACCTGTCCTAGCAATAGTAATCGGGTTCTAAGGAGCTCAATATCACCCGTTTATTTCTTTGGGCATTGTTTCAGCGCAAGCCTCTTTAATGGCGACCGAATTATCCCAAAAAACCAAACCTCAATGAGTGTGTAGTATCGAGTATCTACCAACTTCAGACTGCACCAAAGCCGGTCATCTCACTACGTCCTAATGGCCAGTTTGGTCAAGTAAAGGTTCTAAAAGTTCATTAGTGCTTCATGACATCACTCAGCAGCCGCGTATTCTCCTTGACTACTCAAGGGCTACCGGTGCCCACAAATATGTCGCATCAACATAGCTATTTCTTATACCATGTCGGTATACCCCGCACAATTTCCACAATGTATTGCTACTTACCTATAAGGTATCCCAAATCCGGGGTAGAGGATTCAAACCCAAACAAAGAACCATAATGTAAAGCATACAAGTCAAACAATGAAAGCAAGTAAATATGATCTAACCTTAAGGTAAACCCACTTTAAGAATTCTCCCCAAAAGATTCTCCAGTTCTGTGATATGGTAGGAGTACTGACTTGGGTGTTTTGCGTTTGATTGCAAATGTTGCGGTTAGCAAGAGTCGACACCGACTTTTCTTTTATCCCAAAGGAAAGGTGAAAAAGCACAAGAAATACCTTTGAGATTGTTTCTTGAGTTCGCGGGATAGATTATGAAAAGGGAAGGTATTAGCACCCTTTTCATCCATGGTTTTCCATGGGCTCTTAGTTACTTGCTAGATCACTTGTTTTTGTTTGAAATTATGCTTTGTGTGGTTTTGAAAGTATTTTTGAAAATAGGCCATTTTTTAGGCAAACTTTGTAATGATTCTCGTTCGTAAGAATGTATACAAAGGTGTTGATCTTTGAAAAATGTTTTTCAAGTTTGAAAGATGTTTTTGAAAGTGTAAGTGTTTGTTTTTTTTTAAAAATAGCAAGGATGTTTTGTTTTGAAATTGAGCAAGTAGCTAGGAACATTCTACCTACTCAAAAGTCTTTCATGTTCATTTCCTTTTTCCTTTGACATTGTTATCTTACCATTGATTTGGTAAGTAACCCTATCTTTGGATGTAAAAGGGACGGGCGTGGGTCATCGTATAACCATGATTAGCAATGTGGCAAGGTATCTTATCATTTTTCTTTAGGGACTAAGATCATTTTGAAAGGCAACCTTTTATAGCGTCATCGAGCTACTATGATCTTGTATTTTGCTTGTCTTTTGCTAAGATACCTCACATGCATAATATGACCATTTTGTAAGGAAACCAAGTGGATTTACCCTAGGGGTGCTTGTGTGCAAGTGTATTGATTTTCATGCTTTGTTTTTGTCTTGATTAAGGTTTGCTATTTTGTTGGTTTTAGTCTTTCCATACAAAACCCTAATTACTAGCATTTATATATAAAGCGATAAATTACGGAATTTAAAATTACTATGCTATTACATAATTTAGGGGAGGGTGTATACAAATTACAAGTGGGGATTTTACAAGAAAATTAAACCTAATTATCTATTACAACCATATTGAATATGTGCAAATAATTGAATAAATAGTAATATATAAATACAAGAATATAAAGAAAGAGAGATGATTTTTTGCTTGGTTTTCATAAAAAGGGTTTAACCTAAACCTAATTAAGAAAAAAATGATAAAAATAAAATTCACTTAAATTAATTGAGAAAACAAATTAAATTAAAAAAGATTTTTAGGTTTTTTATGAAGAAAAAGGGGTTTTAAATTAAATAATAATAATAAAATGAAAAATAGATAATTAAAAGAAAACTAAAATCTAAGTTAATTTTAATTAAGAAAATAAAATAATTATTAAATCTAATTCTAAATATTTAATTATTAAAAAGAGAAATTAATTTGTTAAAAGAATTTTTTTTTTAATATTCTTGTTTCATAAGAAAATAAATAAGTGTAAATAATTAGATAAAATATTTTTTTGGACTTTTCATGATTAAAAATAATAATAATAATAATAATAATAATAATAATAATAATAATAATAATAATAATATTAATGGTAAATAAAATATTAAAGAAGAAAAAAGGGTACCACTAGAAGAATCCAAAACCATGAAAAGCCCAATCAAAAGGCCCAGGCGCTGGAGCTGTACAAAAAAAGGAGTGAAAAAATTATGAAAAAAGAACAAAAGGGTACCACTGGGGCTCGAACCCAGGTCCCTATAGTCACAGGCGTGCGCTTCTACCATTGGGGTGGCTATACATCTGTTTATTAAAATGGAATGATAAATACCTAACGTGACATGCTTCCAACGCCTCTACTTCATCTTCAACCTTCAGCCAGCCAGAGCACCTATAACTTCTTCATCTCTCATCAAAAACGAAAAGTTAAAACATGAAAGTTGTGGCATTTCTTCCCACGAATCCAACCAAGTAAATAACTTAAGCTAACAGTCAAAGATGAATGAGAATTTTTCTGGCCCCAATTTAAAACCTAAAAAGTTTAGAAACTTCAACGCTAAAATTCTCTAAGCTCATACCATATAAATGCAAACTATGGATATGTATAGCTTCGTGGCAATGGTCTCTACATTTTATCTTCACAAATCAGAATCAAATGATGCTTGTATGAAGAGATAAAAGTTTGAAAACTTACCTCTTGCAACTGGAGTCATGTATGGAGTTTGAGCAACCTTTGTGACGGCCTGATGATTTCTGTAGCTTGTCTGGACTTCCTTGAATGTGTTCCAACTCCTACTTTGCTTTGAGGATGGTTGAAACTCCAAACTCAAGTCAAGTTGCAAGCTTCAAATTTGGAAATGGTGGATAGTGATGGAGGAGTTACAGTCAGGAAACAGGGGCCTGGATCACTTTGATATGATGTATACTAAGTGTTTGGATGGTTAAAACTCAATACGCACGAGTGGATTTGAAGATGGCTATGTGAGGTTCAAAATTGTCAAGTTATGGCAGATTTTGACTTGCAGAGTGCTTGGGAGTGTTTTGGGATCTTAGCATTCGTGTGTTATGTTGCAATAGACTTGTGTATATGTATGGAAAAGGTTAGAGATCAAATGAACTCAAGGTTTCTGAGTTATAGCCTTTTGGCTCTATAACTTGCTTTTGAAGAAAAGTGAGAAGACAAATCTCAAAGTGTTGTACAAGCATGTTCTGAATTCAAAGAGGCTTTAGACACATTGCTTTTGGTTTATAGGGGTTGTGTGTGCAGAAAGAACATGTGCAAAGCTCAAGAAGTTGACAATTGCAAAAGTAGTGCTTTATCAAAATGGAAATGGCAACTTTGTGCCATAAATGGAAATGTAACTTGGATAAAGGCTCAAGTTCTTGGATTAAAGCTCTAACAGTTATGTAAACATTTAATTATGGAGTGACAAACAAGTTTTAGGCATGCAAAGCAAAGATTATGCATCCTAGGCTTGGATTTGAATTTTTGTTCATCATGAAATGGCTTGTAATTTAAGTTTGAAAACCCTAACTTCATCTCTTCGATTCTCCTTGCTCACAAATGATATCAAGGAGTTATTGGACATTTTGGAAAGCTTTTAATGTGCACTATAACCCCTCTTTGAATCACTTTTGAAAATTCCCCTTGGAACTATATGAAAAAGTTCCATGAAGTTAGGTTAAAATCCTGACTAAAACTAGGGCAAAATTTCACTAAGTGTTCGATTTCAAGACCATGACTTTATGAAAATAAATTGAGATACAAGAATTTTTATAAGAATTTGTGTAATTAAATATTTTAGATATCATGGAGATCTACAACTTTCATGTTGAAAGTTTCTTTTGAATCATCTTGCATCATGGTGAAAAATTGGCGCAATGTTGTGAAAAAACATGAGTTTTAAACACTTAGAAAAATTTCTAAGTTAGAAAACTTTGATTTTTCCAAATGAAATCTTGACTTTTTGATTTCTTTACGAATATTTTTCATATTTTAACATGTTTTGATGAATTGTGATCTTTGACATTGGATTTTGACAAAAAAAGTCAAAGTTTGACTTTTCAGTGTACAGTTAACTTTTGATCAGTTGACTGAAAATTCACTATCAATCCAATTGATCTTGAGAAATGTTTTGGGTCATGCCATTAGGTCAAAATGATTAAATTGAACTCTTGAGATCATTATTTAAACCAATTGACCACTTGCTAGGTCAAAAATCAGAAATTGCCTTTCCTTAGTCAAAACCCTAATTTTGACCATTTTTCCTTTTTGATGATCTGATCAAAATTCTTGAGGAATTATGGTCCAAACTTGATAAAATGATACATATTAGTTTATAATGTTGATGTGGATAAAAAATTATGAAGTTTGGCTGTAAATTGGCAAAAGTTAACTTTTTTTCCCAATACAATTGATTTTTAGGTCAACTGCTCTATTGATTGAGCAAAAGTGTGATCCAAGGCTTGAAACTTGACATGAGTAATCTTGGGGGCCCATAATGATCCATGAAATTCATATGAGGCATTGAAAGTTAAATTATCCTTGTGCAATCTCAAACCCTAATTTTGGTCATCAGTGCTTAAGGAGGTGTCTTGAGTTGATCAACCCTAGTGTAGTCTTGAACCAAGAGAGATCTTTGTGAGAAAATATTTGATAAATGAGAGGGAAAATTTTGGGGTACAACAATTAGCTTCAGGGAAGATCAAGGAAGGTAAATTGATAGAAAAATTGGATTGAAAAAATCATGAAAATAGATTTCGAAGTTACAGAATTTTGAGTTATGGATAAGGGATGGCACTCTATTTATAGGGAATCAAATGGAATGTTCAAGCGTGTGAAATGATGAAGTTTGGAGGGATGTCGTGTGAAGTTGCAAACAAGAAAAGTGTGACTTCTAATTTGATCAAAACTCATCCAAAACGCTCGTTTTGTTGTGCTAATCACTTCTAGAAGTTCACTAAACATGTTTAGAGGAAAAACAAGCAGAAACAAAGTGTTTAGAAGCTAAACCAATGATTTTAAATTCTGACTTTTCAAGAAACTTCAGTTCCAAGTTACCAAATTCAAATCAATGGCCTTCTCAGCTCAAGGGGTCTTAGGGCATGATTCTTGATGCTTTAGAAAGATGAGGTTACAAGCTTTGCAATGGAAAAAGAATGAAATCAAATGGATGCTTGAGTTGAAAGTTGCATTGAGTCAAAGTTGGAGAAAAAGGGTTGACTTTCCATACTTAGAAAATTTTCAAATTTTTCTTCAAAAGTGACATATAATGTTTTGCATCCAAACATGGACTTCCACTTGGAATTCACTCTTGACCAAAATCGATGGCATGGAATAGACCTCTTAAATGAAACATACAAACTTGAACCATTCAAAATCTCCAAAACTTGAGAGAGTTATGAATTGTTGAAGTTGGCAAAAAAATCATGAAATGACCTATAATCTTTTGTATCCTTAGGGCATCTTCCATCCATTTTCTCACTTTGCATATAAAAGAAGGGATAAAGTTCACATCCTCAATATCATTATGGAAAAAAAGTGGGCTCAAGGTGATACAAATTGACCAGGTTATGATCATTTGAAGTTACACATGAGGAATTGGGGGTTCATCTGGAGGACTTGTAATCTTTCTTCATCATCAAGTTTCTTCCACATGAAAACTCGTTGAAACTTTTGAAGTGATTTATTAATAACCCTTTGAAGAGAAGGATGTATTTGGAATATTGAAGTGATTTGTTAATAACCCTTTGAAGAGAAGGACGTCTTTGTAATCACTCAAAAATACCAAAAGATGAGCAAAATATACTTCTTTGAAGTTCAAAATCCTAGCTCCTAAATCAAGAAAGTGCTTGGAGGAACCTTGAAAATTTTGAACCACCCTCTTGTACCAACCCTCTTGCTTTGTAAATAGAATTTATTGAGGATGAAAATGAGAAATCATAGCCACAAAAACTGCTTCCAAATCTTGAGAATTGAGAGAAATATGCACTTGTGATCAATGGGAACAAGACCTTGTCCAACCATGACAACTTCTTCAATCAATACATTGCACTTTTGAATCAATTTTGATAACTTGGAAATGTAGTGAACCAAAATAACTTTGCCATGCCATCCCTTCCAAAACAACTTTAATGGTGAGGTTTGGACTTCTCAAGCTTTATTGACTTGGGCATGGAAATAAACTCATGAACCCATGGAGCAATTTGCTAAGCCTCATTGCCTTTACCTACATTATTAACAAGTGAGACAAACCAACATTGCAATTTATTAACTAAAATAAAAATCAAGACAAAATATTCATGATCATAAAAGAAAACAAATCAAGGTGCTTGGTGATTCCTCAAAGAGTAAAACTAAAGATAGGGAAGAGAACCAAAAGCCCTGATGTGATCTTGTTGTGATTGAATCAACATGGTATGATGAAGGGATCTTAGGGGCAAAATTGGGGTACAACAGCTGCCCTTATTTAAGTTTCTTCTATCCGGAGATATGAAGGTTAAAATTCTTCGGGTCGACGCGATCGAAGATACTTAAATATAAAACAAACTGTATTTTTGGCCCTAAGATACCATGCAATGCTTATGAGCATTAATGCATATGAACAAAACCAAAGAAACGCAAAACACCACTAGGGGTGTAATAAAGGAAATAAAGAAACAAAATAGAAACCCAACCAAGAAAATAAATCACTGGTGGATCAACAGAACCGACTCATAGAGGATGATAAAAAGTAAAAGGATACACCAACTCCTACTGAAGGTGAAACTACCAACGTTCACTGAAGGTAGAAAGATGAAAGAAATAACAACACTGACGTTCACTGACAGTGAGCTACCAACATTTATTGAAGGTAGAGAGAAGAAATCATCGGTGTTTACTGACGATGAACTACCAGCTTTCATTGAAGGTAGAGAGAAAATAAAATATCATAACATTGTCGTTCACTGACAGTGAACTACCAATGTTCACTGAAGTTAGCAAAAAGATAACAATCACCAACTTTCACTGAAGGTGACCTACCAACTTTCACTGAAGGTAGTAAGAGAATATATCATAGCATCATTGTTCACTAACGATGAACTACCAACATTCACTGAGGATAGCAAAAAGATAACAATCACCAACTTTCACTGAAGGTGACCTACCAACTTTCACTGAAGGTAGAAAGAGAATATATCATAGCATCGCCATTCACTGACAATGAACTACCAACATTCACTGAGAGTAGAAAAAAGATAACAATCATATACTTTCACTAAAGGTGACCTACCAACTTTCACCGAAGGTAGAAAGAGAATATATCATAGCATCGCCGTTCACTGACGATGAACTACCAACGTTCACTGAGGGTAGAAAAAAGATAAAAATCACCAACTTTCACCGAAGGTGACCTACCAACTTTCACTGAAGGTAGAAAGAGAATATATCATAGCATCGCCGTTCACTGACGATGAACTACCAACGTTCACTAAGGGTAGCAAAAAGATAACAAGTTTCCCCAAAATTCTGGCATTTCACCTAGAACGGGTCTCAACTACTTCTTTAACCAAGGCATTCTTCCTGGAAAGGGTAGTATATAAACCATCTCAAATAAAGAGACCTGCTACTTGTTGTTCTGGAGGATTATAAAAAGAAATGACTTTCTGGGGAGAGAAATATGGCTTCCTGGGGAAAGAAATATGACTTCATGGGGAAATGCCACTATATTCATGCTGAGGAGATAAAATCTTTTCGTGCAAAATAAATGCACATTCTCAAACCAATGCTCGAAGCTTGCAGAAATCCAAAGTAATAATATTGTTGTGGAACCAAATATTCAAACCAGAAATAAACTAGAATGAAACAGGTAACCAACATACATCCTTTGAGAAACAAACTTAAGAGGGAAACCCAATCTATCCAGACAAAGAGTTGTACAGGAAGGCTAAAGAAAAAATCTTCCACGGGGGATAACTTAGTAGGGAAATTGAAAGGATATACTCTTTATTCTTAAGGTTGACACTCTATTGGAGACACAACAACACAACTCTACAAAATAGGGTAATATGCTAACAAAAAATTAATCAGTGCAAATGAGAAATGATTTGCTAAATTCAACTATGTATGATGTATGTATGAATGTATGAGTGTTATTATGTATATGCTGACAAAACAAACATATAACACTGAGAGTAACCAGGTAAAACCAACTCGGGCACAAACAACACTCAGCTAAATCACATCCAAGATGAACATTCCAATAAAAAGTAAGCGCCAACTGAGGAAACAAAATCCTATTGCATGGCTTAATTTTACCGGGGAGAAACATAGTATAGTGACGAAATAGTACAAATACAGAGATATAACATCCTTCTACAGGTTTCACCAAGAAGTAGCATTCATACTTTAACGTGGAAGTAAATGTTTTCAAATGTAACGCTTCTAATGGGGATTGAAAAAATCAATTTCAAGTAAAGCAGATGGACACCAAATCATCAAAACATTCACTGGGGAATTCAGGCCCATTTTGAAGGAGGAAAAACACACAAACTTCGCTAAGGCATATAATGTCCCACCATCAAGACATTAACTGGGGATTTCGTGTTGAATTCATTGGGGAGGTTAACACCACATTCTCAAAGGTAAAACCAATATACGTTCTTCACTGGAGACACCTGAGACATGTGTTCTTCGAGATTAATTATTGTACCAACTTCTCTGGGAAGAAAGAACTTCTATTACACAAATGAAAACTTCACTGGACAAATCTTGGATTGAGTCTTCACATCGTGCAAACTCAGAAAAGAAGAAAGAAAAAGAACCAATACTTGACTGGGGACACTGGAGTCACAAACCCAATACAGCAAAAACATCCTGAGTAAACCTTCCCGGGGGAAACAAAACTTCTCAAAACAAATGGAGTTTATCCATTCCTGGGATCACCACTTTCTTTTTTCTCTTGCATCACAAATTCTAAAGTAAAAGCAAATTGTAAATTCTTTTTGAAAATCAATTTTGTTATTTAATCTTTTCTCTTTGAAAATTATTATCAATAATAAATGGAGTCTTTGCAAGCTAAATAAAATAAGAAATACAAATAATTGGGTAAAAGCTCAAATTTCATTAATAGAATGGTAGTCTGCGAATGGCGAGACTCCTTGGATGATTACTAAGTTCGGAAAATGGTAATATATAATGGAAAAGATACATTGAGATACAATGAACACTATACCTTCTAACAACTTTTGAAATCCTGAGCAGTAGCTTCCATTGAAGTATGATGAGGATCCGAGAAGATTATTGCTTCAATGATCAAGTCTTGTCTGATGTAGTTACTTGCCAAGAAAGTCCCTAACTTTTGCCTAAGCTTCCCTTGAGGGTTTTCAACTTAGCGGGAAATTTTATTCTGTTTATGTCTCTAATTGTTGCCTAGACCGCCCTTTTGGGTTTTCGGCCTACCGAGACGCTCTTTTTTGCCTAAGCCTCCCTTTCGGGTTTTCAACTTAGCGAGTTGTTCTTTTATATCCTTAGGCGAAGTATTTCTTGACTGCATCAGTATTCATGGGACGTGGGAACTCCTTGCCATCCATAGTTTCAAGAATTAATGCACCTCCAGAGAAGGATTTCTTGACAATATATGGGCCTTCAAAATTGGGAGTCCACTTGGCCCTAGAATCAGCGTTAAAAGACATGATCTTCTTGAGCACGAGGTCTCCTTCTCCGAATTCACGAGGTTTGACCATCTTATCAAAAGCTTTCTTCATTCTCTTCTGATATAATTGTCCATGACACAAAGTTGTCATTCTCTTCTCTTCGATCAAATTCAATTGGTCAAACCTGTTATGTACCCATTCAGCCTTTGACAACTTGGTTTCCACTATCACACGGAAAGAGGGAATCTCAACCTCGATTGGGAGTACCGCTTCCATTCCATACACAAGGGAGAATGGGGTTGCTCCTGTTGAAGTGCGGACAGATGTCCGATAGCCATGCATACAAAAGGGAGAATTTCATGCCAATCCTTATAAGTAACAACCATCTTCTGGATAATCTTCTTGATATTCTTATTAGCAGCTTCAATAGCCTCATTCATCTTCGGTCTGTACGGATATGAATTCTGATGTATAATCTTAAATTCATCACAAAGTTCTGTCATCATCTTGTTGTTCAAATTCGAGCCATTGTCAGTGATAATTCTGCTCGGCACACCATACCGACATATAAGATTATTCTTAATGAAGTGCACAACCACTTGCTTAATAACATTAGCATATAAAGCAACTTCCACCCATTTGGTGAAGTAATCAATTGCTACCAAGATGAAACGGTGTCCATTCAAAGCTTTGGGTTCTATCATCCCAATCAATTCAATACCTAACATATAGAAAGGCCATGGGGAAGAGATCACATTAAGAAGTTTCAGAGGCACTTGAACCTTGTCCGCATAAATCTGGAATTTATGACACTTCTTTTCAAATTTGTAACAATCAGATTCCATTGTCAGCCAATAGTAACCTTCCCTTAGCATCTTTTTAGCCATTGAATGTCCATTGGCATGAGTGCCAAATGAACCTTCATGAATCTCATGCATCAACGTGCCCACTTCGTGTCTATCCATACATCTGAGCAAGACCATGTCATAATTTCTCTTATACAACACATTTTCACTGAGGAAGAAACTGCCAGCCAATCTTCTCAATGTCTTTCTATCTTTATTCGATGCACCAATCGGATATTACTGAGTTTGGAGAAAATGCTTGATATCATAATACCAAGGTTTCTCATATGCTACCTCTTCTGTTGTAAACACATGAGCGGGCCTATCCAGTCGCCGAACTACAATTCGAGGTATATCATTCCAAGTATTCACCTGATACATGAAATCTAGAGTTGCCAGAGCATCCGCCATTTGATTTTCATCTCTAGGAATGTGATGGAATTCAACTTTATTAAAGAAGGGTAACAATCTTCTAGCATAATCTTTGTAAGGGATCAAGCCAGGGTGACGAGTATCCCACTCTCCTTTAATCTGATTTATTAACAAAGTTGAATCGCCATATAGATCTTGAATTTTAATTCTTAGATCAATAGCTTCCTCGAGACCCATGATGCAAGCCTCATATTCCGCCATATTATTAGTATAATCAAATGTCAACCTTGCAGTAAAAGGAATGTGTGATCCATGTGGAGTGACAATCACATCACAAATTCCTTTACCATAAGCGTTCACAGCTCCATCAAATATCATACTCCAACGAGATTCAGGATTAGGACCTTCCTCAGGAAATGGTTCATCACAATCTTTCACTTTCAGAAACATCACATCCTCATCGGGGAAATCATACTTCACAAACTGATAATCATCGACTGGTTGGTGAGCAAGATAATCTACCAACACGCTGCTTTTAATAGCTTTTTGATTGTGGTATTCGATGTCATTTTCAAATAACAACATCTGCCAGCGGGCAATTCTCCCAGTAATAGCTTTTTGAGTGTGGTATTCGATGTCATACTCTTTCTTCCCTGTTTCATCTTGTTGTCCCATAATACAACCCATGGAATTATCTAACATTGTCAGATACATAATTAACGGTCTTCCTTCAACAGGAGGGAGAAAGATAGGAGGTTCAAGCAAGTATTCTTTAATACTTTCAAATTCCCTTTGGCAATCATCCGTCCACACACAACCTTGACCTTTCTTTAAAAACTTAAAGATCGGTTCACACGTTGCATTCATGTGGGAAATGAATCTGGAAATATAATTCAAATGCCCGAGGAACCCCCTGACTTGTTTTTTAGTTCTCAGTGCTGGCATTTCTTGAATTGCTTTGACTTTATCAAGGTCAACTTCAATTCCTTTCTGGATAACAATGAAACCCAACAATTTACCTGATCGAACATCGAAGGTACATTTATTTGGATTCAAGCGGAGATGATACTTCCTCAAACGCTGAAACAACTTCAACAAATCTTCTACATGCCCTTCTTCAGCCTGGGATTTAGCAATCATATCATCAACATATACCTCAATTTCCTTGTGCATCATATCATGGAATATGGTTGTCATAGCCCTCTGGTACGTTGCACCAGCGTTCTTCAACCCGAAGGGCATCACTCTATAACAGAATGTTCCCCAGGGTGTGATAAAAGTTGTTTTTTCCATGTCCTCTGGATCCATTCTTCTTTGATTATACCCGGAAAATCCGTCCATGAACGAGAATACTTTGAATTTTGCTGTGCTATCCACTAAAATGTCAATGTGTGGCAATGGAAAATCCTCTTTTGGACTAGCTTTATTTAGATCTCTGTAATCTACGCACATGCGGACTTTTCCGTCTTTCTTTAGTATTGGGACAATATTGGCAATCAATTGAGGGTACACTGATGTCGCATGAAAATCGGCATTAATCTGCTTTAGAACTTCCTCTTTGATCTTTATTTCCATATCTGGGTGAGTTCTTCTCGACTTCTGTTTGATTAGTGGACACTCTGGCTTCAACGACAAACAGTGCTCTACAATATCCGTATCTAGAATAGGCATATCTTTATAAGACCAAGCAAAAATATCCACATACTCTTTCAACAACTCAATCAACCTGATCTTCACATCAGGATGCAGCAACGCTCCAATCTTGACTTCCTTCAGATCTTCTTCTGAACCCAAATTGATTACTTCCAATGGCTCTTTATATGGCTAAATGGTATTTTCCTCGCGCTCAAGCAACCGTGATACCTCTTCTAGAATCTCATCATAGTATTCTTCTTTGGCCCCATACACAGGACATTCAAAGTTGGGAGAGGGTGCATGTTCATTGTATTCAAAGGGTTTTTTAATTAATCTGCACATATGATTTATGATTTCTTTTAGAAACTGGCACATATAACAAGTGATCATGCAAATTGAATTTCAGCTATTATTTATTTTTGAAAGATTTTTTCTGATTACCATTTTCCAACAAAAAGCAGAAAATAAAAGACACAATTTGGGAAACAAAGACAAATTTTATTAATGATTTTAAAAGTCACAACAAACAGATAAGCCTGTACAATATTAATACTTCCACCTTGGGCAGAGTGAAAGCTTTTCAAAAAGATTAACAAAACAAATTACATTGAAACATGTATGCAAGAGGGAACGTCAATGGTGATCCAGTTCTGAACTCTAACTCCGTGTGTCACATAATTTGGCATTTCCGGCTCTGCTTCATCTTCCACAATGTCATTAATCCCGGAGACAGTTGGATGAAGATAACCTCCGCTACGGAAGACGTCTTGATTCTTTCTTGCAGCAGGCTTTGGTTTCATGCTCTTACCTTCGTCATTCTTCAAAGAGAACCCCAAGCCAACTCTGTTCTTGTTTACAGGTGGGTCCATAATCTGTCCCCAAACCTCACTATGACCATTACACACAACTTGCTGCGCATCCCTAAGTGAAACCATGGAATTCTCATTTCCTCTTATGTTATCAATGGATAAGGCTTGGAATTGGGTTCCAACAGTAGCTTCACTTGCCTCCACAATGTTGAAAGAGGACAATGAGATATCAATAATGCCTGTTCTCCATTTATAATCACTACTTTTCCTTCACGTACAAACTTCAGTTTCTGGTGTAAAGTTGAAGTGACAACCCCTTCCTCATGTATCCACGACCTTCCTAGCAAACAACTATAAGCGGTTACAATATCCATGACCTGGAAAGTAATCTAAAACAAATGCGGTCCTATATGAATAGGCAAGTCCACTTCACCAATAACAAATTTCCTTGATGCATCAAACGCTTTCACAATAGTTCCACATGGGCGCATGGGCGTTCCTTGATATTTCAACTTCATAAGCGTGCTCCTCGGTATAACGTTCAAAGCGTATCCATTATCAATCAGCATATTGGATAATGAATCATTCTTGCAGTTTATAGAGATGTGGAGGGACAGGTTATGATTCCTTCCTTCATCTGGAAATTCATCATCACAAAAACTCAGGTTATTACATGATGTAATGTTCCCTACTACACTGCTGAATTGGTCTATAGGCATGTCACTTTCCACAAAAGCTTGGTCCAATACCCTCATCAAAGATTCTCTGTGAGCAGAGGAGTTCATCAATAAATCCAAGATAGATATTTTTGAAGGAGTCTACAGTAGCTGATTTACAATTCTGTAGTCGCTCATCTTGATTATCTTCAAAATATTATCTACCTCCTTTTCTAGCGTAGCTCCACTAGATTCACCCGTAGCCTTCTTGGGTTCAACATTTTCAAAAGCTTTCTTTCCGACGCTAACATCTCCGCGAACAACTGGTGCGAATACACGAATGTTGCGGGTCACTCTGCTAGTCTCAGCAATATTTCCAACATCAGGCATCGGTTGGATGGGAACTTCCACACCATCCTCTAAGATTTTAGCATTATATTTGTAGGGTACAACCTTATCTAACTTGTAGGGGACATGACCCGTCAAACTAATCACCGATGGGGTAACAGCTGGCTTGCTATAATACTTAACTTCAAAATGGGCGGGTGCACCAAAACAAGGCACAATGACATTTACCCCTTCTTCAATACAATCAATCATCATGGGGTCAACTCTGGAAAACAAATCTTCATCAGAGGAGAAGAACTAATCTGCAGAGGCATACTCATCATTCGATTCTTCTTCAGCTAAACAAACCTCAATCATATCAACTTCATGGTAATCATCCTTTTGGCCTGTAACCTTGATAGTTCTATTATCCAACAACAATTGAACACCTTTCTTAACAAATGACCATCCTCGGGAGTTTCGACAACAAATTCGGCAAGATCCATACTGATGTTCCACCTGACAAGCCATGTGGCAAAAAGTAGCATGCAATTGTACAAGATCCTCATTCATATATTCCACATAAAAAATTATGAACTCTCCAGGATATCTAGAAACCATGTTCACTTCCTCTTCATACTCTGCCTTAGGCCTGATTATGTGGATGAGAACCTCATCCATCATCTCCTGCAAATCAACCTTTATCTTATCGCAACCCTATATTTCTGTACTGCAAATAGCACAATTGGAATGGTCATGCGTATAGTAGCTAAATTCACAGAGGTCCGCATGCATTTTCACCAAATCTCCTCTAACCAAATTAATATAAAAAATCCTAAAATGGCCTGGACAATTGGCCACCATATTCACAGCATTTTCTCCTCCATGCTTGGGCAGAGGATTGTCTTTCACATTAGGTCCAACATCCTTGAAAGATATGATACCAGACTTCACCAATTTATGTACCTCAGTCTTCAAAGGATAGCAGTTCTCGACATTATACCCTGGTGCTCCCTGATGAAAAGCACATATTTGGTTTTCTTTGTGATACCAAGGCAATGGTGAAGGTAGAGCGGGAGGTGGTCGGGTCTGAACCAACTTATTCTAAATCAATACCGGTATTAACTCTGTATAACTCATAGGATTAGGTTCATAACTCTCCCTTCTCTGATTATACCTTTGATTCCCCTGCTGGGATGGTCTCTGATAAGCAACGGTGGTTGGAGCTACAATAACAACTAGAGTAACTGAGGCGACTTGCTGATGACACTGATAATTTCTTCAAGGAGGATTAACTCTCCTCTCTTGCATAACAACATTTGTATCCCCTTCTTTCTTCTTGGTAAACCCATAAGATGGCTTCTTCACACCTTGAGATCCTTCACTCTTTGTTAAACGGCCCTCCCTTACAGCCACTTCTAAATGAATACCCATGCCTACCATTTCAGTAAAGTCACTTGGCGAACTCGCTACCATCCTTTTATAGTAGAAAGCACCCAGAGTCTTCAAGAAAATCTTAGTCATCTCCTTCTCTTCCATGGGAGGATTCACTTGGGCAGCTACCTCACGCCATCTCTGTGCATATTCTTTGAACGATTCCCTGTCTTTCTAAATCATGGCCTTGAGTTGATCACGGTCAGGCGCCATATCCATATTGTATTTGTATTATCTGATAAATGCTTCTCCCAAGTCATTGAAAGTATCTATATTGACATTATCCAAACTCATATACCACCTCAGCGCAACACCCGTCAAACTATCTTGAAAAAAGTGATTCAACAGACGCTGATCATTAGTATGGGTAGACATTCTCCTTACATACATCACAAGATGAGCACAATGACATGTGTTTCCCTTGTACTATTCAAATTCCGGGACCTTAAACTTTGCGGGTATCTTAACATTCAGGACCAAGCATAATTCATTCACATTCTGCCTGAATAACACTTTTCCCCTGAGGGCCTTCATCTCTCTTTACATCTTGTCAAACTGCTCTTGAAAGTTATCCATTCTGTCATAAAGACCCAAGTCTTCACTTGGTTGAGGAAAAGGACGACATACATCATCATTAACAAATGGAACCAAATTCACCGAAGGAGGTGTAGCAGGAACATGCACCACATGAGGTGCATGAGTAACAATAGTCTGAACAACTGGAGCTTCTTGAGGACCAAGATTGAAACCTTTAGGTGCAAAATTCTCTGGAATTCCCCATGGATAACCTTGAGGCATGCGATTCTGAATAAAAACTAGGGTAGCAGACACAGGAACAGTCCGAGCTTCGGCAGTAGCCTTTGTTGGTTGAGGTTGACCACTCGGTGGCTGATTTTTGAGAAGCCACCAGAGATTCCATCATAGCAGTAAGATTGGCCATACCGGCCTTCGAAGCAGAAACGTCCTCGCGCAGCTCGCGATTCTCTTGTTCAAAGTTGTCCATCTTCCTTCCAAAATTAGCCCGAGTGTTGTAGTGGTGAGTCAACTTGCTGAACGAAGTAAAGAAGCTTGGTAAGACACCTGGATATGCATAAAAAATGCAAGAAATATGTGTAATATGATGCATGATATGTGGTGCACATGATTTATTTTAATTATTAATATTTTAAGGGACTTAAAAATTTATGGACACACTGCGAATATCAAAGTAATAACACATTTAAAATACTGAAAAATTTCATTATAATAAATTCAAAATAGGTTACAAGTCTCAACAATCCCAAGTACAAGATGAAAATAAAGTCTAAAAACCTAAGAAGTAAAACCGTCGGAGATCACTCTATACGCTGGCGCTTCCCTGTAAGCCTGGAAATCTGAGCCTTCAACCTCTAGTTTTATTCCGCATACCTGGTGGAAACCTCCTTCCAATCACCTGAATCATGAAGTGAACAAGTAGCATCTGACTGAGGCTTAGAGGAAAATAAATCCCCTTGCCTCTCCATGGTCTCTACCGCTCGACTCTCAAGGATCTCAATCATGTCGTCTTTCTCCTTTAAGTCTGCTCTATAGGAAATCTCTAAAGTTTGGCACTTATTCTTCCAAGCATCCTTTTCCTGCTGCATCCTGACCAAAGTAAGTTGTAGCTCTTCTATATCATCTAGTAAGGGAGGGGTGGTCTTCACAAAAAATCAGGCATAGGTGCTTCCCGGGAATATGGCATCTTCAACTGAATATCTCTCGCTTGGACCCACTGAATATATGGCTCCAAAGAAACAGCCCCTCTTGGTCCCAAATCTTTCCTACTCTTCTTATGAATGTTTCTCTAGGCCTTCGTGATATGTTCCCTAGCTTCCTTATGGTCTTCTCCCTCCTTCAGAAAGAATCTACTTAAATGAATACTATTTGGTTTATCACTCATTGGATAACCAAGTTGTCGTCGTGCAAGAACAATGTTATAGTTAATTCCTCCCTTTGTACCAAGAAGAGGTACATTGGTGAAACTACCACAACTGTCAACAATCTATACATCCTGGTAAGCTCGATGATACCAATCAATATCCGAGTGAGTAAGTTCCATGATATTAGGAGCCCAACGGGGTTCCTTCCCGACATCCCAAAAAGCATCAGACTGAGGCATATGAGAGATAAACCACTGGTACAACAAAGGCGTGAAATAGATAATCATCCCCCCATGATAAGAATTCTGAAGATGAATAGAATAATAAGCATCACCCAACAATGTAGGAACTGGGTTTCTAATCATGAAAATCCTGATAGCATTAACATCAACAAACTTATCCATATTAGGAAATAAAAATAACCCATAAGCAAGTAGAGCAAAGATGGCCTCAAAAGCGACTGTACTCTTCATCCTGGAAAAGTAACGAGCTTTCTGCAATAAGAACTGGGTTGGTAATCCTCTAATACCTCCTTTAGTAGTCATATGGGCTTCCACCTCAGACTTCCCCAGATGGATCAAAGCAGCAATCTCATGTGGTTTTGGCTCACCCTCCAAACCAGTAAAAGGAACACGATCAATAACAGGTAAATCCAGCAGATAAGAATACTCCTCTAGTGTAGGAATCAACTGATAGTCATGGAAAGTAAAGCAATGATACATCGGATCATAGAACTGGACCAAGGTCGAGAGAATACCCTCCTTCATCCTAAGCTTCATGAGAGGAATGATGGATCCATACTTCTTCCAAAAATCTGCAGAGCACTTAATCTCGGGTATTAGACTGAGCAACTCATCTATCTTAGGATCCTTGAAACTGTATTTTCCGGTCTTTCTTTTTCCAGAATCCATGGTCAAAAAGTACGTGAGATGTTGACAAATGGTTAATCTTTTAAGTCCCTCGAAATAAAATTTCTTCAAAAGATGCTTATGAATGCATGGATGCATGATGCAACAATCACACACAAGATCACACATATAGGGTTCATAGGTTCAATGTCACAAGCATGAGGTCGAAGGTACTACCCATAAGGTTTTGGTCTAAAAGTTATCACCTTCCGAACAAGGTTCTTGAGGTTCCCAGAGTCTACATCTTTCCTTCGGATATTACCAACTTCCCGATTAACTCGGTGATTAGTAATATTCTCAAGAAAAACTCATCCGAGCGTAGTATCACATGAAAACTATTTCTAGATTACTCCGTCATAGCTTCTGTACTACACCTAAAAGGCCAATATGGGTTAGGTATTCTACGGTCCTCAGCTTCAGCAGGCTCCCAGTTCGAAAGCAGCATGTCTTCTCGATTACTCAGTAAACAACATTATAGTCAAAGGGGCCTCCACTGAGTGGGGGATCTCATGCCTCCTTTTTTGGGATTACTTCCTCAAAGTTAACATGACTATATCGCTCGTCCTATCTTAAAGTTTTCCCAAGTCTGGGTATAAGACTTATAAGTAATCACCAAGCACCCTGAAAACCAGGAAAATCCAGGCAAACATATATACAACATATAACACATAAACAACAATAGCACATATACAGATATAAACAAAGATAGGCTCAACCCACTTAGGGATGGACCAGCAAGAGGTCAATCTTTCCCCAGTGAAGTCGTCATTTTTTATGTTGCGGTAGAAATGTTTAAGACTAATCCATTGGATTGACTAGACTTATACATATCAAAATAAAATTGCCAATGCGCTTTATTATTTCCAAAGGAATGGGAAAAGAGTGAGCAACCCAAAAGGAAGGGGAAAGATTCAAGGTAAGGGGGTTGGTTATGAAAAGGGAAGGTATTAGCACCCTAAACATCTACGATACTCTGCATGAACCTCTTTGTAAAATCTTTATATTTTGGCTATAAAATGTTGTATAAAAATTGATGGTGGAGGTGAGAAAAGAAATATATTTTTATGGTTTTTGAACCCGCCGCGGTTGCGAACCTTTAGTGCCTACGTACCTCCTTTCGTGCAATAGGGGATCAGGGTACACGTAGTTCCTCTTTTATAGTATTTTAAAACATAAGTGTGTTGGTTAATTTTATGAGATAAGACATCATCGTCATTGTCTGTATGGAAAAACATACTTACTACCCACAATCATGAGAAAGAAGAATTTGCATCATCTCAAAGTGGAGGATATGGCTTGGATTTTAAAATCAACAATGCCTCACTCAACACCCAAGTGGAAAATATCTCTCTTCGCTACACATTGTAGAAGTATAGTTGTTTGCTTCACTACAAGGATTGACAAGAGTCCAATCTTTTGAGAAAAAGTTTAAAGTAAAAAAAAAAACCAAAGGGGTAAAATGGTTTGAAATGAGATTGATTGACTTTTAGTCTTCTCAATAAAAATGTCAAGATATTATTAAATTGATTGAAGTTTATTTATGAAAAGGTTTTGAAAATGCATGGACCTAAGTCCAAGTTTATTATGAAAGTGATTCAAGTTTAAAAGAAACAAGAAGAGTTTTCAAAAGGAGAGAGAAGATTTTTAAAATTAAAGAAGATGGGAGGAGAAGAAGAGACTATCCTAAAGCATAAGGTAAAAGCTAGGGATAAGAACCATCTAACCAACAAAAAGCCAATACTTGCATTATGAGTCAAGATATAATTCCAATTCATTGGATTGGAACCAAGCAAGCAAAGATACTAGACCTTTTGAGAGAACCTAACTTTGAGTGTATTAAGTCTTCACAAAAATTGGATAGAGTAACGGTTGTATACGGGTGAATTCCAGATTACAAATAAAGTATTTAATGACAATAACCTGCACACAAAACAAACAAAACAATGCAATGTCTTGAGGTAAACCTCAAGAACTCCAGACAAAATATCAATCAAGGTCATAAAGTCTCCAACACAAGCCAAGGTTTATAATCCTAATTCCAAGAAGTCCAATGCTCCATAATTCCAAGGATAGTAACCAAATAGTCCAAGTATCATTAAATATTTTTATGGTTCATGTTGATTATTAAGTGTCTTAGAAGAGAAAAGAAAAGCTCAAATGAGCAAAATAAAAATGACATGAAATGTAATGCTTAAAGTAAATGGTACATAAAGCATAAAAAATAAAAGGGCACAAAGTAAAAACAATTTAATAATTAGTGGTTAGTTGGATGACCATCTTGAAACTTGCATTTGGAACTCATTAGAGGATTGGTAGAACCAAAGCCTCCACATAATAAGTTGCATTAGCTTTTTGTCAAGTATATCATCCATTTGGAATCCTCAAAAGTACCATTTAATGATCAACAATGTTTAAGTGATCTGCGTTGACCAAAAGTGTTGTAGATCCATTAGAGGATTGGTAGAACCAAAGCCTCCATACAATAAATCTCAAGGTTATTGGATCAAAGAGATCAAATTAACATACTTGGGCTTGCAAACATAGGTTTGGGCCACGAATGATCATTATTCGAATCGAGACAAAATTTAGCGCTATGTAAAGCAATTGTAAGTGGACTTATGTAGAAGTCGCACCTATTTTGAGGTTGGTCAATAGCAATCTATACACCATTTGTTTTGAGACATAATATAGAGATCATGCTCCAATAACACTTAGTGCAATAAGAAACTAATAAGATGGAGAAGGGTGGGGAAGAATATACAAACCACATTTGAATTAAAATTTAATCAAACTATTATTAAAATCGTTCATCCATTTTTATGGAGTTAGACTCAACACCATGGATCCAATGATGTTAATAAAGTTCATGATTAAAAATTCAACCCAAGATTATCCAGAAAATATTCACAAAATAATATTGCATTTAATATATCCATTAAAAAAGGTTTTAAAAATGTTTTAAAATGGAAATAAAAGAGAAAAATATCAACTATGTTCAAATTAATCAAGAAAAGGACTCAAATATTTTTATAAAATTTTTGGTAATTTTTTTAAGTCAGAAACTATTTTTAAAATTAAAAGAAATGAGTAAAATAAATCAAAAATGATAAAAAAAAAAACAAAGTCAGAAATAAAAAATAAATGAGGTCACCAATATTTGTCACAATATCATTGGATCATTCCATAATTTTTTCAAAATTTAAAAATGTATAAAAATATTTTTAAACATTTAAAACAATTCAAATAAAGTGAAAATTTATAGAAAACATGAAAACACAAAATAAAATTGTGAAAAAAATGAAAATCAGAAAGAGAAAAATCAAAAATATTTTTCATAATTTTTTCAGATTTGTTTGACTAAAAATGAATTTTCTATGATTTTTTGGAATTTAAAACAACTAATATAAAAATCATAAAAGAAAAATAAAGTAAAAATTATGTAAACCATTGGATGAGAGTCAAAACGCGTTAGTAATCAAATCCATGGGATTTGGTGCACTATGCATATCATGGTCATTAGTGAATAAAACACTGAATCAAATGTAAATCAGAAATTCAAAAAAATCCAAAAGGAGTTGTTTCATTGGTTGAAGGATGACACGTTGGTCATCTTCAACCTCCAGCTAGTTCTAAAACCAGGCTGCTCAATCTGTAAAATTAGAGCACGAGACCTATGCCATTTGCTCCGTCTTTTCAAGACAAAGACAACCACACCTTCACGATAAATTTATATAAATTGTAGCTCAAGATATTTCAAAGGAAAATTTTGAAAAGGGATTTGAAATTTCATGGTCAAAACAAGTTTCCAGATAAGAGTAAGTGTTGCAACTAGAACCAGGGTAATGAGAGACTCACAATGATATAAAAGTTTTGAAGAATTGATGAAGAAATCTACCTATTGAAGTTGAGTTGCTGAGCTCTGAAACTGGACTTCTATGGAGCAATATAGGGCACGATTTTTGAATGTAATTATATGATTAGCTTCAGGGAAGATCAAGGAAGGTAAATTGATAGAAAAATTGGATTGAAAAAATCTTGAAAACAGATTTCGAAGTTGCATAATTTTGAGTTATGGAACAAGTTTGGCAGGGTGATTCTGGGTATCCAAGCTTAAGAAAATGAATGAGGGATTACCCTCTATTTATAGGAAATCAAATGGAATGTCCAAGCGTGTGAAATGATGAAGTTTGGAGGGAAATCGTGTGAATTTGCAAACAAGAAAAGTGTGACTTCTAATTTGATCAAAAATCATCCAAAACGCGCGTTTTGTTGTGATAATCACTTCTGGAAGTTCACTAAACATGTTTAGAGACAAAAACACACAAAAACAAAGTGTTTAGAAGCTAAACCAATGATTTCAAATTCTGATTTTTTGAGGAAACTTCAGTTCTAAGTTACCAAGTTCAAATCAATGGTATTCTCAACTCAAGGGGTCTTAGGGCATGATTTTTGATGTTTTAGAAAGATGAGGTTACAAGCTTTGCAATGTAAAAAAATGGAATCAAATGGATTCTTTAGTTGAAAGTTTCATTGAGACAAAGTTGGAGAAAAAGGGTTAACTTTCCATACTTAGAAAATTTTCAAATTTTTCTTCAAAAATGACCTATAATGTTTTGCATCCAAACATGGCCTTCCACTTAGAATTTTCTCTTGACCAAAAAAGATGGCATGAAATAGACCTCTTAAATGATACTTTGAAACTTGAACCATTCAAAATATCCAAAAATTGAGAGAGTTATAAATTGTTGAAGTTGGCAAAAAAATCATGAAATGACCTATAATCGTTTGTATCCTTAGGGAATCTTCCATCCATTTTCTAACTTTGAATATAAAAGAAGGGATAAATTTCATATCCTCAAGATCATTATGGAAAAAGAGTGGGCTCAAGGTGATAAAATTTGACCAGGTTATGATCATTTGAAGTCACACATGAGGAATTGGGGGTTCATCTGGAGGACTTGTAATATTTCTTCATCATCAAGTTTCTTCCACATGAAAACTCCTTGAAACTTTTAAATTAATTTGTTAATAACCCTTTAAAGAGAAGTATGTATTTGGAATCACTTAAAAATACCAAAATATGAGCAAGATATACTTCTTTGAAGTTAAAAACCCTAGCTCCTAGATCAAGAAAATGCTTGGAGGAACCTTGACAATTTTGAACCACCCTCTTGTACCAACCCTCTTGCTTTGTAAATAGAGGTCATTGAGGATGAAAATGAGAACTCATTGCCACCAAAACTACTTCCAAATCTTGATAATTGAGAGAAATATGCACTTGTGATTAATTAGAATAAGACCTTGTCCAACCATGAAAACTTCTTCATTCAATCCCTTGCACTTTTGAATCAATTTTGATAACTTGGAAATGTAGTGAAACAAAATAACCTTGCCATTCCATCCCTTCCAAAACAACTTCAATGGTGAGGTTTGGACTTCTCAAGCTTTATTGACTTGGGAATGGAAATAAACTCATGAACCCATGAAGCAACTTGCTAAGCCTCATTGCCTTTACCTACATTATTAACAAGTGAGACAAACCAACATTGCAATTTATTAACTAAAATAAAAATTAAGACAAAATATTCATGATCACAAAAGAAAACAAATCAAGGTGCTTGGTGATTCCTCAAAGAGAAAAAAATAAAGATAGGGAGGAGAACCAAAAGCCCTAATGTGATCTTGTTGTGATTGAATCAACATGGCATGATGAAGGGATCTTAGGGGGGAAAATTGGGGTATAACAGCTACCCAGGTTCCTTCTCTTGAATTTCCAGATGCAGTTTTACACTGACTCATCCTGAGGCAACCCTACCCAGGTTCCTTCTCTTGATTTCCAGATGTAGTTTTACACGGACTCATCCTGAAGTAACCCTACCCAGGTTCCTTCTAACAATCTCCAGATGCATTTTTACACGGACTCATCTTGAGGCAACGCTACCCAGGTTCCTTCTCACAATTTCTAAATGCAGTTTTACACTGACTCATCCTGAGGCAACCCTACCCAGGTTCCTTCTTACAATTTCCAGATGTAGTTTTACCCGGACTCATCCTGAAGCTTCCCTACCTAGGCTCCCTCTCATATATCTCCTAAAATATCCCTACCAAGGTTCCTTCTCATACACTTCCAGATGAAGTCTTACCCAGACTCATCCTGAAACAACCCTACACAGGTTTCTTCTGATACATTTCCAGATAGCAGTTAATTTCATTCTCCCCAACAAATTACTGCGAAGCCTGGATTTCAACTAGAAAACAACAAACTTTCATCTCTATAATCCAGAGATAACCTCTCAGTAGAGTCATGGACAACTGAAGTTCCTAGACTCTATTCCCCACATATTTTTCCTCAAACAGGAAAACAACAGAAATCAACATCCCCTAGTGGACTCCTCCTCAGACAACAGGAACAGGAATCCCCATAAAGGGGCCATTTATGACTCCAAGTCATCTACATCTGATGGAATCTTTAAGCCCATCTCTGACGACTCTCAGTTATCTAATCCAAATGGAATTTGTAAGCCCATTACCGATTAGCATCAACCAACAGTGTTATTTCATGCGTACAAGAATAAATTTGATGAAACATGGGTGATCACTAGAAACAAGTAAAGGTTAGTTGCACAAGGGTACACTCAAATTGAAGGAGTTGACTTTGATGAAACCTTCTCCCCTGTGGCCAGACTTGAATCAACCAGACTACTATTGGGAGTTGCATGCATACTGAAATTTAAATTGTTTCAAATGGATGTAAAAAGTGCCTTCTTAAATTGCTATCTGAATGAAGAAGTGTATGTAGAACAACTAAAGATATTTTTTTATCCAAGTTTTCCTAAACATGTCTACAAACTGAAGAAAGCTCTCTATGGATTAAAGCAAGCTCTAAGAGCTTGGTAAGAGAGACTGATAGAATTTCTTGTTGAGAATAGATACAGGAAAGGTGGCATAGACAGAAATCTTTTTGTCAAGGAAGAAGAAGGGAAGATCATGATTGCACAGATTTATGTTGATGATATTGTGTTTGGTGGGATTTCAAATGAGATGGTTCAACATTTTGTCAAGCAAATGCAGTCAAAATTTGAGATGAGTCTTGTTGGTGAATTAACTTATTTTCCTGGTCTGCAAGTTAAACAAATGGAAGATTCCATATTTTTATCTCAGAGCAAGTATGCCAAGAATATAGTAAATAAATTTGGGATGGAAAATGCCAGCCACAAAAGAACTCCCGCTTCCACACATCTGAAGTTTTCTAAAGATGATAAAGGAGTAAGTGTAGATCAAAGTATCTACAGAAGTATGATAGGCAGTCTTCTATATCTCACAGCTAGCAGACCTGGCATTTCCTTTGTTATAGGGGTGTGTGCAAGATATCAAGCCGATCCTAAAGTTATCCATGCCAACCATGTGAAAAGAATTATTAAATATGTGAATGGGACAAGTGACTATGGTATGCTATACTCTCATGGATCTAATTCTACCTTAAATGGTTATTGTGATGCTGATTGGGCAGGAAGTGTTGATGATAGAAAAAGTAAATCAGGAGGATGCTTCTTTTTGGGAAATAATCTCATATCTTGGTTCAGCAAGAAGCAAAATTATGTGTCTCTGTCCACTGCTAAGGCTAAGTACATTACTGCAGCAAGCAGTTGTTCTCAATTAGTTTGGATGAACCAAATGTTAACAGAACACAATGTCAAACAAGATATCATGATATTATTCTGTGATAATTTAAGTGCCATAAACATATCAAAGAATCTCATTCAACACAGTAGAACCAAACATATTGGTATCTGTCATCACTTCATAAGAGAGCTTGTTGAAGAAAAGATTGTTGCCTTAGAACATGTAGCCACTGAATTACAACTGGCTGACATCTTCACTAAGGCTTTAGATGCTAATCAGTTTGAGAACTTAAGAAGAAAATTAAGGATTTGTTTATATGAGGGTTTGTAGCAATTAAGGGTGTGTGGGAATATCATTAAAGTGATATTATATTATTTGTGTTTCCAACAAATAAAATTTCAAAAGTAATCATTACAAGACTTCCTCAAAGTGTTTCCCACACGCTATGAAATTTCCTCTCTCTACTTTTACAAACTATTCATTCTCCTCTACAGAAAAAGAACCCTTGTCATTCTTCATCTCTTTTCTCAAAAATCTTCAAAGATGTCTCAACATCATACATTTTCTTCCTTAAAATCTGTCAACCTCCCTGAGAATCTCTCTCTTGACAGAGTACTTGATGTTACTCCTCTATCAACTATCCCTCTGCTTGAGAAAAAGGTCAAGAAACCCATATCATCACCTTGTAAGAAATCCAAAGATGATAAAGGTAACGCTTGTACTGCTACTAATAATAGGACAAAAGAGGAGATTGTTAATGTTGATAGAAGCATTAGAAGACTAGTAGATAGAGTGTTAAATGAAGCCTTTGTTGTGCCTAGGATTTCTATTCCCCTTGCTCGCATGCCTCCTCCAGCTGACAAAGGAAATAACCCTAAAAGTGCTGCTGCTGAATCATCCACCTTCAAGAAAGATACTTCTAAAAGAAAACATGAGAAACTAGCTACCTCTTCTCTAAAGTAAGTTGAAGAAGAAAATGTTGAATAAGATGTTAAGGGGAACTCTCCTTCTAAGGAAGATGCTGCTTCCGCCAAAGAAGCAAAAGGTCAAAATGCTGAGAATGTAGTTAATGTAGATGAGTTGTCTGACAATGAGCTCATTACTAATGTGATGCCTGGTATTGCAATAAGGCTCAAATCTAGGAAAGTGAAGGATGCAAGTGTCACACCCCCTACCAAGACAATCAAGAAGAAAACCATGTATGGATCCCCAAAGCCCAGAAGTAAAGTTGTCCCTCCCTCTAGAAAAAGAAAAGTTGGACCTGATAGCTCCACAGATGATGATGAGGATGCTATAAAAATTTCTAAGAGTAAGAAGAAAGTTGTACTAGTTGAAGAAACTGACTCTGAGTATGATGTCGAACAAGATGTCCTGGACATCTCCCCTAGAAAAAAGTCTGCAAGCAAGAAACTATCTGTTAGGGTACCTGATGCACCTCTTGACAAAATTCCCTTCCATTTTGTTGGGAATGCTGAAAAGTGGAAGTATGTGTTTCAAAGAAGAATTTCCCTAGAAAGAGAATTGGGAACTGGTGCTTTGGAATGCAAAGAAATCATAGAGCTGATATCTTATGCTGGATTGATGAAAGCTATTACCAGGTTTGCTAAATTTTATGAGACTTTTGTTAAGGAATTTATTGCTAATATTCTCGTTGACTATGTTGATCATAAAAGTAAGGAGTATATAAAGATGTATGTTAGGGGTAGGTGTGTAGAATTTTCCCCTGATATCATAAATAGACTTCCGGATAAGACTGAAGATGACTTTTGTGAGCTGGAAGTAACAGATAATCAAGTGTGCAGAGCCATCACTGCTAATCAAGTAAGTGAGTGGCCCATGAAGAATAAACTTCCTGTTAGCAAGCTGAGTGTGAAATATGCTATTTTGCATAGAATTAGAGTTGCTAATTGGCTTCCCAATAATCATACTTCAACCATCACTATTGGCTTAGGAAAGTTTATGTTAGAACATAGTTTGATTCTACAACCCTCATAAGAGTTTTGATTATAACAAACACAAAGAACAAATATGCACTCTAAATTTGTGTTTTATGTTGTATAGAAGTTCTGACTAAAACGGCATCAGAAGTTAAGCCACAGAAGTACTCAAACTGAGTAATCAAAATGTTCTGAAGCATGATGATCAAAATCTGCACTAAAAAGAAAGATATCCTGATTCTGAATGGATGTCCAACACACTAACAGAACCTTATGCTTCTGACTTCCCAAGTTTTGAAGTAAAGCAGCATGCAAGATTCCTAAGATATGAAGCGTTACTTTTCCATTAAGGAAGTATCACTTACAACGGCTATAATCAGGCAAGGATCTTCTCAGTATGGAAAGAGAATTAAGTGTCCATTATCACGTTTCTATTTGGACAGACTGCCACGCCTATATAAACAAGTTCAAAGGGCAAATCATTTACAATTTAACAGAACTTCTCCATACAATCTTAAAAAGCTGCAAAAAGTCATATTCATACCATACTCAATTTGTGTAATACATCACAATAGTGATACAGTTTTTGTAACGGAAAAAAATAGTACACAGTAAACATTTTCTTTTGATTAAGTAATTTTCCTTGAGATAAATCGGTTTGTGGTTGTACTCAAGAAGACTTTGGCAGTTGTCAAAGTAGAATTGTAATCAGTTTGATTAGTGAAATAATTCCTCGTTAGAGAGAGCAAAAATCACCTTGGCGGGTGGACTGGAATAGTTTGAGATCAAGCGAACCAGGATAAAAATCTCGTGTCTACTGCATTTTATTTTTAAGTTTCAATTCAACCTCACTTCTTGTGTTTTTCACTTCTTCAATTGGCATCAGAGCGTCTGCTTTTGAGTTCATACACTTAACTGTGTCAGTACAAGATGCAAGCTTTAGAAAAACACTATGGTGGGACCAAGTCAAAACATCAGCAATGACTATCATGATTACAAGGATAAAATCAGCGGCAAACCTCCAGTCTTTGATGGAGAAAATTTTGACTACTGGAAATATAGAATTGAGAGCTTCTTTCTAGCTCATGATACTGACTTATGGGATATGGTAATTGGTGGAAACATGCATCCCGTGGATGAAAGTGGTCAGAAGATAGATAGAAAAAGAATGTCTGACCAACAAAAGTGTGATTTCAGAAACCATCATAAGGCCAGAACAATTCTTCTAAGTGCCATCTCATAAGCAGAGTATTAGAAGATCTCAATCAGAGAGACAACCAAAAACATGTTTGACTCTCTGAGAATTACGCATGAAGGAAACATACAAGTTAAATAAACCAAGGCCCTTGCGCTCGTTCATAAATACGAAGCCTTCAAGATGGAAGAAAGTGAATCCATAGAAGCAATGTTCTCAAGGGTCCAGATTATAGTTGTTGGGATGAGAGTTCTTGACAAAAGGTACTCTACTGCTGATCACGTAAAGAAGATCATCAGAATTTTACCAAAGAAATAGAGGCCAATGGTCACTGCTCTTAAGCTGGAAAAAGATCTTAACAAGATATCTCTGGAGGAACTTGTTAGCTCCCTAAGAAGTCATGAGATAAAGCTAGAAGATGACGAGCCTTAGAAGCAAGGTAAGCCTTTAGCATTAAAATCTAACAAAAAACTTGATTCTATGGTTTTGTAGGCTATGGAAGAAACCTCTGATGGATCCTCATCAGAAGAAGACGAATTGTCTCTTCTCTCCAGAAGGGTCAATGAGCTGTGGAAGCAGAGGCAAAGAAAATTCAGAAACTCCACAATATCAGGGAATCGGAATGAACCCTCCTCTGGATACAGAAAGTCTGAGCCCTCCTCTGGACATAGAAGGTCTGAAGCTTCTTCTGGTCACAAAAAGTCAAACCACATAGACATCATCTCCTATGAGTGTAATGAACAAGGGCACTACAAAAGTGATTGTCCAAGGCTTCAGAAGGAGAAGCACAAAAAGAAGTTCTTCAAGGAGAAGAATAAAAGTCTCATGGCAACATGGGATGATTTAGATACTTCTGACGCAGACTCAGAGTCAGATGATGAAAGAGCCAACATTTCTCTTATGTCGAATGTGACAGAAGACAGCGAAGCATTTGGGTCAGACTCAGAATCAGACACATAAGAGATATCTTTAGCAGCAAGACTAAAACACCAGTCGTGGTACCTAGACTTTGGATGCTCTCGACACATGACGGGAAGAAAGCATATGTTCCAAAGCCTGGAACTTAAACCTGGAGGATACGTGGGCTTTGGAGGCAATCAAAGAGGGAAGATCATTGGCTCTGGAACAATAGGTAATGGTAATCTTCCTTCTATGAATAATGTGCTATTAGTTGATGGATTGATGCATAACCTGTTATCCATAAGTCAATTAAGTGATAACGGTTATGATATAATATTTAATCAAAATTCATGCGAAGATGTTAGTCAGAAAGATGGAACTATCTTGTTTAATGGAAAGAGGAAAAATAACATTTATAAGATAAAAAATTTTAAACTAAAGATTCAGAATGTAAAATGCCTTCTTTCTGTTAACAACGAGCAATGGGTCTGGCACAAAAGATTGGGGCATGTTAGTATGAGAAAAATATCTCAAATTAATAAACTCAATCTGGTCAGAGGACTTCCTAATCTGAAGTTCAGCTCAGATGCTCTGTGTGAAGCATGTCAGGAAGGAAAATTTTCAAAACCTGTTTTTAAAGCTAAAAATGTTGTTTCTACCTCTAGGCCATTAGAACTTCGACACATAGATTTATTTGGACCAGTGAAAAATATGTTTGTTAGTGGCAATAAGTATGGGTTAGTGATTGTAGATGACTATAGCAGGTGGAAATGGGTAAAGTTTTTAAGACACAAGGACTAGTCACATTCTGTGTTCGTTGCTTTCTGTAACCAAGTTCAGAATGAAAAGGATCTTAGAATTGTCAAAGTCAGAAGTGATCATGGTGGAGAGTTTGAAAACAAAAATTTTGGAATATTTTTTAATGAAAAGGGCATTTCGCATGATTTCTCTTGTTCTAGAACTCCCCAACAAAATGGATTTGTAGAACGAAAGAACAGAACATTGCAAGAAATGGCCAGAACCATGAACAATGAGACTAGCATTGCTAAGATCTTATGGGCAGAAGCAATTAACACAACATGTCACATTCATAATAGAATCTTTATATGACCTATTCTGGAAAAGACTCCATATGAATTGTGGAAGAATAGAAAGCCCAACATTTCTTATTTCCATCCTTTTGGATGTACATGTTTTATTCTGAACACTGAAGATCATCTGAACAAGTTTGACTCTAAAGCACAGACGTGTATTATGTTAGGATACTCTAAATGCTCAAGAGGGTACAAAGTATACAATACAGAAACACAGATTGTTGAAGAGTCAATCAGTGTTAGATTGGATGATAAGCTTGACCCTCAAAAGTCAAAGCGGAATGAATCTTTTGCAGATATAGAAGTTGAATTCATAGTGTTGAAGGCAACTCATTAGAAGTTCTCAACAGAGACGCTCCAACAACGCCAGAAGGAAATGTCACAAGCATTCCAGTACCTTCTGTTGATCAACTCCAGAAAAGATTATCCAGAAGCTGCATAGATCACCCTGAAGATAAGATTTTAGGAAAGAAGGATGATCCAATCAGAATAAGATCAACATTCAGAAATTCTGAAGATCCCTTATGGGATTGGTATCTCTGATTGAACCAACAACAATTGATGAAGCTCTTCTGGACAACGATTGGATTCTGACAATACAGGAGGAATTAAACCAATTCCCCAGAAATGATGTATGGGATTTGGTTCCCAAACCAAAAGGATTCAACATCAATGGAACAAAGTGGGTGTTCAGAAACAAACTAAATGAGCAAGGAGAAGTCATCAAAAATAAGGCACGACTGGTTGCACAAGGTTATAGTCAGCAAGAGGGGATAGACTATACAGAAACCTTTGCTTCATTCGCTAGGGTAGAATCTATCAGACTCTTAATCTCTTTTGCTATAAACAATGGCATCACTTTGTATCAGATGGATGTCAAAAGCATATTCTTAAATGGTTACATTGATGAAGAGGTATATGTGCACCAACCCCTAGGGTTTGAAAATTCCAAACACCCAGAATATGTTTTCAAACTAAAGAAGTCACTTTATGGTCTGAAACAAGCTCCCAGAGCTTGGTATGAAAGACTAAGTAAGTTTCTGTTAGAAAAGGAATTTACCAGAGGGAAAGTGGACACAACCTTATTCTGTAAGACATTTAAGAATGACATTTTAGTTTGTCAGATTTATGTAGATGATATTATATTTGGATCTACTAAACCTTCTCTGGGAAGAGAATTTTCTAAGTGCATGCAGGCAGAGTTTGAGATGAGCATAATGGGAGAACTTAAATTCTTTCTGGGAATTCAGATCAATCAGACTCCAGGAGGAACTTACATTCACCAGAGCAAATACGGCAGAGAACTTCTGAAGAAATTTGACCTCTCAGAATGTAAGCCTTCAAAGACTCCAATACATCCCACGTGCATTTTGGAAAAGGAAGAGTGTGATACGGTGGGAGAACTGACTTGGTTGTTTTGCGTTTGATCGCAAATGTTGCGGTTAGCAAGAGTCGCCACCAACTTTTCTTTTATCCAAAAGGAAATGTGAAAAATCACAAGAAAGACCTTTGAGATGTTTTCTTGAGTTCGGGGGGTAGATTATAAAAAGGGAAGGTATTAGCACCCTTTTTATCCATGGTTTTCCATGGGCTCATAGTTACTTGCTAGATCACTTGCTTTTGTTTGAAAATGTGCTTTGTGTGGTTTTTGAAAGCATTTTGTAAAGGCGCCATCGTTTAGGAAAACTTTGTAATGATTCTCGTTCGTAAGAATGTATAAAAAGTGTCGATCCTTTGAAACAGTTTTTAAGTTTGAAAGGTGTTTTGAAAGTGTCGGTGTTTGTTTTGAAAATAACAAGGATGTTTTTGTTTTGAAATTGAGCAAGTAACTAGGAACATTCTACCTACTCAAAAGTCTTTCATGCTTATTTCTTCATTCCTTTGACATTGTTATCTTATCATTGATTTGGTAAGTAACCCTATCTTTGGATGTAAAAGGGACGGGTAAGGGTCATCGTATAACCATGATTAGCAATGTTGCAAGATATCTTAGTATTTTTCTTTAGAGACTAAGATCATTTTGAAAGGCAACATAGATAGCGCCATCGAGGGACTATGATCTTGTATTTTACTTGTTTTGGTAAGATACCTCACATGCATAATATGGCCATTTTTGTAAGGCAACAAAGTGGATTTACCCTACGGGTGTATGTGTGCAAGTGTATTGATTTACATGCTTGATTTGTCTTTGATTAGGGTTTGCTACTTGTTGGTTTTAGTCTTTCCATACAAAACCCTAATTACTAGCATTTGTATATAAAGTATTTAAATTGTGGAAAATAAAAATACTAAGCTATTACAATACTAAGGGGAGGGGTAAACAAGTTACAAATGGGGAATATTGCAAGAAATTAAATCTAAATAATTATTACAACCATATTGAATTTGAATAAATGTATAAAATGAATAAATAAAACACAAGAATGTAAATATAAAAAGAAATATGATTTTTGTTTGGTTTTTATGAAAAAGGGTTTTTTGACTTAATTAATTAAAATACAATAATCAACTAAAAAGAAAATTAAAATTAAGTAAAATGTTTTAATTTAAAGAAAACAAGTTTTTTAGGGTTTTGGTGAATTTAATTAATAAAATAATATAATAATATTTAAAATTAAATTATCTAAGTGTTTACCTTGGGATTTGGTAAACAACCGCTGATCCTCCAAATGGTTACTTATTTGGTTACTCGCAGGATCGATCAGATTGATCCTATGGACATAGGTTGATTTTGAAGTTTAATTAATGTGGATAAGGCTTTAAGTAAATTGTTTAAAGTAAATTGCATAAAGGAAAAGGCTTGGTAAAATAAACAAGGTTTGAATGTAAAGGTTCGACAGGAATCTTAAAGGGAAAAAGCATGTAAAATACTGGAAAAGTAAATGACTTGAATTGATAAAATTGGTGTTTCACACATACATTTCTCAACAATTCGTTCGCTCACACTGGGTACTTGAATCTAAATGAGTGACTATGTATCTATTGTGAACACACGCGAGAAACTACACGTCTACTCCTATTTATACAAAAACATTCCAAGTAACCGTCGGGCAGTTACACTGCTTCGAGATCAAGCCACTTGTCACGTTCTCCATGTTCGACGCTCCAGATCCTTGCACGTTTGCACGTAGTAACTGCTGGAAACCGTTTTCCCTCCAAAGCTTTGAATTTCAAACTGCTCCACTTCTGGATCATCGAACACCCTCATCAAGAGACGTCTTCGACGAAAACTCCTTCGACGTCGAAGGCAATCAGCCTTCTTCCTTGGAAGAAATCTTCTAAGTATTTTGCCATCTTTCGACGGTCATTTCGACAGGCTTAGCCAGTCGAAAGCATCTTTCAGCTTTTAATGGCTGCCATCAATTGAAACAAAGGTGTCGAATTTAGGAGCCAACAAATTGCCCCCCAAGAATGCCTTATTTCGACTCTGAAAGAAAAAGGCATTCTTTGAAAACGCCATTCGACACCCATTTTTCCACGCTTAGTCACAAGTTAACTTGTGCACTTTTTGTTGCTTTTTACCAACTATTGGCAATCCCAAGAAACCATCATTGATTTGATCCTAGGACGTCACTGTCAGTACGGCGTGCAGAACCAAACATCACTTCATAATTTGTCATTATGACAAATTCAAAAAACGAGGACGCACGCTGCGTCTCTCTATTTCTGCAGAAACGGCCAAAACAACAGGATGCTGCCACGCGTCCCACTAACTCCTGCAGCATTAAATGACATTTAATGTCCTCGTTTATTGGGAATTTCTCCCACTACTATAAATAGTAGTGAATATCCCATTGTGGGACTTTTCACGCACACTAGCCTTCAAACTCCCTTGCTTTCTTACAAACTTGCTTCTCTTTGCAGAAAAACTCTTCCTTTTCCAACTTCATCTTCATCCTCAACAATGGCTTCTGCTTCCACTGCCCCCAAGACTAACGCACCAACTGAACAACTTGCTAAGCCCAAAGTCTTTGTTACTGCTCCGGTAGTGAATGCTACAGGGAAACGAAGGGTCCCTGAACCATCTGACATCTCCGTTCGCGATGCTTACTCGCGTCACTTGATGATTCCGGTTGGATACTCCAACCAAATCTTCGCAATGTCTGGACCCATGAACCCCAGCATCTCTGAAGCTCTGAAGATCAAGAGCTACTTCCCCATTGTCGAGAAACTCAAGCCAGTAGCCTGCGCCAAGAAGGATGCAGAAGACAACGAAGACCCCACACACGAGAAGATCGACCTTCGCTTCTTCAACAGAAGTGTTAGAGTTTTTAGGTCTTGCCCTAATCTGACCTCTGACTATGTTGCTTGGCTAGCAAAGCTGGAGAAACATCAAACTCCAGTTTGGAAGGAAATGGGAATCTTTGACCTAGTAATGCTGTCGAAGACAGGTTTAAACTACTCCCCAGAGATGCTTATAGCTTCGATGCTGTTCTGGGATAACTCTCACTTCACCTTTCACCTTCCATGTGGGATGTTAACTCCCACACTCTTCGACGTAGCAGCCATCACTGGCCTTCGACCAACCGGAGATTACTTCGACCCGGAAGAGATGTCGGAGGACCAAATTGGCTTTTCTGAGACGAAGCCAACATTCACCACCTTTATCAACCATTTTCACGACAGGTCGACGGATACAGTGTCGGATGTCGAACACATAGCGTTTCTAGCCTTATGGCTAACTCGCTTTGTGTTTTGTTCGAAGTCTCTGCAAGTGACCAAAAAGATGGTCACTCTGGCCACCCAACTGCATCACCGCCAGAACATCTGTTTGGCAGAACTAATTCTGGCCAGTCTTTATGACTCCATCAGCAATGGGGTTACTCTCTTGAAACATGTCGAAGATAGGAACAGTTTGCTACTCGCTGGGCCTTTCTGGCTACTTCAACTGTGGCTCAATGCCACTTTCGAATCCTTCTTACCCAAGAAGAGTCAGATAAATGAACAAGCCCCAGCGATAGCTAATAGACGTATCGAAGGAATTAGGCTGGCTCTACTGACACCTGTAGAAGATGGGCTAGAGTTCCAACAAACCTTCACTAACTTCGTGCTGATGTTCGCTCGAAGGAAGGAATTCGTTTCAACTATGGCTCCGTTTGCTCAGCGAAAGGTGGGGCCAGCATGGTTTACGAGACCACATCCAAAGGAGTCGAGTGGTCCCAATGTCGATGAGCACACTATACTTTGGGAGGAGTTCCTGACACCCAGGATCATGCCTCTTCGATTTAAAAGTTCTAAGACTCATCTGAGTCTGCTTGCCTATCAACCCAATCTGGTGTCTCGCCAGTTTGGTATCATCCAAACCCTGCCTTCTCCCATTTTCCAAAGAGAGAAATCAATGTTGTACTTCTGCAACGATTATACAGAAGAAGCTGCTACCAAGCATATCGGAAGGTATGCTGGTCGAACAATCCTCTCGCTGTTCAACTACCAGCTTAACTTCCTTTGCTCACCATCTTTTGAAGAGTGGTGGAGAAGCTATTACGCTGAGTACTTCTTCGACGAGAAGGACTTCATATCAGAGTTGCAGAAGTCTTTTGTCCTTGTGTTTGACAAAGTAAAGAAATGTAAGTTCATACTCTCACATTACTTTTTATCTTTCTCTTCGACTGTTAGCTTGTTAACTTTCCTTTTCGCTTCCAGTTGTTCGAAAACCCTTGGTCAAGAAGGCTACAGGAGGCCCACAAGGAGGGGTCCCTTCGACAAAACCTCCACCGCCGGCGAAGACTATAGCGCCGGCGAAGACAACAGGCAACCAACAGGGGGAAGGCTCTTCGAGGAGGACTCCTGCATCGGTAACCAGATTTTCTTCATTTTTCTTCTGGCTTTCGATTTTTTATTTTCGACGTAATTATTCAATCGAATTCCTATTGGTTTTATAGGCCCCTTCGCCCAAGAAAAGGGCAGCATTGGTGATCGAATCGGGGAGTGATGACGAAAGTGATTCCCCTCCTTCTCCCCTAAAGAGGCGAAAGTTAACGAAGGACGCTTCTGTTCCTACTCCAGCTCCTGAAGGTCGAACCGTCAGAATAAAGGTTGGTGTGAGAAAGCCTAGGCCACCTGCGGTGGTCATCGAAGAACCAACTGAGGAGGAACTGAACGCTCTAGTTACCAAGCCTGTCGAAAGTGATAATTCCAGCCCTGGGGCTGAAGTCAATCCACAGGTAATCTATTGGACCCTTCTTATAACTTAGGCATAAATACCAGTATTTGATTATGTCTCTTTCGACATCTGAAGATTTGTCTTCTTTCTCTTTTTCAGGACACTACTGGAAGTTCCCCACCAAGGACTTCAGAAACTCTGGAATCTGCTGACCTTAGCAGGCCTCAGGTGCAAGATTTGGGCAATGACGAAGCCCACACTGAGCATGAGGCCAATGCTGAAACAGTGGAGAAGACAACTGAAGAACCTATGGCGGAGGAAACACAGCCAGAAACGGTTCCTGTGGTGGTCTTGTCGTCAGAAGAGAATCCTGAAGGAAGAGACCAAGGCAATGGCGAAGAGAATCAAGATGCTGTTGACGAAGAGCATGAAGGTGGTACTGGCGAAGAACACCAGGATGACGCCAGCGAAGAACCACAGAATGACGCTGGCGAAGGACCCCAGGGTGAGGTTAACGAAGAACCACGAGTCGACGCTAGTACCGCCTCAGTTCAAGTCGAAGAGCAACCAAACGAGGCACTCAGCATTCAACAGCCTCCAGTCCAAGATAATACTGTGGCAAGGGTCACCTCCTCAAAGCACAGGTCGAAAAAGGACTTGGAAATCTTGAAACAAACTGACCCTGTCAGCTACCTTAATGCAATCGTCGAGAGTAAGAGTTCTTCCGACACCAGTCAGGAAATTCCTACTCTGTCGGGGAAATCTACTGAGACTTCTCCTCTTGATGATGCGTTGGCGAAGGTCAAGGCCCAGTTCTTCAAGAGAGATTTAATGAAGGCTTTAGAGGGGGACCCCACTGCTCCATCTTGCTTAAAAGAGGTTTTGAATGCTGTTGATTTCGATGCTGTAGCCCCAGAAATCTCAGACTTAATCATGGAATTACATTCTATGATTGACCAAGTCTCAGCGGATTACCGGCGCCAACGAACTTTTAACAGTCAGCTCGAAACGCTGCATGGCAAGAGCTTATCTGCGTGGACTGCTGTCTCAAGTTCGACTTCTCGAATTGCCGAGTTGTCGAAACAGAAAGCGTCTGCACAGGAAAGGTTCGATGCTATTGAGCGAGAGAATGTCTCCTTCCGAGCACAAATTGCAGAGATAGAGGCGAAGATAAACGCCAACACTGTGCTCCAGGAGGAAATTCTTTCGAACATCCCAGACGCTGAGAGCGAGACTGAGATCAAGCAAGGTCTGGAATTCGCTGAGAGGGCTCAAAGCCTCGACGCCCAAATTGCCAAACTGACGCAAGAAAAATCTTGGTGCAAGAAGAGGTTGGATCTGCAGCATGCGAAGTATCTTCGACTCAAGAATTCTCTTTCCTTTTGATTCTCTTTTGTAACCATCTTCTGTAATCGTTTTCGACAACAATTGCCATTTTGGCTGAAAATTAATAAAAATTTCCATTTTGGCATTTTTATGGTTAATTTAGTTTATTATTTTATTTTTATCTCTTGAAGTATAGGCTTATATTTTTTCAAATATTTACCATTTACTCTCAAGAGCCTTTTATCACCACTTATCTCTTCGACTTCATAGGCTCCACCAGAAAAAGTTTGGATAACTCTGAAGGGTCCTTCCCATTTGGGTGACCATTTCCCCATGCTTCGATCCTGTCGATCCATGGGAAGAATTACCTTCCAAACTAAATCTTCAGGCAAAAATACCTTAGGTTTTACCTTTCTATTATAAGAGTCTTCGACTCTTTTCTTCTGAAGCCTAAGTAAGTCGAGAGCGTGTAATCTCTCCTCGTCTAAATCCACCAGTTCATCTAACATCATATTCCAATAAACCTCAGAAGGAATATCATAATGCCTCTGAACTCTTGCAGATTGAAGACAAATTTCTGCTGGCAATACTGCATCATGGCCAAAAGTTAGCCTATATGGTGTTGTACCAGTGGCTTCTTTTGGAGAAGTTCGACAAGCCCATAAAATCTGGTCTAACGTCTTATGCCAATTCTTTGGTTTCTTCCCAACATGTTTCTTTATCAAGCCAATTACCACTTTGTTAGCTGCTTCGACTTGACCATTCGCCTGTGCATAGTAAGGCGTGGATGTTAGGAGTTTGAAACCTGTTTCCTGAGCAAATTCCTGCATCTTTCGACCAGTGAAAACTGAACCTTGGTCAGTTGTTATTGTCTCAGGGATTCCATACCTAAATATAATGTTCTTTTGAATGAATTCAATGACATTTTCTTGGTCTACATTGACTAAAGGGACAACTTCAATCCACTTAGTAAAATAATCAATGCCTACCAATATGTATTTCTGACTCTTTGATGATGCTGGTCGAATCTCTCCAATAAGATCCAACGCCCATCCTCGAAAGGGCCAAGGCTTCACTATCGAGTGAAGTTCGCTTGCTGGTACATGCTGGATGCCTGTATGAACTTGACACTCTTGGCAACCTTTGGCGAACTCAACACAATCTTTCAGCATAGTGGGCCAATATAGTCCTTGTCGAAACAACAACCATTTCATCTTATGGCCTGCTTGGTGAGCCCCACATGCCCCAGCATGCGTAGTCGAAAGGGCTATGTATGCTTCAGTTTCACTTAAACATTTCAGCAACACCCCTTCATGCGTCTTCTTGAATAACTCATTACCCATGAGTACAAAACTCAACGCCCTGTATTTTGTTTTTCGTTCTGTCGGAGCTCCTGGATTTTGAAGATAGTCCACAATGGGTTTCCTCCAATCCTGGTCTGACAAATTATCAATGAACGAAATCTCGAAGTTTGAGTGATCAGCATATCCTAACCTTGTTGATTCCAAGTCTGTTGGTGATAGACAAGTTGCTCTTATCTTCTCTCGAACTTCGATTGCTCTTTGTAATCTCGTTTTTGAAATCTTATACCCTGATGCAATTTGTGCCAAGTCATTGGCTATTTGATTTTCGACTCTGGGTATGTGTCGAATATTGACACTTTCAAATTGTTTCAATAAACGATTTGCAATCACAAAGTACATAATGAGATTTTCTCTTATGCATTTATACTCCTTTGTGACTTGCTTGATGACTAACTCTGAGTCTCCCATTATTTCGACTCGAGTTGCCCCCAATTCCAACAATATTTCAAGGCCAGTAATTAGAGCTTCATACTCAGCCTCATTGTTCGAACAAGAACCTTCGATTTGGTACTTGAATGTTGTTGGAATTTTATCTGGAGAAATAATCAAAACTCCTACTCCAGTTCCATTTTTATGGCTGGAACCATCGAAGTAGAATTTCCAAGGTTCTATCTCCACATAGTTAATATCCTCGACTTGAATAGAGTGGTCGACTATGAAGTCTGCAACCACTTGTCCTTTTACTGCCTTAAGAGGCATAAAGGTCAAGGAATATTCAGTCAATGCTAATGCCCACTTGCCAATTCGACTATGCAAGATAGGTTTCGACAACATATATTTGAAAACATCAAAATGAGACGAAACATAAACATCAACTGGTTTTATATATTGTTTGAGCTTTGTACAAGAGAAATACAGACATAGACACAATTTTTCAACTTCGCTATATCTAGTTTCTGCATCATTTAAAACTCGACTGAGATAATAAATGGGTCTTTCGACTCCATTCTCATCCTCTTGGGCTAACATACTTCCCAGAGTTTTGTCAGATGCAGCTATGTACAATCTCATACTCCTATTGCTACAAGGAGGCACCAAAATAGGTGGCTTAGTGAGGTACCCTTTGATTTTGTCGAAGGCTTCTTGCTGCTCTTGCCCCCATTCGAACCCCTCCTTATTCAGTCGAAGTAAAGGTGAAAAGGCCTGAGCTTTCCCACTTAGGTTAGATATAAACCTTCTCAAGAAATTTATCTTGCCTAAGAGAGATTGCAATTCCTTTTTATTCGATGGCGCTTTCGCTTCCAAAATTGCCTTCGTCTTGTTCTGATTGATTTCGATTCCTTTCTTGTGGACAACGAAACCCAGGAAATCTCCAGCTTTTACACAGAACGCACACTTCAAAGGGTTCATCTTCAGACCATGTTCTCTCATTCTTTCGAATGATTGTCGAAGGTGGTCAATGTGACTCTTCCTGGAAACAGATTTTATAACAATATCATCAATATAAACTTGCATAAAAGTGTTAATAAAATCATGGAAGATAGTATTCATTGCTCGCTGGTACGTTGCCCCAGCGTTCTTCAGGCCAAAAGGCATCACTACCCATTCGTAAGTGCCTAAGGCCCCTGGGCATCGAAAGGCTGTTTTCGACACATCATCTTCAGCAATGAATATTTGATTATATCCTGAATAACCATCGAGCATACTCAGGTATTCGTAGCCAGCAGCAGAATCGACTAGCATTTCCGCCACAGGCATAGGATATTCATCTTTGGGGGTGGCAGCATTCAGATCTCTGAAATCTATGCACACCCTTAATGTGCCATTTTTCTTAATTACTGGCACAATATTCGCAATCCATTCGACATACCTTGTAACACGGATGAATTTGCATTTCAGAAGTCTTTCGACCTCCGTTTTGATCTTCGACAAAATTTCTGGAGCGAAGCGTCTTGGATTTTGCTTGATTGGCTTCTTTCCAGGTTTGATCGGCAACTGAAGTTCTACCAATCCTCTGTCGAGACCAGGCATCTCGTCATAATCCCATGCAAAACAGTCTTTAAACTCTTTCAGCAACTGGATTACTTCCAACCTAAGTTCTGGATCAATTTTGGCGCTGATGTAAGTTGGCCTATTCTCTGATCCTTCGCCTAAGTTGATTTCTTCTAAAGGGTCTTGTGCCAACATCTTAATGTTGTTCGCCAAGGGATCCTTTTCGAAGCCCAAAGGCTCATCGTCATAGATGGCGTCGAGCCTCTGTTCCTGCATTTCGCCTGGCATGATATCAGGAGGTCTTGGATCGAAATCCTTTCCTGGGCCAACAGCAGATAATTGTTGATCATTGGCCTGTGTGGCCATGTACTTTACTTCGGCCTCGAGAGCCGTTATCATCTTGGTTTCAGCCACATAGGCCGAAATTCGCTTCAGAGATTGTGACTCAGTCATTATCACTGAATTCACTTCCCCAACCAGTTGGTTGGATACCAGTTAGCCCACTGAATTCTATGTGGGACACGTCCTCTCTGTCCCATTGGAAACCATGCTCAGGATGCAGGTATAGGGAACAAAAGGTGTTTGGCGCTGGCGCCATGTCGAAGTCAGGAGCTGGACATGGCCCTATGTGAGCCAAGTTTTTGTCGAAATCTGTTACACCCAAGTGGTTTACTTCGCCAAGGTAGTAACTCTGATCAGCCTCTATGTTTTCGACCAGCCCATCTGGGCGCCATAGAAGCAGTCTTTGATGCATCGATGAAGGTACAGCACCTACGCCATGAATCCACTCACGGCCTAACAAAAGGTTGTAGTTAGGTTTGGCCGAAATGACCATGAACATTGTTGGTCGAAGGATCGACCCAACTTTTATGTCGAGCTGGATCACTCCCATGGTGGTCCCAATGCCTCCCTCGTAGTTGGACAGGACCATATTGTGAGGTTTTATTTCTTCATCCCTTTTTCCAATCTTTATTAGCACAGAATGAGGGATAATATTGATAGTGGCCCCACAGTCGACCAATATTTTGTTCACAGTGGTCTCTTCGAGCTTAGCCCTTATGAACAAAGGTTTGAGGTGATTCTTCATCGCCTCTGTGGGTGGCTCGAAGAAGCCATTTTGTTCCTCTGTAGTGCCATTGTCCATGACAAAATAGCACACTGGCCTGTGTCTGGCCATTTCTTGTTCCACCTCCCAGTCACTGGTTTCGACTTCTACTTGTCGATTGAATTCCCTGGGCAATACTGAAACAATGTTCACCATTATATCCAGAGTATCGTCGGACTCAGCATCATCTTCGTCTTCGACTTCGCTTTGGTTAGGCCAAACTAGCCTGTTGGTAACTGGTTCTCTCTCGAGAGGCTTTCTTTGTTTCCTTTGAGGCACATTCGAACTAGTTTCTGCCTTAGGTTCGTTGGCAGCCTCTCTTTCAGCTTTTCGCCTTCTTTGATATCTCCTCCATTGGGATCTCGACATAGGATTTTTTTCCCTTGTAGTTGCTGGACACTTGAGCAACCTTGGGTGCAGCAACTTGAGGATCTTTCTTCTGAATTAAAGAGGAACCTCTTGGCACTTCGAAAGAATGCCATTTCTCTTCACTTGGCCTTTTCCGGCCAGATGTTTTGTACCAAGTGTCTACTGGTACATTTGTTGGAGGCCTAAAAGTCAAAGGCCTCTTGTCTTGATTAGAACCCCTTCTGGGATCATGTCGAAGGTCAGAATTCTCCCTTCTCTTGTTCGCTGCTCTCACGCCTTGTATGTGCTCAGCAGCTTTTTTATCAAAGATAGAACTGCATCTTGGACACAGCATAACCTCTGATTTCTTCTTCTGGCATCTTTGTAAAAAATCTGCCAAGTTTTCGTTTTCCCTAGGGAAAGCCGTTTTATTTGCCTGCTCTTGCCTGATGGCTTCTTCTGAAGTTTTAGGGTCAGAAAGTTCAACCATGTTGATATTCATTGTATCCTTATTAGCAAGAGTTAGTTGCTTCATTTGTGTTTCCAGATTCTCCGTCCGGCCTTGTACAGTGGCCAATTGGGAACTGGGCTTTGGTCCAGTTTTCTGTACTTCAGCAGTCTTCGACTTTGGATCTTCGACCGCGTTCTGGACAGCCTCAATTGTCTTCCTGGATAAACTTCCAGAAAAACTGCCAAAGATTGGCATGTTGATGTGATCCTTTGAGACTTCGACCATGGTAATGCCTGGCTTCTTCGACTGGATCCTGGTAGCCTCTATCATGTTCACCTCAGAGGGTTCTGCATAGTGGGCTTCAGCCTTCAGTGGATTGGAGTCGACAGCCATGGGGGATTTGTCAGCAAACTTTAATCTCCCTTCCTCAATAGCTTCTTGGACAAGATTCCTGAAAAGAAAACATTGAGAAGTTTTATGGTCCAGAAAATTATGATATTTGCAAAAACCTCTCTTCTTTCTTTGATCAAGAGGAGGCACTTTTACCCCAGGGGGTACTATCATTTGGCCATCTTTAACTAGCAAGTCGAATATTTCATCACATTTTGTGATGTCAAAACTATAAGTCTTTTTTGGGAACCTATCGTTGGTCCTGTCTGGACCAATGGGATTTTTCCCATTTGAGGGGACTAACTGTTTACAAGAGTATGGAGGCCCTTGTTTTAGTTCTGCTAAATCGACCTCTCCTTCTTCGACAGCTAAAGTATCGTCGAAGGATTCTATATCTTCGTCATCCATCTCAACGTAAGCTATTCTCTCTCTCTTGTGAGTTTTGGTTGCCTTAGCTTTTTCGGCTTTGAGGCGTTCGACTTGTCGAACTCTATCGGCCAGTTGGGCCATGTCTCTTAGGTACTGGGTATCTAGCTTCTTCCTAATGGAATAATCTAAACCACCTGCGGCCATTTCGACCAGCTCATGTTCTGGCACTTGTGTAAAACATCTCGCCTTAAGCAACCTAAACCTATTCAGATATTCGTCTATAGGTTCAGTGAAACGTCTCTTCACACTCGCCAGTTCTTTCAGGCTTATCTTGGTTTGCCCCATATAGAATTGTTCATGGAACAATCTTTCCAATTGGGTCCAATTGTGGATCGAATTGGGGGGGAGAGTTGTAAACCAAGTAAAAGCGTTCTTGGTTAAGGAACTTGGGAAGTATTTGATCCTTAGGTTTTCATTATTTGAAATATCTCCTGCTTCGATCAAATACCTCGCCACGTGTTCGACAGTAGATTCTGTCGTATCCCCAGAGAACTTAGTAAATTTGGGGACTTTGGTTCTAGGGGGTAAGTCAGTTTGTAACACATATTCTGACAATGGAGAAGTAAAGTTGGGCCTTCGAAAGCCCATGTTCATCCCATTCTGATTCATGATCCTTTCGATCATGGTTGCCAGATTATTTTCCAAACCCATGTTTTGGTGTTGGATATGCTGAACCACTTCGTCAGCATTTTGGTTTCTGTTAACTAACCTTACCTCTGGGGCTATTACCCTAGGTTCTTCGACAGGCTGTTCAACAGGCTGTTGAACCTGGTTAATGGTGGTTTCTTCCTCTACAAATATCCCCTGATTTCCTCTTATTTGCGCCCTTTGGGGCTGTCGAATAGGTGGGGGTACTCCAAAGAAGTCAGCCAAACGCGTCATTTGCGCTGTAACTTGCTGATTCGACTGAGTAGTATTTTGTATTAGAGGATTTAGCACTGTACTCAAAGTTTGTGCCAACATTTGCACCATATCATGGTTGCTTTCGTCCATCTGTTGCCTCAAGACTGCTGTCGAGGCATTTGTAAGGCCATGGGCTGCTTGGGACGTTCCTCCTAAGAGTTGGGTCCTATTTCTATTCGCCATGCCTACTCCAGAGCCTTGGAGTGGCGAAGTAGCACTCACGAAAGGGTCTGAATAAGTGGACGCAGCATTCGTCAGGCTTGCCACTTCAGAAGTTGGCATACCATAGAATGGAATAAATCCTGGGGGAACCACTGGCCTTGGGCCAGTATTTCCCCTTGGTGGGGGGGTTCCCAAAGGCATTCTGGGGCCTGTAAACGAAGTTATTGGCCCCGTGGTTGTGACTGACACTGCTGGTGTCGAACCAACATTCGTCGCTTCACTCATGGTCATATTAACCGTCGCTCCCACACTTGGTGGTGGGATTTCATTACTGTTTGGCGGATTCGCCATCTCTTCCCTTCTTCTGGCAGTATTGCTATCGTTGGTGTATATTCTACCACTCCTCAATAACATACAACTCGAAAAGATGAGATTTTTCAACAATCAACACACAGTCCCACCAGGTGTGCCAATTTGTTTACCTTGGGATTTGGTAAACAACCGCTGATCCTCCAAATGGTTACTTATTTGGTTACTCGCAGGATCGATCAGATTGATCCTATGGACATAGGTTGATTTTGAAGTTTAATTAATGTGGATAAGGCTTTAAGTAAATTGTTTAAAGTAAATTGCATAAAGGAAAAGGCTTGGTAAAATAAACAAGGTTTGAATGTAAAGGTTCGACAGGAATCTTAAAGGGAAAAAGCATGTAAAATACTGGAAAAGTAAATGACTTGAATTGATAAAATTGGTGTTTCACACATACATTTCTCAACAATTCGTTCGCTCACACTGGGTACTTGAATCTAAATGAGTGACTATGTATCTATTGTGAACACACGCGAGAAACTACACGTCTACTCCTATTTATACAAAAACATTCCAAGTAACCGTCGGGCAGTTACACTGCTTCGAGATCAAGCCACTTGTCACGTTCTCCATGTTCGACGCTCCAGATCCTTGCACGTTTGCACGTAGTAACTGCTGGAAACCGTTTTCCCTCCAAAGCTTTGAATTTCAAACTGCTCCACTTCTGGATCATCGAACACCCTCATCAAGAGACGTCTTCGACGAAAACTCCTTCGACGTCGAAGGCAATCAGCCTTCTTCCTTGGAAGAAATCTTCTAAGTATTTTGCCATCTTTCGACGGTCATTTCGACAGGCTTAGCCAGTCGAAAGCATCTTTCAGCTTTTAATGGCTGCCATCAATTGAAACAAAGGTGTCGAATTTAGGAGCCAACACTAAGTATTTAAAAAAAGGTAAATTTAATTATTAAAGAAATGTATAAGAAATGTTTTTATCCTTTTGTTTTTGTGAAGAAAAATAAAATATAAAATATGAAAATAATAATTAAAAATATTTTTGGGTTTTTATTAATAACAATAAAAATTAATATTAATAGTAATACTAATAATAATAATAATAATGAAAATAAAAATAAAATATAATGGGCCAGGATGTATGAACAGCAAGGCAGGGGGGTCAGAATATAGTAAAAATTAAGGCCCAAATAAATGGAAGCCCGGGAGCTGCAAAAAACAAAGAAAATGTCAAAAAAGTGAAAAAAAAAATGCAAAAAGATCACGCTGGGGCTTAAACCCAGGACCTAAGGGTGACAGGAGCGCGCTTTAACCACTGGGATGGTGATACATCTGTTAAATTATGTCAAACCATAAATATATATTAAAAAATGCTTCCTGAAGGCAAACTTCATCTTCAACCTCGCGCCTGGCCAGACCACCTGCATCTTGCTCATTTCTCATCCATTTGCAAAAGTGTAAATATGAATCTTGTGGCAAATTTCCTCATAATTTTAGAAATGTAAAGCATTAAAACTATAGATCAAAGGCAAACATGAATTTTAATGACCCTAATTTGAACCCTAACTTTTTCAGAAATTTCAATCTTGAAATTCTCTAAGCTCAAGAAAGATAAATGAAAACTATGGACATGGTTAGCTTCAGGGAAATGATATCTACATTTTTCATTCACAAATTAAACATTAAAGATGCTTGTATGAAGAGTTCCAAGTTAAGGAAACTTATCTCAAAATTGGAAATTGTATTATGAGTTTGAGCACTCCTCAAGGTGTTTTGATGATCATAATAGCTCCACTGAGGTCCCAAGAAGCTAATGCAATGCTTAGTTTGTGATGGAGGTGGCTGAATCGTGTTGGAGAAGTCCAAGTGAAAAGCTCTGTTTTTGAAAATGGATGATGGTGTTAATGGTATTACAGTCTTGTAACAAGGTGTGGGATTAGTTCTAAATGATGTTTAGAAGCTTTAAGAACAAAAAGTCTTGAAAACACACGACGAAGATGTGAGTTTCAAACTTTTGGCCATGTTATGCAAAAATGGAGGTATGTGATACAATTGAGTTCTTGGGAGTTTTGGGGATTAAGCATATGTGTGTTTTCTTGCAAATGACTTGTATATCTATAAGCAAAATGTTGGAGAGCTATTGCACAAAATATTTCTGAGTTATAGAGTTATGGCTAGGTTGCTTGATTTTGAAGAAAGGTGAAAGTATGGTTCCAAGATGAAGTACAAGCATGGGCTGAGTGATTGTAAGGCTTGAGACAAAATTATCTTGAGCTATAGGACGTGTATGATCAGAAGAAAACAATTGCAAGGCTAAAGAACAAGTTTTTTTGCATAAAGCTACTTTTTCAAAATGGTATTGTGCACTTTCTTCCTAAAATGGATATAAACCATGACATTGTATTAAATGCTTGAGTTGAAGCCTCTAACAGTTGTGCAAGCATTTAATTATGGAGTTCCTAACAAGTTTGAGGTCTGCAAAGCAAAGATTATGCAGCATAGGTTTGAGATTTGAATTTTGTTCATCACAAAATTTTCCTTGTAAAACAACTTGAAACCCCAACTTCTGACCTTTGATTCTCCTTGCTCACAAATGATCTCAAGGAGTTCTTGGACATTTTGTAAAGCTTGTAATGTTCTCTACAACCCCTCTTTGAATCACTTTTTCAAAATCAAAATGGAACTAGGTGAAACTTGGATCAGAAGTTAGGTCAAAATCCTGACCAAAAATGTTCAAAATTTCACTAAGTGTTTAGTTTCAAGACCATGACTTCATGGATTAATAACTTGAGATCCAAGCATTTCTAGGAGAAGTTGTATAAAGCAATGTTGTATATATTTTGGAGATCTACAACTTTTATGTTGAAAGTTTCTTTTGAATCATCTTGCATCATGGTGAAAAATTTGCTCAAAGTTGTGAAATAATATGAAGTTTTCAACACTTAGAAAAATTTCTAAGTTTGAAAACTTTAACTTTTCAAAATGAAATCTCGACTTTTTGATTTCTTGATGAACAAGTTTAGTATTTTGACATGTTTTGATGAATTGTGATCTTTGACACTTGATTTTGACCAAAAAGTCAAAGTTTGACTTTTCAGTATACAGTTGTCTTTTGATCAGTTGACTGAAAATCCACTATCAATCCAATTGATCTTGATTAATATCTTGAGTCATGCCATTATGTCAAAATGGTGCAATTGAAATATTAAGATCATTCCTCCAACCAATTAACCATTTGCTAGGTCAAAAATCAGAAATTGCCCTTTCTCAGTCAAAACCCTAATTTTGACCATTTTGCCCTTTTGATGAATTGATCAAATTTCTTGAGGAATTATGATCCAAACCTGATTAAATGATACATATGAGTTTATAATGTTGATGTGATCAAAAATTATGAAGTTTGATTGTAAATTGACCACAATTGACTTTTCCCCAATACAACTGATTTTTAGGTCAACTGCTCAATTGATTGAGAAAAAATGTGATCCAAGGCTTGAAACTTGACATGAGTAATCTTGGGGGTCTATAATGATCCATGAAAGTCATATGAGGCATTGAAAGATCAATTATACTTGTGCAATCTCAAACCCTAATTTCAGTCATCAGTGCTTAAGGAGGTGTCTTGAGTTGATCAACCCTAGTGCAGTCTTGAACCAAAGGAGATCTTGTGAGAAAATACTTGATAAATGAGAGGGAAATTTTTTGGGTACAACAAAGAGGTAAGTAAAAAGGTAGAGAAGAAAATCTACAGAGGTATGATTGGTTCTCTCCTTTATTTGACAGCTTTAAGGCCTAATATTTTATTCAGTGTTTGTTTATGTGCTAGATACCAATCAGATCCTTGAGAATCTCACTTAACACTAGTTAAGCGAATTTTCAAGTATCTGAAAGGTACTACTAACCTAGATTTCTTTTATATAAAATCAAATGAATACAGTTGAGTAGGATAATGTGATGCTGATTTTGCCGGAGATAGAGTAGAACGTAAAAGTACTTTTGGAAGCTGCCAAATTATGGGAGACAATATGATCTCAAGGACCAATAAGAGGCAGTCCACAATTGCGTTGTCAACTGCAGGAGCAGAATACATTCCTGCTGATGGATTCAGCACACAAATACTCTAGATGAAAAGTCATCTTGAAGACTTCAACATATTTGAGAGTAACATCCTTATTTTCTGTGATAATACTTCTGCAATTTGTTTATCCAGAAATACTATTTTTCATTCTAGGGCTAAGCATATAGAAATAAAACATCATTTTATTAGGGACTATATTCAGAAAGGAATTCTCTCTTTAAAATTTATTGACACAGACCATCAATGGGCTGATGTGTTTACAAAACCCCTTTTTGAAGATAGATTTAATTTCATCCTGAAACATCTCAGCATGAAATTACGTCCAGAATAAGAAGTTTTATTTGCATATTCTAACCCTCAGAACTTTATTTTTTTCTGTTAACATCTGACCAATGTTTCTTCAGAAGTTAGGAGTATAGTTTCTTCAGAATCTATCTATGAAGATCTGAACCTTTCATTTCAAAGATAGAGGCGTGTTGTTCACACCATCAAACATCTGTCATCCTCTCACAAGCTACCTTCTAAGGCTGAACACGCGTTCAAATTCTGAAGGGTCTAAGGCTCTGATTGGATTCATTGAGACACTTGTCAATGGTAATTGTTCAGTATCTACACGCAATCCCCTAATTTTAGGTTTCAGAATTTCAGTATAATCATTACTTATTTTCTCTTTCTTACGGATTAAGTTTTCAAAAGTGTTTATAAATTCAATTTCACTATTTCATTCACTTCATCTTATCTTCTTTGTTTCTGAAAGATGTCATTGCAATCTGTTTTCAATACAAATCATCATTTTTTGACTATGATAATTTATGATTATATTGCTTTGTGATACCTGACAAAAAGGGGGAGAACGTAAGATATTTTCAATAACAGTTTACCGGGACTAAGTCTCAAACATTCTGAATATCTTAACTTCTTATTTGTTTTCTGAAAGCTTAAAAAGGAACAAATTCTAATAAAGATAGAAGAAGATGCATCAAAAGCTCTGATACGAAGGAACTTCAGGAAAGTATCTACTCTCTATCTGAGTACTCAACTCAGGGGGAAACTCTCTTAAGCTTTTGTTCTGTACGTTTTATTGAAAAAATCGTAGTTTTTGTCATCATCAAAAAGGGGGAGATTGTTAGAACATAGTTTGATTCTACAACCCTCATAAGAGTTTTGATGATAACAAACACAAAGAACAAATATGCACTCTAAATTTGTGTTTTATGTTGTACAAAAGTTCTGACTAAAACGACATCAGAAGTTAAGCCACAGAAGCACTCAAGCTGAGTAATCAGAATATTTTGAAGCATGATGATCAGAAACTACGCTAAAAAGAAAGAGATTCTGATTCTGAATGGAAGTCCAACACACTAACAGAACCTTATGCTTCTAACTTCCTAAGTTCTGAAGTAAAGCAGCATGCAAGATGCCTAAGATCTGAAGTGTTACTTTTCCATTAAGGCAGTATCACTTACAACGGCTATAATCAGACAAGGATCTTCTCAGTATGGAAAGAGAATTAAGTGTCCATTAACACGTTTCCATTTGGACAGACTTCCACGCCTATATAAACAAGTTCAAAGGGAAAATCGTTTACGATTTTACATAACTGCTCCATATAATCTAAAAAAGATGCAAAAAGTCAAATTCATACCATACTCAATTTGTGTAATACATCACAATAGTGATACAATTTTTGTAACGAAAAACAAATAGTACACAGTAAACCTTTTCTTTTGATTAAGTAATTTTCCTTGAGATAAACAGGTTTGTGGTTGTACTCAAGAAGACTTTGGCAGTTGTCAAAGTAGAATTGTAATTAGTTTGATTAGTCAATTAAGTCCTTGTTGGAGAGTGGCGAAATCACCTTGGCGGATGGACTGGAGTAGTTTGAGATCAAGCGAACCAGGATAAAAATCTTGTGTCTACTGTATTTGATTTTTAAGTTTCAATTCAACCCCCCTTCTTGTGTTTTTCACTTCTTCAGTTTATTTATGTTGTTGGAAACAAGAAGCTTTTTGATTATGGTACTTAAATCTTTGATCATACTATTAAGCATGCAGGAACTTGTGCCATTAAGATGCCAATTTCTTTTCCTTCCCTAATCTGTGGAATTATTCTTAATCAGCATCCTTGAATTCTAAGTGGTAATGATGCAATGTGCTAGAGGGATTCTGCTTTGACCCTCCACTTCGAGCTTTTCTCAGGAAAACATGTCCCAGACATTGTTTTAACATCTACATATGCATATGCTAAAAACAAGACCTCCACCAAGGATGACATGATCAATGAATTAAGGGAAGCATGCAAAGAACTAGATGATGTGATCAGAGTTAGCTCAGTAAGGAAGCTAACTTTTGAAAAGATGATCAAGGAACTGCAAAAGGACAATAACTTTGATGATAGAGTAAGTTCTGAAGAAGGAGATGCTAGTGAGGAAGGATGTTCTGGCTCAACTAAGTCTACTGGTCCTGCAGACAGTTAGACTATTTGATGTTTATTTATCTAAACCCTTTAATTCTTTTTGGAACTTACATGTGCTTGACATTTGGATTTTATGGTTTGTACCAATATTACTGATATTCTCTTGAATGCATCCTATTATTTGGCATATTATGACTAAAAAGGGGAAGAGAAACTGACTGACTGACCACTGATTGAGGGGGAGCTTAATACTTGAGGGGGAGCCTCATGTCTCAGAAGATGTTTTGACATCTTCCTTTTCTAACAACTAACTGCTAACTGAGTTTTTGTTTTTCTTGCTTTGGTTAAGCTGCTGCTCTAATAATGCTCTGATAATGTTTTAGCAAAAATTTGGCAAAGGGGGAGTTTGTAAGTGTTTGTTGGCAGCAATTTTGGTAAAACAATGTTTTGATGATGTTTTTCTAAATGTCTTAACATTTGTAGCAACAAATTTTGAATGATGTGAAAGCAGATGTCTTGACATCTGCCTCCTGAACTGAACGCATCTCATATCAGTTCATGTTTTATGTTTCCTGTTTTCATGCGCGCTATAATTCAAGATTTGTATCTCATAGGCTGCGAAAAATATGGAGGAATATTTTTCTATTTGAATTATATTTATGGATTATATCTTGGCCTCTTTTCATGGAAATATTCAAAATATTTGAATTTTTGTTTTTCAGCCCATGCCCACTGCTGCGCATATATAAGGACCTGCTTCCTTATTCAGAAAACTGCAACTTTTGAAGAAGAATACTTTCTTTCTATTTTTTGAAGTCTAAGGCTTTTTATTTGTAATACACTCTAAGTATTGGTTTAATACTTGAGTTGTTATTTGGGTTGTTAATTGAGTATCATTCATAAGCTTTTAAGCATTGAATGATTGAAGCCTTTTAAACTTATTAATTTTGTTGTTTCTTCACTGTAAATGATTGAAGAGATTTGAGGAGGGCCTCATACCTAGGTGAGTCTTAGGTAGAATTATAACACGGGTAGTGATTAAGTCATTAGATTGTAAACTGTTTTTTTACTGAGGGTCTATGAATTGATACTATTTAGTGGACTTGTCCCTAGCTTGGTAGCCCCCAGAGTTGGTGTTGTTGTACACTGAACTGAGTTAGCAATCCCTTGTGTTTTTACTGCTTTTATTTTTTTTTCACTTTACATTGTTCCTCAAATATTTGTGTCGTGACACCTCCTTCGACATCACATATCTGATACCAAAATTTCAATGATAACGAAGACATTCAGTCGCTTTTTGTGTGTTACTGTTTTGTTGTTTTGCTTTAGTTGTTTTCTTGCTTTGCTTTAAGTTCCCTTTCTGTAACTCTCTCTTTTTCCAATATATGAATATTTTTTATCTAAAAATATTTACATGGTTCCTATGAGTTATTCATTAATCTTTTTTATTTTTCTTTCCTCCTTTATGATAGATTCAAAGGGGGATAAATATACTCTAAAGGAGAATAGAGTGCACTCTCTTTTGTGTAGAGGAGTGAGTCACTCCAAATCTTTTATCCATCTCTTATAATTTACCACTTCTCTGAGAGATGTGTTGTCATCATTAAAAAGAAAGTAGAATATTGTTTTATGTGCTATGCAGGTAATGTTGTCAAATGGTGGTATTGATGACAACTTTCAAGTAGATTTTGATGACAATTGTCAAATGGTAGTATTGATGACAACATTCAAGTAGATTTTGATGACAATTGGCATGCATGGAAACACACACACACATACACACACATATACAAAGTATTTTCAAACCTCTTATCTTTTGATAAAACTTCTTAAAACTAATATGAGCAAGAACTTAGTTTATTATAAGCTTGTTTAATTAATTGGGGTGGTCAAATAAATTGGCTAGTAAATTAAGAGGTTTTTTCTAATCAATTGAATCAAAATGAAACACCTCCTCAATTGAATTGGTGGTGTGCATAAAGTGTTTATTAAAGGGCATAATTCTCTTATAATTTATTTGTAAAATTTTTAAAGGTTACAAGCTAAACATATGAAAAGCTTGGGTGCAGGACATTATTGGGTTAATTCTGCGTAAAAGTTAAATTTGTTTTATGGTTATGGTTTATCCAGGACATTATTGGGTTAATTCTGCGTAAAAGTTAAATTTGTTTTATGGTTATGGTTTATCCTATGAAAAAGCTCTAGTTATTTTATGGTTAGGGTTTGATCCTATAAAAAAGCTCAAGTTTCATTTAAGTTGAAACTGGAAACTCTTCGAGATAGAAGTAAGATAATTACGCATGTGCATAAATTTTCGTGGCATTAATAACATTACCATAATGTATAGGCATCTTATACCTAGACTTGATGACATGTTAGATGAATTGCACGGTGTTTGTGTATTTTCCAAATTTTACTTAAAAAGTGATTATCATCAAATTTAGAATTGAGAAAGGGATGGGTGGCAAATGGCTTTCAAAACTAAATTTGATCTTTATGAATGGTTAGTCATGCCATTTAGATTGCCAAGTGCACCTAGTAATTTCATGAGTCTAATGAATTGTGCTTTGATACATTTCATTTGAAAATTTGTGGTTTTCTATTTTGAAATATAATTATGTCCAGAGAGAAGAAATTTGTATGCAAACTTAGATAAATGTAATTTTTCCAAGGTGAGGTTACCTTTTTAGGATTTGTAGTGAGTGCAAAAGGTGTCAAGGTAGAAGAAGAATACATTAAGGTTATAAATGATTGGCCAAATCTAAATGCATGAGTGATGTTAGTAGTTTCAACGACCTTGGTAGCTTCTATAGGAGTTTTGTGTGTAGTTTTAGTACTTTGGCTACTTCTTTGAATGAGATTGATAAGAAAAATGTTACATTTAAGTGTGAACAAGAACAAGAAGATATATTTAGTTTCTTAAAATAAAAAGTGATAAATGTACCTATCTTGGCCTTGCCAAACTTTACAAAAAGTTTTGAAATTGAATGAAATGCATCTAATGTACGGATATGGGTTATTTTGTAACAAGAGGGATGCTCAATTGCATATTTTAGTGAGAAATTGAGTGGAGTACACTTAAACTAATCCACTTGTGATAAGGAATCATATGCATTAGTTAGAGAATTTCATACTTGGCCACATTATTTATTTCCTAATTAATTTTTGATATATAATGATCATGAATCTTTAAAATAATCAAAAGGTAAATGTAAGCTAAATAAGAGACATGCAAAGTGAGTTAATGTTTGGAACAATTTCCATATGTCATCAAACATAAGAAAAGGAAAGGCAATGTGGTAGTCCGTGAACTTTAAAGGAGTTATGATGTTTTGAGTAGTGACGGGAACAAAGGGCCAAGAATGTAAAGGACTTACATGCTAAAGTGAAGATCAATATTGAGAAGTAAGTGAAATAGTATAAAAAAGTCAACAAGACTAGAAAAAAGATGGTCTTTGAATATGAAGATTGGGTTTGGATTTACTTGAGGAAGGTTAGGTTTACCTCTCCTAGGAAATCAAAGCTTCAATTAAGGGGTGATGGCCCTTTCAAAGTGTTTGAATGGATCAATGACAATGCATAAAAGACAAACCTTCCCGGTGAGTATTAAATTAGTGGCATATTCAATTTTAGTGATTTATCTTATTGTGATGAAGATGATGAGGAGCAAAATTTGAGGATAAATTCTTTTAAAGAGCGAGGGATGATGTGGAACTACCCACCATAAAGGATAAGGATATTAATGATCTAAGAGTGGGAGGACCATTGACTTGAAAAAATAGTGGAAATTTACAATCACACCTAGGCATCATGTTAGACCAATTCCATCATTTTGCATCTCTACCTCATAGTTTGAATGATAATTTATGACTATGATCCACAAGGTTAACTCTCTTGCTCATTTGGGATATTTTAGACCTATATCTCTCATGGGATCCTTGTACAAACTTGTGGCTAAAGTGTTGGCTATTAGACTTAGGTCATTGATGGACACACTTATATCTTCCAATAAAGTAGTTTTTATTAAAGGGAGAATGTTCGTTCATGGTGTGGTGGTAATTAATGAGATGGTTGACTTAGCCACAAGGTCTAAGAGAGCATGCCTCATTCTTAAGGTGGACTTTGAGAAAGCATATGACTTAGTGAGAAATTGGAATCTTGGATGACAACCTGTGTTTTTGCCATTAATCTGTCAGTTTTGGTAAACTGGTGTCCTATTCAAGATATCAACATCTAAGAGGTTTGAAAAAAGGATACCCTCTAGCCCCTTTTCTTTTCCTTCTAGTGGTTGATGGGCTTAGAAGTTTAGTTTCCAAGGCTGAAGAGATTGATCTTTACTATGGGTTCAAGGTAGGTTCATCTGCGATGGTGGTATCTCATCTTTAATATGTGGATGATAATATTCAAGTGGATGAACCTACTCTTGAGAACTTATGGAGTATTACGACTATTCTTATAGGCTTAAATATGGCATCAGGGCTTCAGTTTAATTTCTTCAAGAGTGCTCTTATATGGGTTAATGTGGATTATGTCATTGTTTCCTCTACAAGAGAAGTCCTTCCCCTATGATATTGATTTCGTCCTCTTTAAGTATCTAGGGTTTCTGGTGGGGGAAAATCCCCAAATAACAACTACTTGGGATCCTCTAGTTAACTTGATGGAAAATAAGCTCATGGAAGAATAGATATGTCAGTTTGAGAGGTAGAGTGGTTCTTCTTAAATTAGTGATTAATGTTATCCCCATATTTTTCTTGTCTTGTTTAAAGATGCCATTTTGGTTTGGAGGAAGTTAGTGAAGTTGCAAACAAGGATCCTTTGGGGGGAGCGAAAAGAGCTCCTAAGATATCCTAGATTAAGTGGGAAGATTTTTGTACACCTAAGAATTTGGGAGGGTTAGGTGTGACGGATCTACAGTTGGTTAGTCATTGCATTTTTGGAAAATAGGAGATGAAGGATGCTTATGGGGATCCAAATCTTTGGAGAGATATCTTTGTGGCCAGATATGAAGACACAATTTTTTCCTTTTGGAAGGAACATTGGGTAGGAACTATCCCCTTAGAGACCAAGTTTCCTGGCTTATTTTCAAATTTTGTTGAACAAGAAGGGTTGGTGAGACATATTGGTTTAGTGGTTAATGGGGTCTTAACTTTAAATATTAGGGGTCATACATATTGGTTGGTCAGACATTATTTGAGGAGTTTCTTTCTTTGATTCAAGTTGTTACTCTCTCTTGATAGTGATAAGTGGATTTGGAAGCATGACATATAGGGTACTATCTTAGTGTCATCCACCTACCTTGTTCAAAGGTTTAGTTTGATCTCTTCTTCGATTTTAATTTTGACAGAGAGTCGAATCATCCCACTCATATGGATCAATTGGACTCCTCATAAGATCTTGGTCTTCTCTTAGAAAATTCTTCAAGATAAGCTCCTGACTAGAGAGAAATTTTCTAAGAGAGGGGTGATCCTAGATACCAGTTTGATTTTGTGTTCTATGAGTGGGTTTTTGCTTAAGTAAATTTCCCATCTCTTTGTCACTTGTGAGTTAACTTTGGTGGTCTGGTATGGGATCTTTAAGTGGTTGGGGTGACATGTTTTTATCCCAATTAAGCCAATGTTCTATTTGAGATTTTTATTTATTTCAGGGGTAGGAGTAAATTTAAGGGAATTTACCTGTTGATTAGGCACCATGTTGTTTGGTCCATTTGAAAATCCCACAATAATGTCATATTCAACAAATTGACAAAAGCAGCGAAAAAGGTGTAGGGGAAGAGAAGTTTTTGGCATGGAAATGGTTACTTAGTAGATCACATGTGAACTCTTGTACCTTCATTGATTAGGTTCAAAATCATATCCTCTGTATTTTCTGTTTAAAAAAACAATTGGAGTAACTTTCTTGGCTTTAAGTCACATGACATGATTGATCAACATCATTCTAATTTTTTGGTCATAGGATTAGTTTAAGACCAAATATTATTTTTGGATGTAATAATAATACTTTAAATTAAAAGTTAATTTTAGTTTGTGTTTGTGTCGAAGAACTTGATATCGTAGTTACCATGTATTTAGTTTTGTGCATCTTAAGCACCGTGTCTTTTTATCTTAGACTATATTTGTATAACATTTGGAAAGTTTTGAAAATAGAAAAAAGACACCTTGTGTGAGTTTAGAAAAGTTCTCTTTTGGGGATCTTCTATGAACCAATCTTGAATCTTATTAAGAGCTCCTTATTTTTTGTGTGATTCGACATTGATCTTATCATTCATTTGTGGAGTGTGGAGATTTCTTCCATTGCTTTCCTACTCCATTTTTTGTTTGTTTTTCCTTTTATTTGCTACTTTTTTGGAGTTATATCATTTATTTAGATATTCAAATCTTATGGAAGAACTCAAATTCATATCACCTAAGGACATAGAGCCACGTGTAAGTGATAAGTGCCAAAATTACACATTTAATATATGCGTTTATTAAGTTAAAACACAAGAAATCACATGAACCCGCCCCCCCAGTCCATCATAAAAATGAGATAAAAAATATTTAACTATGTTATTCATGAGTACAGGTGAAATCATCCAAAGAAATCATAAAATGCATAGGGAAAAGCATGGCCATTATAGGGAAAACAAGGTGTAGAAACAAGGAAACCTTGTCGACTCCTCCTCTCCAAGAAAAGTTACAAGCTCGTTAGGAAAGCACGTGTAGCTATACAAATTTTTATAGCCCAAGTTACTTCATGGTGAAGCAAGATAACTCAATGGGTGAGGTTACAAGCTCCCTAAACGAAACAAGATGGTTATGAGACCCCATGGTTAAGTAACTTCAAGTTAAAGGAAAGATTTTCTAGCTCAACAAAGATAGAGAATTGTTGGGAGAGATAAAGCGGCCAAAACCCACTTGGAAAAGTTGTACAACACTTACTGATAAAGAAAAGAAAGCTCGTTAGGTGAGCTAAAGGCCTTGATGGCCAAAAACACTAGAACATAAATCTATAAATAGAGGCCTCAACCAGTTCATTCAACATTCGTACCATAGTGTTCAAATGATATTCATTATGTAGCTCAAAGATAACAAGAGTGAATTGATAGGTAGAGTTCCTAAGAGAGATATTGTAGAATCAAAGATGGAGGCCCCGTTTGACCGAAAAATCTTCGTGGATGCTTTTTTATCTCTTTCTTCTTGGTTTTCATTTAAAGCTACTGTGAGTAAGAGTAGCTGTATTTTCTTTTGTAGGAGTTAGATGTAATTATCCAAAAACTCATGTATTCATCTTGATAATGACATTATGTATGTTATGTCAACCTTGAAATAACTTATAAATTAGGTACACTATGCTAAAAAAGAGTTTAGGCAACACCCTCTTTACCAACGCTTTTTTATAAAAACGCTGCTAAAATATAAAAGAAGATATTAGACAGCACTTTTGATAATAAGTCTTGGCATAAGATATCCACATTAGGCACCACTTTGTAATATAAGTGTTGATGTATGTTAAATACAAATAAATTTTTTATAAAAATTATATATTAGACAACACTTTTACCTAAGATAACGCTTATTAATAAATAAAAGTGTTGCCTTAAATAGTACATTAGGCAACGCTTATTAATAATAAAAGTGTTGCCTTAAGTAGTACATTAGGCAACATTTGTAAACATACAAAAGGCGCTATCTAATTGGCACATAGAATCTTTAAAATTGTAACTAATTAAAATTTCCGAAAAATCAACATTAGGTAGCGCTTATTAATAAATAAAAGTGATGCCATAAGTAGTACATTAGACAACGCTTATTAATAAATAAACGTGTTGCCTTAAGTAGTACATTAGGAAGCACTTATTAAAAAACAAAAGCGATGTCTTAAGTAGTACATTAGGCAACACTTATTAATAATTAAAAGTGTTGCCTTACATAGTACATTAGAGAATACAAATATGTCAAATAATAGCTACTTAGAGAAGTTTATAAGTTATCAATTGTGATCTAGAAGTTAAAGATTAATTAATAGTTTTTTTCAAAAAAATATGATACTAATATAATATCTGAGTGTCATTTTGGCTTACTTTTAAATCACCAATTCAAGTGCAACCATTGAAAATATACAATTTGCTGAACCAAAATTTTCAATTTATATAAACACTGCTAAACTGCATATAAGCCCATGCTTCTAACCTAGAGTGTTGGCTAAAGTGCACTTAAGCCAACGCTTTTAACAAAAAGCGCTTCTTGAAGTGCACTTAAGCCATCACTTTTAACAGGAACTGCTGCCTAAAGTGCAATTAAGTGAGCGGTTTTAGCAAGAAGCGTTACCTAAAGTTCCCTTAAGCCAATGCTTTTAACAAAAAGTGATGCGTAAAAATTACTTAAGACAACGCTTTTACATTAAAAAAATTTTGTCTATATCTATAGCATCGCTAGAATAGACAACGCTTTAAAGCCTTGTCTAAGGTTTTATGTGGCACAGTGGTACTTCATCTCCTGAGAAATAGTCTATTAAGAAATACGATTGATTTAACATTGTTGTTTAGACATAAACATCATACGCATATCGATAGGTAATAATGTTAACTGATGGATAAGAATATACATAATTGATCAAAATATGCATAAGGATATGATAATGTAATCTAACCCCAATGAATCTCAATTTCATCAATTAAATCTTATTATTCCTTCTTTGTTATTTTGAACTAGTAAGTATCAAACAAAAAAACTTTTCAATACATTGCTAATAATTATTTAAACTATTGAACAACTTTAGAATATCGCACCATTCCCTATGGAGACGATATAAAAAAGTACTTACTTTTGTTATTACTTAACATTAAGATTTACACTAAAAATAAGTTTCAAATACAAGATAAACATTTAATGTGCATGTTCCCAAGCCAACCTACTCCAACTTAAGAGACTCTTCTTCTCCAATTCTTCAAGTTGAAGATCTACACAGGTAATCAAAGAAGTTGAAGAAGAGCGGTCTGGAGGCCGACCCTAAACTTTATAATGTGATTCTCGCTTCACTCCTGACAACAAGGACTTAAGGGGAAATTATTCCGTACCGACCAAATGCCAAGTAATATAAGCATAATAACAAGGGCTCAACCAAAACATCACCACTAAAGGCCATCGAACAGGTGGAACCTCACTAAAAGGGTCTCACACCTGATCCGAGTTGCAAATCCACTACCACCGTCATATATAATCGAACACTTCCTCATGATCCACGTTGGATTAAACGAAGACGATTTTAACCATCAACCATATATAAACCCTTATACTTTTCGTAATAGGTATAATTTCATTCTCACTCTTGCAAGTTACACCTTTCCACCTCACTAACTTGGATGTCAGAGTGCTAATCCCACTTCACCACTTTAGAAATTCGTATTGTCGCACTGGAAGGACTCACCTCATCCTCATCACCAATTTCTCATTCTATAATCGAAATAATAATAATAAAAAAATAATGATAATAATACTAATAATAATAATAATAATTATTATTATTATTATTATTTTTATCATTTACATTATCATTATTAGCATCCCTATTATTATTACTATTACTATTGAAATTCTAGCACACACACAATATCAGATGTCAAGACAAATGTCTCAACAACACACAATGTCACAACAAATGTTATGACATCTGCTAATAGAACAACAAACAATAACAACAATGCAGAATTATAACTTGCAGAAAATAAAGAAACACACTAAATTGTTGACCCAGTTTGGTGCTACCCCACCTACTCTAGGGGCTACCAAGCCAGGAAGGAAATCCACTATCAATAGTACTATTTTAAAGCTAAACTCTCTTGTTTACAATTTCTCTCCTAATCCCTACCCCTTGCAACTTCTATTTAGGCACCTTCTAAATATGAGAAATCATCATCTCACCTCCAATCACCGCAATGATAAAAAAAACCACTCCTAGTCCCAGGCAATGTCTCAAGAAACCAAAAAGGAAGAACACACTTCCAAATTACAAATACTTAGTTTTCTTAAAAGCTTTACTAAGAATAATATTCAGCTCTTGCTTACAAGCTTCGAGGAGAACAATAACTTGATGAACAAGTAATAATCATTCAACTCAAATGCATCAAAAATACATGAGGATGTACAAAAAATACAAGGAGAACCTACGGAACTATCAAACCTTAAACCCTTATTTTTCATAAGGTTTTACAATAAAAAATATGCTTATAACACTAGGTCTTGGATGACTCCTTATATAGACTTCTACAATTGGGCTTGGACTCTTCAATCAAATATAATCTTCAACTCTAAATCATTGCAGAATATTCTCCATGAAAATAGAAACAAAAACAAATCTTTCAAATATTTCCTAAAAATTCTCAAAGATCCTTTTTATGAAATAAATTAAAGCTTTAATTATTCCTAACAATCCTTGATTGGTTGCGCCTGTTATGAGTACTAGAAACCTCCAAAATCTCATATTTTTCAATATTCAAGGATAAATATCTAGTTGTACTCATATGATGTTCTGTTGTAACATGTTACAACATCTGATAGAACATCTGTCAACTAAGCACATGCATACACAAATGTACCAGCTGATCAAGATGTTATGACATCTTGTTTAACATAAGGTTGCAATACATGTTCTTCCCAAACAAAACATGTTGATAGAATTGTTGTCAACTCTTTGTTTTACCAAAATTGTTGCCAACCATAAAATCACTGACCTAACAATCTCCCCTTTGGAAAATTTTGGCTAAAACAACCAAAGACTAAATAATCTAGAGAGATGACTAAAACCACAAACACAATATACATGAAACATGTAATCTCTGTAAATACAACATGACTATGAAGCTTATACAATTAGATAGGTCTAGTACTCCCCCTATCATACATTATAGGTTATCCCCCACAAAGGAAAATCCAATACCATAATACATGCAGCGGAACACATAGTAGAAGCAGTAGCATCTTCAGAACATATAAGCACGAACATTCATTTTCCCCCTGAATAGTTGCATGAGCAACCACACAAACACAAATAGCTACTCTCCCAAAAGTAGTAGCACATAGTCCTATCACAATTCTAGATCAACATGTCAAGACATGTGATGTAACATCAGGACACAAACACTTTACCCCACTGCCCCCCCCCCCCCCCATTTATAGCCAAAATATTGACAAAAAAATACAGAGTAAATGTACACAAGTGGAAACACAGAGCAGTTCAGAACATATTGCACTCAGGAAATACAACAGATTGAAACACACACAGCATTGGAGACACATACTGCACACTAGTAATGCCACAGATGGAAGTACTCATTAACACTAGGTGGAAACAAATAAATAGCTACCAATCATGATCTCCAGATGGAAACACAACTTCTCAGAAAGCTTCAGGCGGTCTTCTACCTCTTGCCTCTACCAAAGAGCCTTCTCCCCTATCAAAAAGCCTTATGCATTCCTTGGTGTTGTAGCCATCCCCACTGTCTTGCAGAACACCATTCTTCCATTCCTTCTTAGTAGCAACTTGTCCAGCCATGTCATGCCTCAAAGTATAGAGGAAAGACGTAGCATTAGTCTCATTCCTCCATTTTTGTAATATGTCTTCAATAGTAGAAGTTCCAATCCCAATATTTTTTATAACAACAAGTTGTTCCTTGTTTTCCATAAGCTCCAGAGTATCATCCTTCCCTTCAACAAGATTCCTGATCAGTTGCTTACAACTACCAAGATCCTTGTACCAGTCATGCTGAATATGATTTCTAAAAGAATTCAGATCTTCAGTATGAAATGTCATGACATCTCTCTTGACAACATACTTCTTCAACATCAGTTTAGAGAAACTTCCTCTTGTTTCCCTTGAGGTAACACATCCATCTGTATTTGATATCTCCAATTTAAATTCAGTGATGTTACCTTTATAAGGTTGACTTACAGTTAGATCCCTGAATTATTCTGTCTGTCCCTCAGTAGACAGACTTATGTTGGATTGACAATTCACTTATTCAGTATTTGTGAATTCCCAAGTCTCCTCTCCTAGTGCTTCATCAGTTTGCACATAGGATGTTCCAACATCGTCTCTGACATCCTATTTCTCTTCAACAACTGAATCATTAATTCTCAATTGATAGATTCCATAGTCATACCCGTTCTGGATTTATAAATCTTATATGTTCTTCTTCTTGAAGAGTAAACCAGAAATATCCCTTCATCTTCTATGAGACTCATCTTGTCCACTTGATCTTTAGCATCAAATATCTAGCATTTACTTCCAAAACTATGAAAGTATTTGAGTTTAGGATTCCTTTCCATAGCTCATAATAAGTAGAGATAGTACGTCCCCTTAAGGTGACTCTGTTATGAATATAGCAAGCAATATTCATAGCTTCGACCCAAAACTCAAATGGAAATTTCTTAGAACTAAGCATGACTCTAGATGATTCTTGTATTACTTTAGTCTTTCGCTAAACAATTCCATCTCCCTGAGTTTTCCAGGAATAAGAGAACTCATGACATATTCCTAGAGAATAAAAAAATCATAAAATTTTGTATTCTTAAACTCCATGTCATTGTCACTTTTGACTTTGACAATCATACTCTTTTTCTCCTCTTGAATTCTTTGACATAGATCTTTGAAGACTTCAAAAGTATCTGATTTTTCTCTAATAAAATTCATCCAAGTATATCCAGAAAAGTCATCTACAACCACAAAGACATACCTTTTTCCTCCTAGGCTGTCTATCTGTAATGGTCCCATTACATCTATATGAAGAAGTTCCAAAACTTTGGAAGTTGTCTGAAGTTCCAACAATTGGTGTGACATCATGATTTTTTTTTATTTTTTTTCACACTCATCACAAACTTTTCCTTCTTCAATCTTTAGCTCTAGAAAATCTCCTGTGGCTCCTTCATATATGATTTCCTTCATTCTTTTGAAAAGAAGATGTCCAAGTGTCTGGTGCCATAGCTTTACTTCATCCTCATTGGCTCTTAAACATGTGGAATAGTTAGAAATTATTTGAGATTCCCATAAATAGCAGTTTTCTCTAGACCTGACCCATTTCATTAGAACAACTTCTTTCTCATCTTTAACAAGACATTATAATTTTGAGAAGTTGACTAACAAACCTTGGTCATACAATTGACTAACGCTAATAAGATTAGCAGTCAATCATTTGACAAACAACATATCTTCCAACCTAGGATAATCATCATACACTAGCTTTCCAACTCCTTTGATTTCTCCATTAAACCCATCACCAAATCTAATAGAACTTGTGGGATGTGGCTTGACATACACCAACATCTTCTGGACCCCTGTCATATGTGTAGAGCATCCACTGTTGAAGTACCTGTCTTCACTTTTTGAGTCACTCAAAGAAGTATGTGCTATAAGGTTAACATCTTTATTTTCAACACTTCTCTTTTTGCTCCCCAAGTTAGCCTTGGAATGAACTGGAGTTCTTTGATCTACATACAATTTGATACAGAAAGGCTTTATATGACCAGACTCACCACAGTAGTAACATCTCCAAGTAGACTGAAGTTGATTTGAAGATTTATCACATTTGCTAGGATGTCGTAACATGAGGTTTGACATGTTGATATTTTTCTTCTTTTCAAAAGGAAAGAGCTTCTCATCAATTACTCTTCTTATTTTATTATCATATTGATAATCAACTCTAACATTTTCAACCTCTTTCACCATATTTATGGAATCTGTCATATTAATAAAGCTTGGAATTTAAGCTTGTTACCTCAGTTTGTAAATGAGAAACAATGCTTAGGAGTTGCTTCCTTTCATTCTCCAAATCATCAATGACCTTTCTTTTCTCTTTCTCCTTCCTGCTGTTTTCTTCACACCCATCACAAGTATCCTTATAGGTCTTCATAAATCTCATTCTCATCACATGCTTCAACTTCATCTACCCATCTGCCAGATAGAGCCAACACAAGTTTGATAGTCTAAGAATTGTCTTCATCTTTTGACTTATCATCATCAGACCAAGATGTAGTGAAACCCTTCTGTTTTTTCTTGAGGAAGTTAGGACATTCAGGTCTAATATGACCATATTTTTCACATTCAAAACATTGAATGTCTCTTTTTTTACTTGGCTTCTCTTCTGGTCTTGTTTTCTTCTGAGAATCAAGGTTGTTACTGATGTCATATGAGATGTTCTTAACATCTGATCTCCATCCTCTGTCCAATCTTTTTAACACCCTATTGAATTTCTTCCCAAGAAGAATAATGGTATTAGACAGATCCTCATAAGTATCCATCTCAGTTTGACCTTTATCCTCTTTAGCATTGGATATAAAATCTATGCTTTTGTTCTTTTTCTCAGTCTTGTCACCAATAGCCAATTAAAATGTTTAAAGTGACCCAATAAGTTCATCAACTCTCATGTTGTTGATGTGCTGAGCTTCTTCAACTGTTGTAACCTTCATGTCAAATCTTCTAGGCGGGAACCTAAGGATCTTTCTGACCAGCTGCGCTTTTGACATCTTCTCTCCCAATGCACTTGATGCACTAGTAATTTCAAGAATCTTAATTTGATATTATTTAATTATCTAATCATCATTCATCTTTAGGTTCTCAAATTTGGAAATGAGAAGCTGAAGTCTTGAAATCTTCACTTTGGAAGTACCTTCATAAGTTGTCTTAAGAATTTCCTAAGCCTCCTTGGCCACGGTACACATATTAATCATCCTGAAGATATTTTTTTCTGTTTATTAGAGAATTTAAAGCCTTGGAATTTCCAATGGCCTCCTAATCATCATTCTCATCCAAGTCTTCTTCAAGTTTTATGGTTTTAGTTTCAATCTCTTTCCCGTATTTGTCAATGACCTTCGCAACATGATTCTTCCATCCTTTCAAAACAATCTTTCATGCCTTGTTGTCCATAGATTTCAGAAATGCTATCATCTTAACTTTCCACCAGTCATAGTTTGAACCATCTAACATAGGTGGTATGTTTTTATATCCTCCTTCTTTCTCCATAGTGCCAGAAAAATATATCCCTAAATCTCACTCAATAAACAGAATCAGGTGCATACTCTTGATGACAATTGAAATTATGGCACATACACAATATCATATGTCAAGAGTGATGTCTACATAACACACAATGTAAAAATAGATGTTATGACATATGCTAACAGAATAACAAACAATAACAACAATTCTGAAATATAAATTGCAGAAAGTAAAGAAACACATAAAATTGTTAACCTAGTTTGATGCTAACTCACCTACTCTGGGGCTACCAAGCCAAGAAGGAAATCCACTATTAGTAGTACTAGTTTAAAACTAAACTCCCCCGTTTACAACTTCTCTCCCAATTCCTACCTAGTTTAACTTCTACCGAGGAACCTCCTCGATATGAGAAATTGTCATCTCACCTCCAATCACTGCAGTGATAAAAAAACTACTCCCAGTCCCAGGGAATGTCTCAAGAAACCAAAAAGGAAGAAAACACTTTCAAATTACAAATACTTAGTTTACTTAAAAGCTTCACTAAGAAAAATAATCAAATCTTACTTACAAGCTTTGAGGAGAATAATAACTTGATGATCAAGCAACAATCAATCAACTCAAATGAATCAAAGATACATGAGGACATACAAAAAATACATGGAGAACCTAAATAACTAACAAACCCTAAACCCTTATTTTTCACAAGGTTTTACAATAAAAACTATGCTTAAAAAACCAGGCCTTGTACTACTCCTTATATAGATTTCTACAGTTGGGCTTGGACTCTTCAATCAAATATAGTCTTCAACTCTAAATCCCTGTAGAGTATTCTCCACGAAAATAGAAACAAAAACAAATCTTTCAAATATTTCTTAAAAAGTCTCAAAGATCCTTTTTATGAATAAATCAAATATGCAATTATTCCTAAGAATACTTGATAGACTACACCTGTTATAAGTACTAGAAACCTCCAGAATCACATATTTCTCAATCAAATCTTCAAGGATAAATTTCCAGATGTACTGATATGATGTTCTTTTGCCACATGTTACAATATTTGATAGAACGTTTGTCAAATAAGCACCAACATACACTTTTGTACCAGCAGATCAAGATGTTATGACACCTTGTTTAACATTAGGCTGTAATACTTATTCTTCCCAAACAAAACATGTTGATAGAATTGTTGTCAACTCTTTGTTTTACCAATATTATTGTCAACCATAAAATTACAGACCTAATAATAATAATAATAATAATAATAATAATAATAATAATAATAACTATAATAATAATGGATTATAATAATTATAATAATAATAATAATAATAATAATACTAATAATAAAAATAAAAATAAAAATAATTATTATAATTAATAATAAAATATTAATAATAATAATAATAATGATAAATTATAATAATAATGATAATATTGATAATAAAAGTAATATTGGTTATAATAATAATAATAATGATAATAATAATAATAATAATAATAATAATAATAATAATAATAATAATAATAATAATAATAATAAAAATAATAATAATAATAATAATAATAATAATAATAATAATAATAATAATAATAATAATAATAATAATAAGAATAAGAATAATAATGATAAGAATAAGAATAATATGAGAAGAATGGGGAAGCTGGGGAAGCCGGGGCGTCCGAAGAAAGCGGTGCAACCACCGCTTCCATCCAGACCTAAATCTCCTTCTCCGTCGCTCATTTCACAAGATCCTCTTGAAGCTGGTTTGTCTCTTTTGCGTTGGCATGATTATGCAGACATTGCTAGAGGAAACAAGGATGGTGATACAATATTGCAGAGTGAGGGGAACTGTGATGTTGCTGATAAGAAGAGTGAAAACCTACCTACTGCGAGCATGAAGCTTTGGGTTGATGTTCAAAATGATAATAGAAATCCGTCTTAGGGTAGGGCCATGAATTTCATCGCCCCTAGGATTGTGAATAGAGAAGTTGAAGTCTTGATTGTAAAAAAGGGCATTCGTGCAAAGATCAAGTTCTAGGAACCGTCTTTCGTGTTATATGCCTTAGGTGGGGAGCTAAGCATGAATGGGGTGAAAAATTTCATGGAAAGAACTTGGAATTTTGTCCAGCTGCCGGATATATACTATAATGAGGAGGGTTAATTTATTCTGAGATTCAACTCATTTAGAAAAAGGGATGAGGTTCTTATGAGGGGCCCTTATACGCTCCGGAGTATGCCTCTTCAGATCCATGAATGGCGCCCTGATTTTAACTTGAAGGATGATATGCTGCGTACTCTTCCCCTATGGGTGAAGTTACCCCAACTACCTATCTATCTGTGAGGGGATACTAGCCTTAACAAAATTGGAAGTGAAGTAGGTAACTCTATTGTGACTGATGAGCGTAATGCTAACCTCCTGTGTGTTTCCTATGCGAGAATTCTTGTGGAGGTATACGTCACAAAAGAACTCCCTAAGTCTATCACTATTTGTGATGATTCTGGGAACAAAATAGAGCAAAGAATTGAATACGAATGGAGGCCTGCATTTTGCAAAATCTGTCAAAAGTTGGGTCACAACTGTGATAAGCCTAAGGTCCAGGTAAAATAGTGGCAACCTAAGGCCAATAAGCCTGTGGAGTCTAAAGCTGATGTTTATGTTATTAATAGTCTCCCTGTGGCCCAAGCTGCTTCTACCAGTCAACAAGGTGATGATAATTGGTCTGCACTAAAAAGGGCCAAGGATAAAGGTAAGATGCAAACCTCTGAAAAACCTCCTGATAAACTGTTTTGTGATAATGGATTTGATGCTCTAGAGATTTTGGATGACCTTCTTGAGCTCCAAAATCCTTGCTAATGCTTGTGTCTTGGAATGTGAGGGGGTTTAATGAAACTTCTAAGCTTAGGGAGATTAACTCTCGTCTCCTAGATCTTAGGGCTGATATTATTATCTTGGTGGAAACTCATGTCAAAGTCCATCATGTGAATAAAATTAGAAAGCTGTTGAATCTTGGTGATAATTTTATTGATAACTATAATTGCCATCCCAATGGTAGGATCTGGATCAATTGGAATAAGAGTAATATGGATGTCAAGCTTGTTTCTACTACTAGTCAAATGATTCACTGTGAGGTGCTGGACATCATTGTTAATCATAGATTTCATCTGACTGCTATCTATGAATTCAACAAACTGGAGCAAAGAAAGGTTTTATGGTAGGATGTGGAGAAGCTAAATCAGCAGGGGCCATGGTGCCTTGTAGGGGACTTCAACAATGTCCTTCATGGTAAAGATAGAATTGGAGGCTCATTAGTTACTGAGGGAGAATTTCAGGATCTAACAGAACTTATGCATAACATTGATCTTGCTGAGATTAATAGTACTGGAGAGTATTTCATCTGGTCCAATAAGCAATGTTTGTGGACCGTTTATTCCAGGGTAGACCATTTCCTGGCTAACCCTGCCTGGTTCCAAAATAACTTGAGCTATAGCCTTAAAATTTTCCCTCCCCATGTTTCTGATCATGCCATGCTCTACCTTTGTGATCAGACTATGTCCCCTGGGCCTCATAAAATATTTTGTTTTATTAAATGTGTTGTTGAATCTACAGGGTACAATGATGCTGTTAAAGAATGTTGGAATAACCAGTTGGCTGGCAGCCCTAGTTATGTTATGTGGCTCAAACTGAAGAGGTTAAGGCTGACTCTATGCAAGATCAATAAGAATCTTCTGGCCTCAAAACACCACATTTCCTTAGCTAGGGATAACCTGTCGAAATCTCAGGATGATTTTGTAGGTGACCTTATGAATAGTGAGAAAATATGGAAGGTTAAGAATTATATGGAAACCTTGTTGAAGTGGAATGATATTGATGAAGCCATCCTTAGGCAAAGAGCTAAAATTCAATGGCTTAAGGATGGGGATGGGTGCACTGCCTTCTTCCATGCCTCTATCAAATCCAAGCAAGCATGTAAAGACATGAATATGTTGTTGAAGGATGATTGCTCTTATGTAACTTCTCAGAAGTTGATTGAAGAGGAAATTATTAAATTTTATGGTTCTCTCACGGGAAAAAGTAATGAAAACCTGAACTATATAGACATTAGGGCTATGAGGCAGGGTGCTCAGCTTTAGAATGTGCAGAGAGAACTTCTGGTGGCGCCTATATCTAATGATGAAATTTATGAAGGTATCAAAGATACTGCTGCCCCTGGTTTGGATGGTTACTCTGTAAAATGTTCCAAAGCCATTCAGTATCCCCAATACCTTCATCCATTGGATTATGATAGCAATATCTAACACTTCCTATATGTTTTCTATTAATGGTTGTACTACTGAATTATTGATTTCCAAGAGAGGAATCCGTCAAGGGGATCCAATTTCTCCGTTTATCTTCTCTTTTATTATGGAATATCTCCACAGGTGCTTGGCCCTTATGTAGCTTAATCTGAATTTCAATCATCACTCTAAGTGTGATAAGATCCAGCTGACTAGCCTCATGTTTGTAGATGATGTTCTCTTGTTTGCTATAAGGGAAAATATCTCCGCTGAACTTCTCCTCAATTCATTCAATAAATTTTCTAAGTCCACGAGTATGATGGTCAATGCTAGTAAGAGTAAAGTTTACTTTGGCTCAGTTAATTCTAGCACCAAAAATCAGATCCTATGTTAGTCTAATTTTAAGGAGGAATCTCTCGCTTTTAGATATCTTGGGGTTCCTCTTATGTGCAAGAAGCTTAGCTGTAATCATTACTTGATCTTGGTGGATACAATCCTGGCCAGAATTAGCCACTGGTCAGCAAGACTCCTCAGCTATGTAGGGCGGATTCAGTTGGTGAAATCTATATCTTTTTCCATTGTTAATTTCTGGTTAATGGTTCTCCCTCTTCCTAAAGTTGTCCTCAAGAAAATTGATTGTATTTTCCGGTCCTTTATATGGTATAGAAAGGATGCTACCAGCAGACGGGATTTGGTTGCTTGGGCTATAGTTTGCAAGCCTGTTAAGCAAGGTGGTTTAGGTATCATTGATATTTGTACATGGAATAAGTGTGCTATGCTAAAATTGCTCTGGAATATTTGTGCCAAGTTTGACAGTCTTTGGGTAAAGTGAGTTCACGCATACTACTTGAAGTATCACAACATCATGGAGGCTAAGGAAAAAGCTTCTAGATCTTGGATTATGCGTAAAATCTTGGACCAGAAGGCCTTCATTCAGTCTAATCCCCGTCTCTGGTATGACTTGTCTTCTAAATATTTCTTTATCATGCATTGTTGTTATTTGTCGTTGGTTGATAAGCATCCAATATCATGGAATATGCTGATGCTGAACGATCCTGCCAGGCCCAGAGCTTTGGTGATTTTCTGGTTCGCGTGCCATAATAATCTTTCTACTAAAAGTCTCCTATGTAGGTTTGGTTTCATCACGGACAACAGTTGTTGTTTTTGTCCCAAAACGGAAACCGTTTCTCACCTCTTCTTTGAATGTGTGAACATTAGGAGGATTTGGTGTGAGGTGCTTGATTGGATCCAAACTCATCATCGTTTTCCTAAAGCTTGGGAGGATGAGCTTGAGTGAATCACCAAGAGTGGAAAAGGTAAAGGTTGGAGAGCCTGTTTGTTTAGACTTGCCATTGTTGAAACTATTTATGGTGCTTGGATATATCGTAACAGTGCTTGCTTTGGTTTGGGATTGGATTTGAATCATATGATCAAATCTATCATAGATAACATTATTTTTAGGGGATAGCATTGTAAAGTCTTGCAAGGTAGGACTATTAGATTAATGCTTCCTTAGTTTCATTTGTCATTTTTGATTGGATGGATCCTTGCGATCGTCGTGTATCCTTCTGTTTTTTGGTATAATACAAGTCTTTATTAAAAAAAAAAGAATAATAATAATAATAATAATAATAATAAAAATAATAATAATAACTAATATAGATAAGCTAAGCATTGATGGTGAGAGACATAGGGAGAGCGCAATCAAAGAAGAAGGTGCTCTCTCAGACGATACCACAAATAAGTTGGAATGATGAATCGGGAACTAACAATTGGACAAGGATTGAAACAAAAGAGGAACTACCTGAAGGTAACAATGAAGAAGATGTAGATTATCGAATCTGATTAAAGAACATAACAATGAAATTGACGCAAAAGAAACTACAACAAAGCATTGGGTAGATGTAATAAGTGGAAACTGGATCCCAGTGAATGGATCGACAATTGAGTTTTGCTCTCCAACTATCATGGAAGAAAAGGTTAAAGTAAATATTGAAGACACGTGTATAGAATCGGATGCAAAATTTTGTGAATCAACCTTTTTCAAGTATCTCATAGGTAAAGATCTAAGCATGAATGTTGTCAAACAATACATGATTAGATATTGGAATTTCATTCAAATTCACGAAATGTTCTATCACGGTGATGGATACTTTATGCTCAAATTACAATCATTAAAAGATATGGATAATGTTCTAATGAGAGCTCCTTAAAAAATAAATATCATGTCCATGATATTGAGAGAGTGGAGCCCTAAGTTCAACATTAAACGAGACATGTTGAGAAAAACTAATGTTTGGATCACACTACCTTAGTTGCCTCAACCAATGTGGGGTGAAAAGAGCTTGGGAAAGATTGAAGGTGCAGTGGGAAAACCCATATTCACTAATGAATGCACAACTAACAAACTTAGAGTTTCATATGCTAGAATCCCGGTGGAAATAGACATCACACAAACGCTTAAAGATAACATCTTAATAAAACCAAAGATGGGAAGCAATTCACCTAACAAATTGAGTATGAATGGAAGCCAAAATATTTTGACATTTGTCAGTGGTTTGGCCATCAATGTTATAAAAAGGAGACAAAAATGTGATCAAGGAATGGAGAACTAAATTACCATAGGACTAAGCTAAGAAACCATATATGTTAAAAACACATGTTATTACATTTGATGAAAAGAACTCTGCTTGGAAACTTGTGTTAACCCAAGGGAGGAATAAAGGAAAAGGTGTGCTTATTGAGAATGAAACCAAGAATATAGAAGGAATCACTTGTTATAATGGATTTGAATCACTTAAGGCTTGGGATGACCCTGTAGTGACCATTGACAAGGGATCATGATTATATCTTAGAATGTGAGGAGGCTGAATAATGTTGGAAATTGTATAAAGGTTAGTTTCCGCCTCAACAATATGAAGCATGATGTAGCTATTATCTTAGTGTTGTACCCCAAAATTTTCCCTCTCATTTATCAAATATTTTTCTCACAAAGATCTCTCTTGGTTCAAGACTGCACTAGGGTTGATCAGCTCAAGACACCTCCTTAAGCACTGATGACCCAAATTAGGGTTTGATATTGCACAAGGATAATTGGACTCTCAATACTTCATTTAACTTTAATGGATTATTATGGACCCCCAAAATTACCCTTGTCAAGTTTCAAGCCTTGGATCACATTTTTGCTCAGTCAATTGAGCAGTTGACCTAAAAATCGGTTGTATTGGGGAAAAAGTCAATTATGGCCAATTTACAGTCAAAATTCATATTTTTTTATCCACATAAATATTATAAACTCATATGTATCATTTGATCATGTTTGGACCATAATTCCTCAATAAATTTTATCAAATCATTAAAAGGGCAAAATGGTCAAAATTAGGGTTTTGATTGAGAAAGGGAAATTTCTGATTTTTGACTTAGCAATTGTACAATTGGTTTGAAGAATGATCTAAAAAGTTAAATTGCACCATTTTGACTTAATGGCATGACTCAAGATATTGCTCAAGATCAATTTGATTGATAGTGGATTTTCAATCAACTGATCAAAAGTCAATTGTACACTGAAAAGTCAAACTTTGACTTTTTGGTCAAAATCAAGTATCAAAAATCACAATTCATCAAAACATGTCAAAATATGAAACTTGTTCATCAAGAAATCAAAAAGCCAAGACTTCATTTTGAAAAGTCAAAGTTTTCAAACTTAGAAATTTTTCTAAGTGTTGAAAACTTCATGTTTTTTTACAACTTTTAGCCAATTTTCACCAAGATGCAAGATGATTCAAAAGAAACTTTTAACATGAAAGCTTTAGATCTCCATGAGATCTACAACATTTATTTACACAACCTCTCCTATAAATGCTTTGATTTTAAGTTATAAATTCATGAAGTCATGGCATTTTTGAATAAACACTTAGAGAAGTTTTCAGCAGTTTTGGTCAGGATTTTATCCCAACTTCTTGGCATTTTTTCACATAGTTACAAGATGATTTTGTCAAAATGGCCAACATGAAAAATATAGAGGGTTTTTCAAGCTTCCCAAAACATTCAAGAGCTTGAATTTATCATATTTGAGCTAGGAGATTCAAGGGCTTGAAGTTGGGCATTCATTCTTGAATTACAAGCCATTTTTATTGAAGAACACATAATCCAATTGGCATGATGTGCTGCATAATATTAATTTGCAGGCCTTGTGACTTGAAAATCTTACCATAATTTAATTCTTACACAAACTTTTGAGCTATGGTCCATTTGGTTTAAGCATTGTCCAAGTGATCTTTCCATTTTTGGCACAAAGGCACCATTGCCATTCTTGCAAAGTTCACTTTAATCATAAAGTCAATTTCTTGAGCCTCTAACTTGTTGTTATAATCACACTCAACTTCTACAAGTCAGAACAAAACATGTTTAAAGTTATCAACCATTTAGATAGCTTGGTACAAGCATTGGAAACATGTTCTTCAAGCTTGCTTCAAGTACAATCTAGCCTAGCCATAACATGTGATCCAAAATCTGAGTTTGTTCAAGTCTTAAACCTTCTCTATAAATAGAGAGGACAATCACAAGAGAAAGAGGCCATTAAAATAGGAGGAGAAACTAACACTCAAAATCATTTTTACTGTCAAAAACCAGATTTGTCCATAAAACTTCCATTTTTGAGCTTTGAAGTCCAAATCTTTGAATCTTATACCTTGCAAGTTTTCTCCAAACAAACCATGCAAACACTTCACATACACCATATAGAACTTATTCAAACATAAGAATAACTTCTGTAACATCACTATCACCATCTTCCAAACTCAAAAACATACATTGCAACTTGACTTAGTTGGAGCGGTTCAACCATTTTTCAGCACAAAACGAAGGTTGGAGCTACTTCAAGAAGGTTCAAAGGAGCTCGATCAATCACCACTTTTCTCCTGAAAACATCCGTACATGTCCTAAAGCTTCCTCTTCAAGAGGTAAACTTTCTCAAACTATGATCTCATTGTTCATACATTATTTGCTTTTGCGCTCAAAAGATATAACAAGACAGATCAAAGAGAAAAAACTAACAAAAATTTAGACCAGAGGCTGACACGGGTGCCCGTGTCCCATGACACGGCCCGTGTCAGCTTATTTGGGTTGAAAAACATAGTAAAATGTAGGCACAGAGGATGACACGGGTGCCCGTGTCAAACGACACGACCCGTGTCAATGTTACTGGTGCATACACGAGCAGAAAAAAGATGGACAGGGGCTGACACGAGCGCCCGTGTCAGATTGGTTGGAATAAAAAAGAATGCATAAAAGTTATAGATAGGTCATGACACGGGTGTCTGTGTCCACTAACACGTCCCGTGTCAGCTCGGGCACCAAATTTCTTGATTTTGGAGATTTTTTAGGTTATTTTGGACATATTGAATTGCTTGGAAATGACCTAACTTTATAAAAACTTTTTGTTCAAATGAAACCTCAAAAATAATTTTCTAAACAATTAACTTAGACTTAGGTTTTTCTTCAATGCAATTAATTACAAAACCTTTTTTCTACAGAAAACCCTAAAAATAAATTTCTCTCACTTTACATCTTCTTGCATATTTTATTTTTGCATTATAAATTATGTAATTGTCGAAGCCTTGTAATAGTAATTAGGGTTTAATTTTATTTCAATCCCCATTTGTAAATTTGTATACCACATCCCCATAATGATGTAATAGCGTTGTAATTTTACTTTCCGCAATTTATCGCTTTCATATCAATGCTAGTAAATTAGGGTTTGTATGGAAAGATAAAATCAATGTTTAGAGAACCCTAATTCAAGATAAGTAATGCATGTAAATCAAACACACTTGCACACCTGCACCCCTATGGTTAACTCCACTTGTTGCCTTACAAAAATGGCCATGTTATGCATGTGGGATATCTTAGCAAAAGCAATAAAAAATACAAGATCATAGTCCCTCGATGACGATATCAATGTTGCCTTTCAAAATTATCTTATTCCCTAAAGGGAATGCTAAGATACCTTGCAAAATTGCTAATCATGGTTATACGATGACCCACGCCGTCCCGTTTACATCCAAAGATAGGGTTACTTACAAAATCAATGGTAAGATAACAATGTCAAAGGAAAAAGGAAATGAACATGAAAGACTTTTGAGTAGGTAGAATGTTCCTAGTTACTTGCTCAATTTTCAAAACCCAAACATCCTTGCTGTTTTATAAATACCCACATTCTCAAAACATATCTCAAACCTGAAAACATTTTCAAAAGATCAAACACTTTGTATACATTCTTACGAACGAGAATCATTACAAAGTTTGCCCAAATGATGGCATCTTTACAAAATACTTTCAAAAACCACACAAAGCACATTTTCAAACAAAAGCAAGTGATCTAGCAAGTAACTAAGATCCCATGGAAAACCATGGATGAAAATGGGGCTAATACCTTCCCTTTTCATAATCTAGCCCCCCCCCCCCCCCCCCGAACTCAAGAAATAATCTCAAAGGTCTTTCCTGTGCTTTTTCGCCTTTCCTTTTGGATAAAAGAAAAGTCAGTGGCGACTCTTGCTAACTGCAACATTTGCGATAAAATGCAAAACAACCAAGTCAGTTCTCCCACCGTATCACAGAACAGGCGACTCTGCTGGGGAAAATTTTAAAAGTGGGGTTACCTTAGGGTTAGATCACATTTACTTGCTTTTTTTGTTTGACTTGTGTGCTTTACATTTTGGTTCTTTGTTTGGGTTTGAATCCTCTACCCGAATTTGGGATACCTTATAGGTAAGTAGCAATACATTGTGGAAACTGTGCGGGGTATACCGACACGGTCTAAGCAATAGCTACGTTAGTGCGACATATTTGTGGGTACCGGTAGCCCTTGAGTAGTCAAGGAGAATACGGGGCCGTTGAGTGATGTCATGAAGCACTAATGAACTTTTAGAACCTTTACTTGACCAACTTGGCCTTTAGGACATAGTGCAGTCTGAAGTTGGTAGATACTCGATACTACACTCATTGAGGTTTGGTTTTTTGGGATATTTTAGTCACCATTAAAGAGGCTTGCGCTGAAACAATGCCCGAGAAAACAAATCAAGGATATTGAGCTCCTTAGAACCCGGTTACTATTACTAGGACAAGTTTGAGCCAACTAAACTTCAAGAGGGTACTTACCTATGATACTCCATGCAAGGCTAAACCTAAGTACTTGTTTTCTTTGTTTGTATGTATTTACTTGTACATAACATCATAAACATCATGACATCATACTCATACTCACTAACCATTTCAAGGATTTTTGGGATTTATCTTTGTTCTATTTTGTAGGACATGGATTCTATTCGCAAGAAAACCATTCAAGTCAATCTCGTAAGGATCCCTCCTTAACTCAAAGAGTTAGCATCAAGGATTCCTGAAAATTCTCCATTTACCGAAAGACATGGTCGCCTACTAAACTTGGTCACTTCCAACACTGATGAAGACATGATGAAGGTTCTCTTTCAGTTCTTTGATCCCCTACACCATTTCTTCACATTTCTCGATTATCAACTTGTGCCAACTTTGGAAGAATTCTCCCGACTCTTGAGGATTCCCATTCTCAATAAACTACCTTTCAACGGTACGAAAAGAGATCCAAAGCCAGAAGAGATTGCTCAAGCTCTACATTTGCAACCATCTGATATCACAACTAATTGGGAAACAAGGAGTGGTGTCAAAGGTTTCCTAGCAAAGTTCTTGTTTGAGAAAGCCCAAAACTGTTGGAACACTTTAGATTTGCAAGCCTTTGAGGAAATTGTGGCTCTCCTCATCTATGGGATGGTTTTGTTTCCAAATCCTGACCAACTCATAGATGTGAACACCGTCAAAATCTTCATGTCTCGTAATCCACTTCCTACTTTGCTAGGGAACACCCTACATTCTTTTCACACTCGCACCATTAGGAAAAGTGGTATCCTTATATGTTGTACTCCTCTTTTGGCAAGATGGTTTATTTCGCATCTTCCCTAATCTGTATTGAGGAATGAGCCAGGTTCAAAGTGGTCACATAGGTTGATGATGCTCAGACATTCATTTATTCATTGGTGTTCCCTCTCTTTGGAGAATGTTACTATCATCGACCGTTGGGGAGAATTCCCTAATGTCCCTTTACTTGGAATTAGATGAGGTATCACCTACAACCCTTGATTAGACTTAAGACATTTTGGTTACGCCCGAAGGGATGGTCCCCATGAGATGCTTATTCAAGGTTTGGTATTTGACTACGAAAGCGACAATCAAGGTTATCGTCAGAGGCTATCCGAGCTTGGAGGATGTTGAACGAGGTGGATAGAAAGACGCTAGGACGCAAGAATTCCATTCCCCTCGAGCCTTACCTTAAATGGGTGCGAGCTCGTGCTCAGAAACTTGTGATGCCTTATCCCTCCATCTTACTAGTCATTGTGGAGCCTGTGGTCGAAGAGGATGTTCCCTATACTATCCTCCATCTGGACATGCCTATCTCTCTCGAAGACTTACAAAAGGGTTGGGTCCAACTGCAGGAAGAACGAGATACTTTCGAGGCCTAATTCTATGCTAGTGAGAAGAGATTCTTGGAGCTTACGAAGCAGTTACAAGAAGAGCAAAGTGTGAACGCTTATCTCGCGCCAAAAAGGATGCGCTCAATCTTTTTATCTTAGAAAGCTATTTTGTAAGCCCAAGAGGCATGATGTAACCTTTCTTGTTTTGTATAATGAAAATTAACGTTTGTTCATCCTATTGCCTACACAAATTTAAATTTCATTAATCCTTGAAATCATTTGCATGAGCATATTCCATGCTTCATAACATGACAGGTTTTCGCATAACAGGTTTCCTTATCTTTCTACTGTTTATTTCACCAAGATGTATCTAGAGCAAACAGTGAAGGATCTCCAAGCCCATAATTCTCAGTTTCAGGAAACTCTACTAGCCCTAGCTAAGGGGCAGCAAGATATGATGGCTTTGCTGGCCGTTAAGAATAAGCCAAAGAAGAAAGCTCCACTCAACATGGGTAGAAGATTCAAGGAGACAATCCTTCAAATCCCAGTTGAAGAAGATTCATCCGAAGAGGACGAAAACTAGATTGGTGAGGTCAAGAGTACTCAGGCTGACTGTATCAATGATCAAGTATCTGATGATGATCATTTCAACGAGCAGTACCCACCCGCTGATATCAAATACAAGCAGTTAGAAGACAGATTAAAAGCTGTTGAAATCTAAGCTGTCCCCGACTTAGATTTTGATGATTTGGGTTTGATCTCTGGGGTAGTCATTCCCCATAAATTCAAAATACCAAACTTTGCAAAGTACGATGGGGTTTCTTGTCCAAAACTCCATTTGAAGTCTTATGTGCGCAAGATACAGCCGCACACTACCGATAAGAAGCTATGGGTTCACTTTTTCCAAGAAAGCTTGGCTTGAACACAACTTGAATGGTTTTATCAGTTAGATGGTTCTCGTATCAATACTTGGGAGGATTTAGCTACTGCCTTCTACCATCAGTATAAGTACAACGCCGACTTGGAACCAACAAGGGTTAAGTTGCAAGATATGACCATGGGAAAGAATGAAGGATTTAAGGAATATGCACAAAAGTGGAGAGACCTTGCTAGTAGGGTACAACCTCCCTTGACTGATAGGGAGCACATCGACATGTTCATGGGCACTTTATCTGGTCCTTTCTTTAATCTGTTGGTTGGCTGCTCTTCTTCTGGTTTCACCGAATTGATCTTAACTGATGAAAGAGTTGAAGGTTGAATCAAAAGTGGGAAGATCTCTGTGGCATCTACCTGAACCGCCAATCCTATCAAGAAACCTTTTGCTGCAAAGAAGGAAGTTAATTTTGTGTATGGGACAAGGCCCCATACCAAGAAGAATGATCATCCGTCTGTCAATGATGTCCGAATCTCCAATCCAACTCCTACTTCAAGACCATCTGCAAATCATCAATGTTTCGAAACTCCAAGAATACAATTTACAAGGTTAGGCATGTCACTGTCTCAAGCCCTTCAACATTTGTTCAACGCTAATTTAGTGATGTTGCGTGATCCTCCCGCACACCATGACACCTCGTTACCAAAGTATAATCCGAATGCTAAGTGTGCTTACCATTCAAGCAGTCCCGGGAATGAAACTGACCCGTGCTGGGCCTTGAAGAACAAAATCCAGGATTTAACTCATAACAAAACTATTGAGTTTGATCCTCCTCCAACACCAAATGTAATTACCGCTCCAATGCCGAAGCATGACAAAGGTGTTAATGCTGTTGAAGATAGAATTTTTATTGCCTCTTTTGAAGAATTGACTACTCCACTGAATGTAATCAAGAAAAATCTGTTGAAAGCTGGGATCTACCCTGGCTGTGAAGAAGACTGCATGTGTTGTATAAGACAACCCAATGGATGTGAAGGGCTGAAAAAAGGTGTACAACGCCTGATGGATAGCCACGAAATTCTATTTGAAAATACTCTGCCTTCCAAGAGTTTGGTTAATAAATGTGAAGACCTCTCCATTATTACCAACTCCAACAAGCCTCTTAGGATCACCTCCAAAGGTCCTATTAGGATTTCAAATGAACCCACTATTGCTCCCTTAATAATTACCAATGCCGGACAATTCCTTACTCTTCAAATAAAGTAGTACCATGGAATTACGGTGTTGAAGTGTTCTATCATGGGATTAAACAAGATGCCTGGATCAAAGAAGGAAAAGATGACGATGTTGGAAAAATAGCTGGCTCAAGCAAAGTAACTAGAATTGGGAGAATATTTTCACCCAATATTTGACCTCCAGTGGTTACAAAGATGCCCATCCGCATTACCGCTGCCAAGACAAATACCGATACCAGAGGGAAGGGGAAGGTTGTTGAGCCTGATATGATTGAAGTACCCTCCAAGGACGTAACTAATGAAGAACCCTCCGCTCGCGAGATGGACAAGATTTTAAAGATCATAAAAAGTAGCAACTTCAAAATTGTAGAACAATTGGGGAAAACCCCCTCTAAGATTTCAATGTTGTCATTGCTGCTTTGCTCTGATGCCCATGCTCAGACATTAATCAAGTTCCTGAAAAAAGCTCATGTCCCCTATGAGACAACAACAGATCAATTTTAGAATTGTGTGGCTAGCTTGACAGCTGATAATGGCTTAGGATTTTCAGATGCTGACTTAACAACTCTCGGGAAAAATCATAATAAAGCATTACATGTGTCAATCGAGTGCAAAGGGACCACCTTAGCACATGTGCTAGTCGACACTGGTTCTTCATTGAATGTATTACCCAAGGGGGCGTTAGACCGTCTCGACTGTGAGGATTTAGTATTGAAGCCAAGTGACATCATTGTAAGAGCGTTTGACAGATCAAAGAGGACTGTTCATAGGGAGGTATATCTTCCAATCAAAGTGGGTTCCCAAACCTTCAACTCCACCTTCTATATTATGGATATTCGTCCTGCATATTCATGTTTGTTAGGTTGCCCGTGGATCCGTAGAGCTGGGGCAGTAACCTCAACCCTCCACCAAAAACTCAAATATCCAGTCAAGGGTAGAATAGTCACCATCTGCGGAGAAGAAGAGTTTATGGGCAGCCACCTTAACTCTTTCAAGTACGTAGAGATGGATGAGGAATTCATTGAAACCCCATGTCAAGCCTTTGAGGTTGTACCGCTGATGATTGCTGCTATTAAATGTTCTTCTGATGAGCCCAAAGTTGTCAAGGCCACGCCAAAGATGGTTTCAGTCAAGGATGCCCGTGCGGTAATTGAAGAAGGGACTTGTGATACTTGGGGGCAACTACTCGATATCCCTTTTAAGGCAGACAAATTTGGTTTGGGATTCATCATCCAAGATCAGAAGGAAGTGAGGCGTGCTCGTGATGGAAAGCCACCTCTCCGCATTGGAAGCCATGGAGTCAACGCCGTGGGTGATTCCGAAGAAGAGACTACATTTGAGGAGTGGGTGTATCCAACCACCACAGAGCTGAAGAATTGGCATAAAAAGGACTTTATGCCCATCTCCTTAATTGAGGAGTAATCTACTTGTTATTGCTTTTCTTTCAATTCAAGAACATGTTGTCTGTAATATTCAAACAATAATTTTTCAGCCATTTTCCTGGCCCGGGGCACTTTGGTCCATTTGTCAAGGGTTTTATTTATGTTCATCTAATCATATGATCATTCAGTACATTGGACTCTTTTGCATTTAAACATTAGTGTTCATTGTCTTTCTTTTCTTACAAATACATTTTTCAAAAAAATTGCCATGTATCTTACATGCACACACACACACACACACACACACACACACACACACTCGTGCAGGTCCATATCCACTATGGATCTTATTGCCAATGACTCTACTATTGCCGACTATGACTTTGAATGTCCTATCAACCAAGCCGAAGACGAAGGCGAGGAAGATTGTGACATACCAGAAGAACTAGCCAGACTTCTATTACAAGAGGAAAAAGATATTCAACCGCACGAAGAGTCAGTTGAAGTTATCAACCTGGGTACTGAGTCTAATAAGAAGGAAATCAAGATCGGAGATAACTTGGAAAGTAGTATCAAGAGCAGGTTGGTTCAGATGTTGCCTGATTATGTGGAAGTTTTTTCTTGGTCTTATAAAGATATGCCTGGGTTGGATACCGACATCGTAGTTCATCGTCTGCCGACAAAAGAAGACTGTCCGTCTGTCAAGCAAAAGGTTCGCCGCATGAGGCCTGATATGTTTGAAAAGATCAAAGCTGAAGTGATGAAACAATTTGATGCAGGGTTCCTAGCTGTGACATCCTATCCTCAATGGGTTGCCAATGTGGTTCCGGTGCCAAAGAAAGACGGGAAAGTTCGCATGTGCGTAGACTATAGGGATCTGAATAGGGCAAGCCCCAAAGATGATTTCTCTCTACCACACATTGACATCTTAGTTGATAATACTGCTCAGGATAAAGTCTTATCTTTCATGGATGGCTTCTCAGGCTATAATCAAATAAGGATGGCTCCCGAAGACATGGAGAAGACTACTTTCGTTACGCAATGGGGCACCTTTTGCTACAAGGTCACGACGTTCGGACTAAAGCATGCAGGGGCAACATATCAAAGGGCTATGGTAGCTTTATTTCATGACATGATTCCTTATGAGATAGAGGTATATATGGATGATATGATTGCCAGATCACAAACCGAAGAAGAACATCTCGATCACCTACAAAAATTGTTTGATAGGGTGAAGAAGTACAAGCTGAGGTTAAACCCTAACAAGTGCATGTTTCGAGTACGATCTGGAAAGCTTCTAGGTTTTGTCGTCAGCAATAAAGGCATTGAAGTTGATCCTGCCAAGATAAAGGTCATCCAAGGAATTCCAGTCCCTCGTTATGAAAAAGAAGTCAGAGGATTCTTGGGTCATCTCAATTACATTTCCCGTTTCATATCTCACTTAACTGCTACTTGTGAGCCACTCTTCAAACTCTTGAAGAAAGATCAGGTAGTCAGATGGAACGATGAATGCCAGATTGCTTTTGACAAAATCAGAGAATATTTACAAGAACCTCCTATTCTCATACCTCCAGTTGAGGGAAGACCCTTGATCATGTACTTGACTGTACTAGAGAACTCTATAGGGTGTGTGTTGGGCCAACATGACGAGTCTGGCCGAAAAGAGCATGCTATTTATTACCTGATAAAAAAGTTTACTGAATGTGAAACCAGATATTCACTACTCGAGAAAACTTGTTACGCTCTGGCACGGCCTGCTCGCCGGCTAAGACAGTATATGTTGACTCGTACCACATTGTTGATTTCTAAGATGGACCCAATCAAGTACATCTTCGAGAAACCTGCCCTTTCCGGACGGATAGCCAGATGGCAAATGATCTTGACTGAGTACGACATTCAATACATGACTCAAAAATCCATCAAAGGGAGTATACTAGCAGATCATTTGGCCCATCAAGCTGTGGATGATTATCAGTCAATGAACTTCGACTTCCCTGATGAGAACATCATGCTGGTAACCGACTGCCCGAAATCTGGACCGTATAACAGACCTGAACCAGGATCCCAATGGACTATGGTATTCGATGGGGCTTCCAACGCCTTAGGTAACAGAATCAGTGTTGTGATCATCTCTCCTGAAGGTTGCCACACTCCTTTCACTGCCATAATATGCTTCGATTGCACAAACAATATGGCCGAGTAAGAAATGCATCTTAGGTCTGAAAGCTGCTATTGACTTAAGGATCAAGCATTTGGATGTGTTCGGGGATTCTGTCTTAGTGATCAGCCAAGTAAAAGGAGATTGGGACACTAAATACCCTAATATTATCCCTTACAAGGAATTTGTGCTATCCCCAATTCCTTACTTCGAAGAGATCACTTTTGAGCACTTCCCTAGGGAAGAAAACCAGTTGGCTGACGCCTTGGAAACCATGTCTTCAATGTTCAAGGTCAGATGGGACAATGAAGCCCCTATGATTACAATTGAAAGATTCGATAAACCTGCACATTTCTATGAGCTCGACACTGATGCGGAAAAGCCATGGTGCCATGAGGTGATGAGATACCTTGAAGCTCAAGAGTATCCAGAGGGGGAATCTATTAATGACAAAAAGTTCTTACGAAGATTTGCGGCTAAGTTCTTCCTCAGTAACGGGATATTGTACAAGCACAACCATGATTCAACTCTACTCCGATGTGTGGACAAGAGGGAGGCAAAGAAAATCATGGAAGACATGCACGATGGTCTCTTTAGTACTCACTCAAGTGGACATACGATGGCTAAGAAAATCTTAAGAGAAGGTTACTATTGGTCAACAATGGAGACTGATTGCCATCAACATTCAAGAACTTATCACAAATGCCAAATCTATGCTGACAAGTTCCATTTACCTCCTAACCCTCTGAATGTCATGACCGCTCCGTGGCCATATTCAATGTGGGGCATTGACATGATTGGAGAGATCAATCCCACAGCTTCCAATGAACATCGCTTCATTCTTATTGCTATCGACTATTTTACCAAATGGGTCGAAGCCGTCTCGTTTGCCTCAATCACCAGGAATGTGGTAGCCAGATTCATCATACACAATCTCATCTGCCGTTATGGTATCCCCGAAAGGATTATCACCGATAATGGGACTAACTTCAACAATGATATGATCACGGAGCTTTGCACTCAGTTTAAGATCAAGCATCACAATTCTTCTCCTATAGACCGAAAATGAATGGCCCAGTCGAAGCGGCCAACAAAAATATCAAGAAGATTATGCAGAAAATGGTAGTAACCTATAAGGATTGGCATGAGATGTTGTTGTTTGCTCTACATGGCTACCGTACTTCAGCTAGAACATCAACTGGGGCAACTCCCTTTTCTCTAGTCTATGGCATGGAAGCTGTTTTGCCAGTGGAAGTTCAAATCCCCTCGCTGAGGATTATGATTGAGGCGGGCCTAGGCGAAGACGAGTGGGTTCAAACGAGATTGGATCAGCTGAACTTGATTGATGAAAAACGATTAGCTGCTATTTGCCATGGTCAGACGTATCAAAAATGAATGATCAAGGCTTTCAACAAAAAGTTCAAGCCTCGAGTATATCAAGTTGGTGACTTGGTGATAAAACGCATCATTTTACCACAAGGAGACCCTAGAGGCAAATGGACTCCCACCTATGAAGGGACATTTGTTGTCAAGAGAGTTTTCTCTGGTGGTGCCATGATGCAGACTACCAAGGATGGCGAGGATTTCCCACATCCCATAAACGCGGACATAGTTAAAAAATACTACGCATAAGAGACTCGTTAGGTTGACACACCTAAGCAAAATAAGGGCATCCTGGCAAACCAAAAGGTTTGGGCAAACATTAAGGGTATATGCAAAAGGTTATACACCCGGCAAGTTGAAAACTCGAAAGGGAGACTTGGGCAAAAAAGGGTATCCTGGTGCACTGAAAACCCGAAAGGGCGGTCCAGGAAAAAGTTAAGGATTAAAAGCGTATGACTATGTTCTGTGGAATCAACGCAGACAATTTTATCACCAAGGTCCAAGTTCAAACGGTCCAAGATCAATCCAATCAACTTCTATCAAACGGCAAGGGACATTCGAAGACATTGGGGCAATAGTAGAGTTGGAAGGCAATGAGATCATTTCACATGGCTATTTGTTTTCATTCTTAATTTTTTTCCCTTTCGATGATTTCCTCTTACTAGGATCTCCGTCTCTCTGTACAAAAAACGCCTATTCATTGGCAAAATATCAATACAAATATACTTTGAAGTGCAAAATTCCTGTCTTTGTTTTGAATGCAAATTTGTCCAAATTGAATGAACATAATTAAAAAACTATTCGGCACATGTGTCCTGCTAAGCAGCAGTAAGCATCTCTATAATGTATATGAAATATCCCTACAGAGTTATGTCATCACCATTATCCCCACAAGGATGGTTGCAATAAACCTTTCCCCAACATGTTTTATTTCCCTAACAATCATCAAGGAACTACATAACTCCCCAGCTGAGTTCAAATTTCCCCAACATATAACAATTAAGACACCACGAAGTTCCCCAACTGAGCCTATCACCCCCAGTTGAGCATATCTTCCCCAGCCAAGGCTATTATCCCCAAACGGAGTTTATCTTCCCCAGTTGAGTCTATCCTCCCCAAGTTGAGTCTGTCCTACCCGACTGAGTCTACACTCTCCGATTTGAGTTTTCTTTTAGATTATTGCAAATCATAGGTCCACAACCCCTGATCCCCAAGAAAGTCGTCAGCAAAGCCTTTACTACTTCCAAAAAAAAGATACTATGAAGCCTGGACCCGACCAGATATAGCACAATTTTCAAAGTAATTACTGAAACCTGGACCCGACCAGATAACAGATTTGAATACCAAAAGCCTGGACCCAACCAGATAACAATTGATCTCAATTTTAAGATACTATAAAACCTGGACCCGACCAGATAATAGTCTAACTCTTCAAAGATATAGAAGAACCCGGACTCAATCCGACCAAGGTTTAACTTCTTTTCCCCATTAGAGTTTGCCTATGCCCCAACAAATTACTGAGAAACCTGGACCCGACCAGATATCATTTTTCAAATTCATCTTTTCAAGCAAGTTATTGTGAAGCCTGGATCCGACCAAATAACAATTACCCTCAGAGATTCGTTGTGAAACCTAGAAACTAACCAGATAACAACTAAATCCCCAAATAGTTTATTGTGAAACCTGGACCCGACCAAATAGCAATTGACCTCATCAACCTCAGAAATCTGCAAAGCCTGGACCCGACCAGATAACAGTTTTTCAAACAGTTTATTATGAAACCTGGAGCCCGACCAGATAACAACTAACTATGATCCCCAGAGAGACACTATGAAGTCTGGACTCGACCAGATAACAGTACAACTTTCTAAAAACCATGAAACCTGGACCCGACCAGATAGTAGTTACCACTTCAAGTTATTGCAAAGCCTGGATCCGACCAGATAATAGTTAACTTTTGTATCCCCAACAAGTTATTGTAAAGCCTGGATCCGACCAGATAACTATTCAATCTCAAGAAAATTTTCTGCAAAGCCTGGAATCCGACCAGATAACAGTTAATTCGTCTCTTTCCCCAGTAAGTTGCTGTGAAGCCTGGATCCGACCAGATAGCAGTTGACTACTTCTTCCTCAGCAAATTGTGAAGCCTGGATCTGACAAGATAACAGTTGACATTCAAGAGATATTCTCCAGTGAAAGCATCTTTTCGACAAAGTTTGAAGATATGCATGTTCTTCATCCCCAACGGTAATAAAGGATTTAACCCCCTAGAATTTCCTCAACAGCAGTTAGGGATTTATTTTCCCAGACAAAAACATACAACTCACATTCATACATCATAGCATGTACATACCATATGCATTTAACATAATACCACATCTGGTGAACATCATCCAGGCATCTACATTTTACTAACTCTTTTCCTCACAGGTAAAACATTAAGTTTTAGTATAAATCATCAAGAGATTTATGCTGATACTTCTTCCAGTGTTTACCAACATTCCTCCAAATGGAATCTATAAGCCCATTCACCATCCATCTTCAAGTGAAAATTTCTAGGCACTCTAGTGTTCAATCATCTTTCACCTTCAAGTCACGAATGGCGGATCCGGCAATCTAACTCTTCAGGTTTAAGAAGATTGAACAACGGCAGCTATTGTACCCCAAAATTTTCCCTCTCATTTATCAAATATTTTTCTCACAAAGATCTCTCTTGGTTCAAGACTGCACTAGGGTTGATCAGCTCAAGACACCTCCTTAAGCACTGATAACCCAAATTAGGGTTTGAGATTTCACAAGGATAATTGGACTCTAAATGCTTCATTTGACTTTCATGGATCATTATGGACCCCCAAAATTACTCATGTCAAATTTCAAGCCTTGGATCACATTTTTGCTCAGTCAATTGAGCAGTTGACCTAAAAATCAACTGTATTGGGGGGAAAAGTCAACTATAGCCAATTTACAGTCAAACTTCATAATTTTTGATCCACATCAATATTATAAACTCATATCTATCACTTGATCATGTTTGGACCATAATTCCTCAATAGATTTGATCAAATCATCAAAAGGGCAAAATGGTCAAAATTAGGGTTTTGACTGAGAAACGGCAATTTCTGACTTAATGGCATGACTCAAAATATTGCTCAAGATCAATTGGATTGATAGTGGATTTTCAGTCAACTGATCAAAAGTCAATTGTACACTGAAAAGTCAAACTTTGACTTTTTGGTCAAAATCAAGTGTCAAAAATCATAATTCATCAAAACATGTCAAAATATGAAACTTGTTCATCAAGAAATCAAAAAGCCAAGATTTCATTTTGAAAAGTCAAAGTTTTCAAACTTAGAAATTTTTCTAAGTGTTGAAAACTTCATGTTTTTTTACAACTTTGAGACAATTTTTCACCATGATGCAAGATGATTCAAAAGAAACTTTCAACATGAAAGTTGTAGATCTCCATGAGATCTACAACATTTCTTTACACAACTTCTCCTATAAATGCTTGGATTTTAAGTTATAAATTCATGAAGTTATAAATTCCACGACTTCATGAATTTATAACCTCAAAAATACTTTTCTAAACAATTAACTTAGACTTAGGTTTTTCTTCAATGAAATTAATTACAAAACCTTTTTTCTACAAAAAAACCCTAAAAAGCAATTTCTCTCACTTTACATCTTCTTGCATATTTTATTTTTGCATTATAAATTATCTAATTGTCAAAGCCTTGTAATAGTAATTAGGTTTTAATTTTCTTGCAATCCCCATTTGTAAATTTGTATACCCTATCCCCATAATGATGTAATAGCATAGTAATTTTACTTTCCGCAATTTATCGCTTTCATATCAATGCTAGTAAATTAGGTTTTGTATGGAAAGATAAAATCAATGTTTAGTGAACCCTAATTTAAGATAAGCAATGCATGTAAATCAAACACACTTGCACACTTGCACCCTAGGGTTAACTCCACTTGTTGCCTTACAAAAATGGCCATGTTATGCATGTGGGATATCTTAGCAAAAGCAATCAAAAATACAACATCATAGTCTCTCGATGACGCTATCAATGTTGCCTTTCAAAATGATCTTAGTCCCTAAAGGAAATGCTAAGATACCTTGCATCATTGTTAATCATCGTTATACGATGACCCACGCTTGTCCCGTTTACATCCAAAGATAGGGTTACTTACCAAATCAATGGTAAGATAACAATGTCAAAGGAAGAAGGAAATGAACATGAAAGACTTTTGAGTAGGTAGAATGTTCCTAGTTACTTGCTCAATTTTCAAAACCCAGACACCCTTGCTATTTTCTAAATACCCACATTTTCAAAACATCTTTCAAACCTGAAAACATTTTCAAAAGATCAAACACTTTGTATACATTCTTACGAACGAGAATCATTACAAAGTTTGCCTAAATGATGACATCTTTACAAAATTCTCTCAAAAACCACACAAAACACATTTTCAAACAAAATCAAGTGATCTAGAAAGTAACTAAGAGCCTATGTAAAACCATGGATGAAAAGAGTTCTAATACCTTCCCTTTTCATAATCTACCCCCGCCCCCCGAAATCAAGAAATAAACTCAAAGGTCTTTCCTGTGCTTTTTCGCCTTTCCTTTTGGATAAAAGAAAAGTCGGTGGCGACTCTTGCTAACCGCAACATTTGCGATAAAACGCAAAACATCCAAGTCAGTTCTCTCACCGTATCACACTTAGTAACTAGAATGAAGTAACAAAAAGCTATAAATGTTAGAAATAAGCTTGGGCAGAAGTGATCCTTTATTGACAACTACAATAATCATGGTAATGCCAGGATTTGGATAATGTGGGACGACACTAAAGTTAAGATTAATAGTGTAAGTAGTACTGGGAAAATGATCCATTGTAGCATTATTTCTTTAGGTTCTGCAAGCTTGGTGCACAACAATCTATGCATTCAATACCCTAGAAAAAAGGAGAATTATTTGGGAGGATATAGAGAAATTACAGCAGCAAATTCAAGGACCTTGGTTCCTAATGGAAGATTTCAATAATGTCATTCAATAAAGAGATATAATAGGTGGCAATCATGTCCATGAAAATAAATTTTAAGATCTTACTAGCATGATGGATAAAACTGGACTATTTGAGAAAGATAGTATTGTAGATTATTTCACATGGTCTAACAAGCAACCCAATGGGACTATCTATTCTAGAATATATAGGGTTATTGTTGATCGCGACTTTAAGAGTTTATCGAATTAACTAACTGCAAGTGCACAATCTATCATGTAGTTTTAAAAGATATCAAACCCACAAGGACTAATAATCAAACTAATGTTATCAATTGTTTCTTTATAAATCTAAAGAGAATTATTTCTTTGATTAATTGGAATTAAAACTAAAACTAAAGTGAATTCGAAAATAATATAATACAGAGAGGCCATAAAGTGTATTCCGCGTACCTTGGGGACTCTGTAACTTGTTGTCTTATACTGACTATAAAAACACATTTAGTAGAAAATGTCAATTTAAAGATTAAACCTCACACTCTCGTGGTATTGAATAAAGCCACGTTTCTTAACCATCCGAGTTTTCTCTCGCTCTTCCATTTCAATTAAGGAACGTATTTTAAAGACCAAACAAGTCCTAACCGATCCTAAAGCGCTATCTATCTGTCTCCCCTCTCTCTCTCTCTCTCTCTCTCTCTCTCTCTCTCTCTCTCTCTCTCTCTCTAGGATCAATGTTACATTCTTACTATCCGGTTTGACCCCCACACTCTCGCGGTGCCGGTTCGAACCTTAATTAATTTTCACTCTCGTGAGAAATAGTTTTAAATAAATTTATAAACAAAGAACAAAACAAATTTTTTTATTAAAGATTAATCAAACTTTGTTACCGTGTCCCGTCCGAAATGACGGTCCTCACATGTCAGACTCAAAACTATTTAGCTAGACATACTAGTAGTTAGAAACTCATAAAACATTATGGTTGTGATTAAAAATGACATGGTAACTAAAGCAGCAACAACAATAATTATAAAAACAATAAATATGAACTTTCAAAGATGGAAATAAAGAAACTGGAATGCTTTAACTAATGACGGTAAGATTATGATTTAATTCATACAAATGATCAAAGACTAGCTTTTCAATTCGACAGAGCTTCACATACAATCCTTGATAACTAAAAACATTTAAACTGACCCTATACATGTGCTACAGTCTGGAGAAAGGGTTCTAAGCATGCAAAAAGTAGTTGAGATAATGTAGGGAAGTGGGGCAGAATGAGTTTTGTTCTGTTTCCATGTTTTTGCCTCCTGTAGTCAAATGGCGACCGCCATTGGGCTCATGGCGTCCGCCATGAGCTTTATTTCATTATTTGACATGGCAGGAAGCCATGGAAAGTGACATGCTACTGGTGGCGTCCTCCATGCACCAGGAAATAACATTTCTACATTTTTCTGCTATTTCTTATTCTTTCCCGATTCTGACGCACATTTCTTCATGGATACCATACTACCGGAAATACACATATAAAGAAACATAAAAGTATGATAAAGGAAAGAAATGAAACTAATTAGCATGTGAATCAAGTGGGAAAATACAATGTGTTTTCAAGTTATCAAACTCCCCCGTACCTAGATCGTTGCTTATCCTCAAGCAACCGATCAACGTGGTAACGATTAAGACACATGTTTGAAAAACATACACCACAAAAAACTCTAATCATACGTGGCGGATAGGCTATTGTTAGATAGATAGTTACTAAACATCAATGCTAATGATACCGTAATGACACAAGTTCGTAAACTCTCATACTATGCAAACCAATTTGAGTCATGCTACTATAACTCAACCTATGTTTTTCGTTTCTTTTCACCCTCTTTTATTATAGCTTGTTATACGTACACACTAATAGTAAGGGAATACGTTAGTGACTATGATATTTCTTAAGCACGGGGTTCTGGTACTAAAGGTGAAGCCCTATTTTTCCCAATTGCGAATTTCAGGGAATCGAACAGTAGTCTGTCCTACCAAGTACAACACCAGTGACTTCTAGACCAACCAACAATGGTTGCTTATTATTAAATCCATATAGGCATAACAACCGTTAGGCTAAATGACCGGGTGAGGGTCACCTAACTTAGAAGTCTATTTTTCAGTTAAATCATTTATTCATTAAAAACGAGATCATTAACTTACGTCCAATGACTCCCCTACATAGAATGCACTTAGGACGATGTTGACTGCTAATATAAACTACTTGGGCTTACTTTAAAACTAAAACTCAAGTTCTCGGCATAATAGGTACTCAAGTTGATTATTGTATATTTAAGGGGTTTAAGTTGTCAAGATGATACCGATTTTATCGAATCTTTCCGAAGTATCTTTAACAAATCCTAAAGTGAAAAATAACCTATATACTTTTAGAGTGTTGCGGAATATATCAAACAAATTTTTTTCGGTTGGGGGTCAATTTTGGAGGGAATTATGAACAATTGAAAAACATGCATAAATGACTCTATAGCATATGCCATATTAAACAAAAACTGAAATAAAATATCCTAACAGCATGAAAATAAAACTAATAAAATGATAAATCTACCTAGAAAGAATTAAAATAAAAGCGATAAAGCTTCCTCCCCCATACTTAAACCGGAAATTATCCCTAATGAGTCGATAAATGGTGGAGAAGAAAGGTAGAATCTAGAGTGACGACTACTGATGGCCGCAGCCTCGTGCTCGCCTACACCCACCTTGACTTGGCTGGTAGGGTGGAATACCCACATGATGGATTTTTTCTTGCAATTCCTCCATATGTACTATCATTTCTCCCATCGCAGTAGTTAGACTTGACAGTTGTTGTTCTCTCCTGCTAGCATAGTCATGCTGGTGTTGTTAGAGTTACTGGATGTGTGTCATCATATCAAGCTGTTGAGCTTATATGTCTCAAATCAATTGGTCATATTGGGCTTCCAATGTGTTACGTTGCCTTAGCTCAGCAAGGACGTCGTCAAGGGAGGTAGTGGTAGTTCCACGATCATTCCTTCTATAGGGATGGTTTCCAGAGAACGTACTATAATAGTGTTAGAAATACCATGTGTAGTGTGTGGGTGTGTATCAAGAGCAACTTCCTCCATAGTATCTTATTCATCATCAGTTTCGCCACTTTCATTAACCTGAGCGTCAATGTTAATGCCAGGTTCTGGGGCGTTCAAATAAAAGTCTAGTTTTGTCTGTTTTTCACATCAATATGTGTGGAACAAGGAAGGATAATGCTTTTAACCAGCTTATTTTTAACCACTAAGTAATAACTACCATCTTTTTTATTGCTAATTATACACATATTATGGAAGACATCCTGATCAAGGAACGATGTGAGTAATGGCTCAAGTGTGGTCAATTGGTTACCAAGCCCCTTCACAAGGGCTATAGATGTGATCAGCCCTCCGATGGAGATGGGACCAGAGGCTTTAGTAGCTATATATTGTAAATGTGCAAGCATGAATGGTGTTGGGTTAAACCGTGTCGGTGCTAGTGCGTAATGAAAAAAATAAAGCTATTTCAAGTTAACCTTTCCAATATTCTCTTGTCCAAAAAGAGTATAGGCTAGGATACGGTGGAGGTACCTAATTGATGGGTTGTGAATGGAGGTGGATTTAAGACCTTCCCAATCAACAATGTTCTCGCCGGTTAATTCATTCCAGAAGCAAAAAGCTTTAGAGGAGCTTTCGCTTTCAAGGGGCCCTTTGCAAGACCAACCTTCCCCATGAGGGAATTGAAGTAAATCAGCAATCTGGTCTTGGTTATATTCATAGCCGGTATTGAACATCCTAAACTAGAAGGTGCCTGAAACGCGTAATGCACCGAGTGGAGTGAGATGATTAAAGGAGCTTAAGAATTCATAGGTAAGCGTAACATATGTAGGGCTGGCCATAACACATAAATCAGTTAATCTCAAGTTACCTAACATCCATCTAATACTACCATACAACCCTAGTTCACACAAAGTTGTTTCATCAATAAACCCTGTCGGCGTGACTGAGCGATTGAAAATCTTAGTGTACCTGGTTCTCTGGTTTTCCCCTCTGTTCCTTCCAGGAACATTATCCCCATGAAATCGATTTATCTTCTCGGTCTAACAAATCTCTGAGGCATTTTTGATAAAATAAAATTTGGGATTAAGGGTTTTGTGGTGGATGATTGAGTGAGACGAAGATAGAGGAAAATGTGAGAAATAAGTGAGAGTGAGATGTTAAGATGGGAATGAATGAATTAGAAGGAGGTTTAGAGGTTAGGGAAGTAGTGGAGAGACAAAGAGGGTGAATAGATTGTATGAGTGAGAAGAGGAAAAGAAATCATGGGGGAAGTTTTTTTAAAATAACGTGTTTTTCCCTCTAGAAGGAGATGGTGAACACCATCAATCTAATGGCGATCACCATTTAGGTACATAGGCAGAACTACTATTTTTTGTACTGTTAAGGTATGGTTAGTGTTCCAGGGCCATTTTTTAGGGTACTATAACATGTATATAGCTCATAAAACACTCCTTTAGCTATGATTAAGTCATAAGGACATTGAGAAATAAAGGAAAACTTATAAAGAGAAATAAATGAAAGCATAAAAATTGACAGAAAGTAATGAAAAGAAGAAAGTTTGCATTAATGAAATGGAAAATCGTGGGTTGCCTCCCACACAACACTAGTTTTACGTCGGTAGCTCGACAAAATTACTCTAAATTAACTAGAAAACATGGAAAATCCTAATTATAAAGGAATAGAAATCCTAAAATTAGTCCTAATTAGAAAACAAAAGAAATCCTAGAATTTGTAATACATGGAAATATTGTATCCTCCCCGACACTTAAACATTACTGTGTCCACACTGTTCAAATTGTAGGATCAAAATGCATTAGTATCTGATGTGATTAGCAACTACGACATCTGGTATTAGGCGCAAAAAATCTCTAAATTGAGTAGATGTGCTAAACGATTTGGTCGAATAGTTCATTTGCCACATCCATAAAGCCGTGGAAATCCACATGCAAGGTGGTGAGTTCTCCTGTAAGGTTAGCAACTTCTGTTTGTAAGGCGTTGATTGCAGCAGTGTTATCAGTAAGAGGAGTAATATGAGCAACAAAAGAAAATGAAGCAGAAACAGAGAGATAGGCAACCTAATGATCATAAATTTGAGATGTCTCAGGTGAGAGGGTGACTCGCTTTATCCTTCTAAGTTATAAAGACAATTGTTTCTACTTTGCACACTAGTCCTCTCATGGTTTGGAAAAGTGAATAGGTGAACAACCTCATGGTTAATCAGAAGTTAAAACTCAACAGGGTATAGGTTTCTAATTATGCCACGGTTGAATCAAAATTGAATGTGCATTGGTTGAATTACTCCTAGAGGGTCACTTCTAATAAGTTGGTATCAAAGTCCAATGGAATTAGAAATCATGGTAACTATTCCTCCTATAATGATAGGTCCATGGGTAGCTCATGCAATCCCATCCATGTTAGCTATCATAAATGTATCAGCATTAACATCTCTGGATTGGGAAGCACATAACATAATCAATAACTCATCTGTGGACACAAAAGTGACGTGCTCTTCTTTTCTGAATAGGGTATGGGCTATGGTTTTAGGAAAGTAACATATTGTTGGATTATGGATATTCTCATCATACATGTCATTAGGCTCAAGATGGTTGTTTTCGGTAATGCTACCTATGATACGGTGGCAAAACCGACTGTTAATACTGGTTTGCGTTTTTTGTTTGCAAAATGTCATGGTAAGCAAGAGTCACCACTGACTTTTATTTTATCCAATCAGGAAAAGGAAAAAGAACAGAAAAACCTTTTTCGATATGTTTCTGAGTACGGGGGGTAGATTATAGAAAGGGAAGGTGTTAGCACCCATTCTATCTGTGGTGTTCCACGGGCTCTTAGGTACTTGCTCATTTTGAAAATGCTTTTTTGTTTTGTGTGCTTGTTTTTGAAAAGTTTTGTTATACTTTGTTTTAACCTTTCTTTCTGACCTTAAGAGTGTTACGAAGTTGTTTTTGAAAACTTTGTTTGGGAAAGTGTTGGTGTGAAAAAAGTATTTGTTTTTTTGAGCAAGTACCTAGGAACTAATCTACCTACTCGAAAAAGGTCTGTTTGTTTTCCTTTTAGACAATGCTATCCCGTTATTGAGAAATAAGTAGCATCATCGTTGGAGTTTTTTAGGGACATTCGAAGGGACAAATACAATCACAAAAGCAATGTTAGGAAATGTTAGTAATCATCCTAAAGCCTTAAAGATCTTTTTCCGAGGCAACATCTGAATGGGTCATTTTAGATCATTCCATACAATCCTATTAACATACATCTAAGCAGTTTATAGTTTGCGGAAATTAAAAGCGAGAAAGTTAAAAGTCCTAGCTATTACAAGGCTTTCACAGATAAATAATTATTTCGACTGAAAATAAATTTGCGGAATTGAAACCCTAATTACTATTACAAACTCGAAGCAGTTACAATAATAATAAAAAGGAAATTAAAAATGCGCGCGGAGAATTAAGCACGGGAAATAATTAAGAAATCTAGAAAATCAAATTGAGAAAAATTTTAGGTTAGTTTTGAAAAAATAATAGGTTATGTACAAATTAAACCCTAATTTATAATTGATTTAAATTATGAAAAAAAAGATTAAATTACCCTAAATAATTAAACTAATTAATTAAGGAAATAAAATATTTTTTATGAAAAAAAATGATTTTTATGTTTTTTGTGATTTTTGATTAAATAAAAATAGAAATAACTTTGATGTTATTTTTGTAAAAGGAAAATAATTAATAAAAAAAAGAAAATAAAGAGAAAAGAATTAAATTGGGTCTGTATTTGCTAAAAAGGGGGGGGGGGGTGCAATGTTGAATTGTTTAGGCCGAATAGCTAGTCAGCCCAATCCTTGCGTGGGATCCAGTGCTGCTCCCTTCTGATGGTGTACCATGGTCTTTGATGTGTGGGACGTTGAATCTGATTGGAGACGAATTTAATGGCTGGATGGTAGTAGTTCATGATGGACATCTTGTAGCATAATGTACATAATCTACATGTAAATGTTAAGAAAATAATAAAATGTTGGGACCTGGGATCAAACCCAGGTCCTCCCCCTCAATACCACACGCGCCTTGCCAACTGGGCTACATGTTATATTTGTTAGTATAATAAAAGCAATATATATTATATAATGAAACATTAGTGCATTAAAAAATGCGCGAGATTCAAACAGGCCAATGGTAGTTAGACACGTGAGCTTCTTCTTCCCCTATCCGTCGTTTTAGGTTAGGAACTTTTACGTACAAATATCTTCCATGGCTATAACCCTGTAAGTTTCCAAAATTCACAGCAAGCATGATAAATCAATTGTGAGTACATAGATTAACTCATCTTGATCTCACGAGCATCATGGTACCCTTTTCTTGGGCCAGTTTAACCTGTATAAAAAAATCCCCAAAACGGCCATGAAAACCCTAGCAATGGAAATTATGGATACATGCATCAAAATGCAAAATTAATTAAACCAAAACATCGCAAATGATGATACAAACACAATGCTATGCTTATTAGTGATTAATCATGCGTAAATTGTAAAATCAAGTTCAAGATGGTATGTGCAAACCGTGAATCTGTAAGTCTTGTTTCTGGGCTTGTGGAGGCTTGCAAACGATCGTGTTAGCTTCTATGGAGGTCCAGGAAACGATTGGGAGTGTTGAAATGCTTTGAATTTCCCTCTAAGCTTGAAACTGATCCACCACTTTTTGTCAATTTTTCAGTTTTTGTTTGATGCTTTCACGACCTGCAAAACCTTCTTCTTGCGCATTGTTCTTGTTCAGTATATATAGTAGAGCATATTAGGTCAACAAAAACAATTAAAATCTTTGTGAATCATGAAAATTTGATTTGATTTTTCTCTTGTATGATATGTTTCCAAAATAGGCCTAATCATTTCATCTTTGATTCAATTTGCTCTTGCACAATTTGATATGCTACGCCAGCTTGATTAGATTGTGTTTCCTACAAAAATCAGATCAAACCCAATCTTTTATATATTTTTTGCCATTTATTTGATTTAATTTGAATTTTAAATAATAAAAAATTAAAATAAAATAAATAATGAACCAAATAATATGTGGATGCTGATATGGGTCTTGGACCATGTCACAACCAATATGCAAGCATGAAATGCTAGGCCCATTTGACAAAAAATGCACTTTTGAGCATATTTGACTTTTGGCAATTTTACAAAAATGGTCAACTTTGACAAGGCATATCTCCTGCAATTTTAACCCTAGATAGGTGTTCATGGACTTTTTAGAAAGCTTAGGATATCCCCTAAACAACCCTTTTGGTTTCATATCAATTGGGTCTTTCATGTTCATGTCAGATTCTTTGATCCAAAAGGTGTTTTTGTTGACTTTTCAAAAGGACCTATAATGTAGAAATTCATATCTTTTGATGAGTGCATATTTTGAACTTGTGGGCTGAAGATGAATTATGGGGAATTGCATCCTATGGAAAGTAAGCCTTATATGGAAAATTTCTGATAAAGTATGAAGAAGTTATTCCTAGTCAAAGTTTGGTTGACTTTTCCTAAGAAACCCTAATTTAGCAACTTTTGGGTTTTGATGAATTTGGGGGCATTCCTTGAGGAATAATGATCAACCCTTGATAAAATGATGAATATCACTTCAAAATGTTGATGTTGACCAAAAATCTTGAGGTTTGATTGTATGTGGGCCATAATTGACTTTTGACCTAGTACAGTTGATTTTGAGGCATCTGGGCAATTGACTGACAAACTTCTTGTGCAAGGCATGAAACTTGACATGGATGATCTTGAGAACATATTGGGACCATTGAAAGCATTTGGGACCGTTGGACTTCAACTATCTTGATGAGGAGTGAAACCCTAGTTTGAAGCTTGTTGCCTTAGGAGGAGGATTTGTATGGTTAATCCTTAGGCATCCTTGAGCAAGTTGAGGACCTCAATTGGCATGTGTTGAGTAAAATGAGATGGAAAATTTTGGGATACAACAACTTCCCCTATTCAATCTTCTTAAACCTGAGGATGTTGATTGGCTGTCTGCCTTTTGTAATCTGAAGGTGGAAGATGATTGAACACTAGATTGCCCAGAAATTTGCACTCGTTTGAGATGGTGCTAGACTGTGTAGGTAGTATCAGGAATGGGCTTACAGGTTCCATTTGGAGGAGATGACGGAAGGTCACCGGAGATGGGCTTAAAGATGCCATCCGGAAGGTATGATGGAAAATCGTCGGAGATGGGCTTAAAGATTCCATCTAGAGGATGTTGATTTCCCAAGATATTCCTTTGATGAAAATTCCTGTTCCTGTCGTTGAGGAGGAATTTGCTGAGGAATGTTGGTCTTTGTCTTGGGAGAAATGGAATTTTAGGAACTTTAGTTGTCTGTTACTCTATTGGGGAATCATCTCTTAGTCGAGGAGATGAAAATGAACTGCTATCTGGTCGTGCTCCAGGCCTTACAGTGATTTGCTTAGGATAATAAGACTGACTGTTATCTGGTCGTGCTCCAGGTTTTAAAGGGACTTACTAGGGAGATGAGATTAAACTTGCTATCCGGTCGTGCTCCAGGCTTTGCAATCTTTAAACTGTTATCTAGTCGTGCTCTAGGCTTCAGAAGGAATTAAGTGGTTATCCGGTCGCATCCGGGTTTCAACTTGAATTTAAGGCATACTAACATCCGGTCATTTCCAAGCATCATAGTAATTGGCCGAGTAAACTGCTATCTGGTCGAATTCTAAGCTTTGCAGTACCTCATATTGTTATCTGGTCGTGCTCTAGAATTCACAGTGTCTTTTGCCGCAATATGGTCGTGCTCCAGACTTCACAGTGTCTTATACCGTTATCTGGTCATGCTCTAAGCTTCATAGTGTCTTATACAATCATCTGGTCATGTCCCAGGCTTCAGCAATTTGGAGAAATTAAGATATTATCCGGTTGATTTCTGGGCTTCATAGCTTGAATTTTAGATATACCACTATCTAGTCGATTCCAGGCTTCATGGTATTTTGGAGAAATTAAGATATTATTCGGTCGATTTACGGGCATCATAGCTTGAATTTGAGATATACCACTATCTAGTCGATTCCAGGCTTCATACTATTTTGTACTGTTATCCGGTCGTGTCCCAGGCTTCACAGTAAGATGTATTGTTGGTTGACTATTATCTGGTCAGTTTCCGAGATTCATAGCTTTTTTAACTGGAATAGAAATCTTAGTATCAATTTGACTGAACCAGGGAAAGGTCTCGAGTTGTCTTCAACTGGGAGAGAAATCTTAGTATCGATTTGACTGAACCCGGGAGAGGTCTCAGATTAACTTTGACTAGCATAGAAATCAGGGGAATCTTAGCGGTGATTCGACTGACCCAGACGAAAGTCTTAGAACATCTTCAACTAGAATAGAAACCTTAGTGTCGGTTTGGCTGAACCAGAGAAAATCATGAAAAGTGTTGGAATATCTTCAACTAGAATAGAAACCTTGGTGTCGGTTTGACTGAACCAGAGAGAATTTGTGCGAACTTGATTGTATCTTTCCTTGAAAGGTAAAGAGTTAGTCGTATGTAATGTCATGATGTATGAAATGTATTGAGTAATGATGTTCTCAAAATAAATGAGATTGTGCTGTATAATATGTATGCACATGCCATGATGTATGGGTATGCAATGCTATTGTGATATTCTCTAGCTGGGGAAAATAAATCCTGGACTGCTGTTGGAGAGTATAAGGAGTTGAGTTTTTCGTTTCCTGCTGGGGATAGTGACCGAAGATAATTAGCTGGGGATTTACATCCGTTCTTCTTGAGAACATTCTGCCGGAGGAGTGATAACGAGAAATCGTATCATATATTTACTATGAAATTAAACCGCTTTATATCGTATTGACCCGATTAACTCCCGAATACTCCGAGTTTTGTATGATTTTATGCAGGTACAACATATCTTAGCTCAAACTAGAAAGAAACATGAAATGTACAAGATTGCGGCCAAGACCAGAAGAGAAAAGATAAATCTGTCAAAAATCCAAAATTTGCTGCTATTACGGTCGTCACACACCCTTTCCACGACCGTAAGACACTTCAGAAGCATGTTACGACCGTCATGCATTAGCCACGACCGTAACACGCTATTTCATGGAATCTGCACATAACACACCAGCCACGACCGTAACAAGCATTTTATTAGTTATTTTGAACGTGCAGTACGTGGTCAAGTAACGAAGCATGCATGTGTGCCTTATTTTTCTCCAACGACCAAGACCACCTTCTCCTTATTTTTCTCAGCAAGCCAAGAATCTAGCAACGTGAAATATAATCCCAACTGTATTCATTCTCTATAAATAGCTTGGACTTCAAAGAAGAAAATACAGAGTTCAGTTCAGAAAATTCTTGCGGAAGCTCTGCCGATTTAAAACCCGATTCTATTTTCCGATTTTATTTTGTTCTTGTTATTCCCTTTCCTTTCAGAACCTTTAATAGCATTTCCAACATCAGGAAATTGCTATTGTAGTTAGGATTTCTTTCAAGCCTCAGCATTTTGTTTATTTAATTTTCATTCCGACGTTCGGATCTTAACGGCTTGTTGAAGAAGGATCTAGGATACTATTGCTTTTCAGGTTTTTATCGTATTCAATATAATTGCAATTTATTTATGTTAAACTTCTGTTCTTTATTTATAATGCATATGTTATTATTTTCTGATTTTATTTCCCGCATTTTAATTCCTAGCATTATGAGTAGCTAAATACCCGTAGTCGGGGTGTGATGAAATAACCGAATGAATTAATGTATTTCTAAGCTAAAACCTTAATTAACTTAATTTCTGGACGTGACTTTTTATAATTGAAAATTAAGCTTTTTGTTACGAGAGTAAGGAAAGTAAAATAGGGAGAAATCAAGACCACGAGAGTGTGAGGTTTTAACCGGATAGCTAAAGTTAGGCATTCGATTTAAATACAGCGAGAGCGCTTTAAAACAAATTAGATTTATTTAGTTTTTAAAAAGATGCTTTCTAAACACTTATGGGCTAGCGAGAGCAGACATTTGGCTTTAGGAGTATGATCCGAGGTAAGACCACGAGAGTGTGAATCGAGGGTTTTTAAACTGATAAGTACTACAGAACAATTTAAGTTAAATATTTTTATATGCTTAGGTACAATTTAATTCGCATAGGTTCAAAACATTACACTCCGACCACTTTAATATTATAATTCTTTTAATTGAATTTAGTTTCTCCTTTAGTTTTAAACTTCTAAAAACCAAACGTGACAATTTTCGCCTTAGCTAAACTAACCTGTTTCATAACACTAGAGTGATTACGAAGTCCCTGTGGGTTCGACATCTTTTTATTACTACCGCGCTAGACTGTGCACTTGCAGTTAAGATACCGTTAGACACATTAGGTCAATCGCACATCAAGTTTTTGGCGCCGTTGCCGGGGACTTTAGTTTAGTCACTAGTGTATTCTAAAAACAACGCTGTCTAGACTAGGGAAACTTTTTATATTTCCCTCTGTTGTATGCCAAACACTCGTTCTCGAAGCGAGCCTTTGCATCTACAAATTAACGATATCGAGCGTTACTTAAGATTAAGACGCCGAATTCAAGAATACCGATCTCTCAACAATCTTCCTCCGACTAAAATTCCTGATATCCCGTTACCAGAATTTATCCAAGAATCGACAATGACTGACGTACCAAATCCGCCTCGCGCTCTTAAGGACTACGCAGTTCCTTCGCAAGCGGAACCTCACAATAGCATTGCCGCTCCTGCTATTGCTCGAAACGATTTCGAGCTGAAACCTTCGCTTTTATCCGCCGTTCAGTAGAACCAATTTTCTGGATCTCCTACTAACGACCCTAACCTACATCTGTCAGTGTTTGTGCAGTACGCAGACACTGTAAAAGCGAATGGTGTAAACCCCGAGGCGATACGATTGCACCTATTTCCTTTTTCTTTAAGAGACAGAGCCCGAGCCCGGCTCCAATCTCTTCCTTCAAATTCAATCACCACATGGGATGAATTGAAGAAAGTCGTCTTGGCTAGATATTTCCCACCAAGCAAAACGGCTATGCTTAGAGCTAACATAAATGGTTTTAGACAAAAAGATAACGAATCACTTTTCGAAGCATGGGAACGGTACAAGGATATGATTAGACTCTGTCCTCATCATGGTTTAGAAGAATGGCTAATCATTCATACGTTTTATAACGGTCTCTTGTATAACACAAGATTGACTATAGATGCCGTTGCTGGTGGCGCACTGATGGATAAACCATATGCCGAAGCAAATCAACTTATCGAAAGTATGGCCCAGAACCACTATCAATGGGGAAGCGAAAGAGATAATGTGGAGAAATCCCAAACCAAAGGTGGAATGTCTGAAGTGAATATTCTGGACCAAGTCAATGCTAAAGTATAAGCTCTTGCTCAAAAGTTAGAAAACCTTACCACTACTCATGCAGCTACCGTAGCTGCAGTTGTCAAACTTGCGATCTATGTGGTCTTCAATCACATCCTGCTCCAGAATGCCCACTTCTAACGGGAGTTCCAGCTGAACAAGCAAATTACGTACAAGGGAACCCTTATAGCAATACCTATAACCTTGGTTGGAAAAATCATCCGAATTTTTCATACAAAAGTAACAACGCGTTATACGCACCTGGACAAGCTCCTGCCACACCACCCGGTTATCCAAAAGCTATCCCAAATCATCCTGGTAATGGACCTAATACTCCTAGGAAATCTAACCTAGAAATCATGATAGAACACTTCATTGCTTCCCAAGCTCAGACTAATAAAGACGTTATAAATCAGAATTTACAGACTAATGAGCAGATAAAACAATTAACTAGCAAAGTTGATGCTTTAGCCACCCATAACAAGATGCTTGAGACGCAAATTTCACAGGTAGCTCAACAACAAGCACCTACTACAGCACCGGCTAGAATATTTCCTGGTCAACCACAGCCCAACCCAAAAGGACATGCTAATGCTGTGATACTGAGAAGTGGAAAAGAACTCGACAGACCTGTTGACCAAAGACTAGAAAGTCCAGCCATGTACCAAAAACAGAGCGAGCCGACTAAAAAAGCCAATGAACCTAAAGAAAAAGAAAAGGAATATGAAACTCAAGAGGCAGTGGAGCAAGAAAAGCTTTATGTACCTCCACCACCTTATAAACCACAAATTCCGTATCCTCAGAGACTTACAAATTCCAAAACGATGGGCCAATTCAAGAAATTCGTTGAACTTCTGAAACAACTCAATATCACAATACCTTTTACAGAAGCCATCACTCAGATGCCCTCGTACGCTAAATTTCTCAAGGAAATTCTATCTAACAAGAAAAAGATAGAAGATAACGGAACAGTTACACTCACTGCCGAGTGTAGCGCGATCATTCAAAACAATATGCCTCCTAAGTTAAAAGACCCAGGTAGTTTCTCTATACCTTGTAATATTGGAAAGTTTGTCATAGACAAAGCTCTATGTGACTTAGGAGCAAGTATTAGCGTCATGCCCCTATCTATCTGCAAAAAGCTAGAGATGGGAGAACTCAGACCCACGAAAATGTCCGCTCAATTAGCTGACCGATCAGTTAAATACCCTGTAGGTATACTGGAAAATGTTCCAGTTAGAATAGGTCAATTCTATATCCCGACCGATTTCATCATCATGGAAATAACCGAGGACTCAGTTACCCCTATCATATTAGGAAGACCCTTCCTAGCCACCACCAGAGCTATAATTGATGTCAAGAAGGGCAGACTAACATTCGAAGTTGGAGAAGAAAAAGTGGAATTCATCCTTACTCAATTCTTACAAGCACCAGCCATGAACGACAAATGCTATCTTCTAGATGTCATAGAGGAGTGCGTAAGAGAGATGGAAGCAGAACAGACGAAATATTCTGAGATAATGGAAATCCAAACCCCTCCAATATTCGAAAATGATGACAGTCTAAACGAAAGCTTAGCACTCACGCCCGATCATATGCCATGCCCGAAGAACCCCAGTGTAGAATTGAAAATCTTACCTAAGAGTCTAAGAAACAAATTCCTTGATACCGAACACACGTGACCAGTAATAGTAAACTCCAACTTAGGAAAGCTCGAAACTAAAAAACTTTTAGACGTCCTAAGGAGGTACCCAACCGCACTAGGTTATAACATATCCGATTTGAAAGGAATATGTCCTTCAATTTGTATGCACCGTATTATGCTAGAAGAGAATTGTAAAACCTCTAGAGAACCTCAAAGAAGGATTAACCCGATTCTTAGCACTGTAGTCAGAGATGAAATTACAAAGCTTATGGAAGCTGGAATCATATACCCGATCTCTGATAGTAAGTGGGTGAGCCCAGTACACGTGGTGCCCAAGAAAGGAGGTATCGCCGTTGTTAAGAGCGCAAAAGACAAACCAATAACGCAAAGAGTAGTCAATGGACATAGAGTGTGTATAGATTATAGAAAACTAAACAAAGCCACTCGTAAAGACCATTTTCCTCTACCCTTCATAGACCAAATGCTAGAACGGTTAGCCAAACATTCCTATTTCTGCTATCTAGACGGTTACTTCGTATTCTTTCAAATTCCCATTCACCATGACGATCAAGAAAAGACTACTTTTACGTGTCTGTATGGAACGTTCGCATATAGACGAATGCCTTTCGGATTGTGTAATGCCCCAGTGACCTTCCAACGATGTATGATGTCAATCTTTGCAGATTTTATAGACAACATCATGGAAGTGTTCATGGATGATTTCTCAGTGTGCGGGGAAAGTTTCGAAGGATGCCTATCAAACCTAGAGAAAGTCTTAGAAAGATGTGTAAAAGTAAACCTCGTGCTCAATTGGGAAAAATGCCATTTCATGGTCAGAGAAGGAATCGTACTAGGACATGTCATATCCAATAAAGGGATTGAAGTTGACAAAGCCAAAATAGAAGTCATAAAAGAACTTCGACCACCTAAGACCGTTAGAGAAATACGAAGCTTTTTAGGACACGCCGGTTTTTACCTGCGATTTATTAAAGATTTCTCAAAAATTACTAAACCACTTACCGGTCTGTTAATGAAAGACGTTGAGTTCGTATTTGACGATGATTGTCATAAAGCATTTGAAACTCTAAAATCATCCCTTATCACCGCACCAATCATGCAACCACCCGATTGGAATTTACCCTACGAAATCATGTGCGACGCGAGTGATTACACCGTAGGCGCAATTCTTGGACAAAGGAAGGACAAGAAACTACACGCCATTTACTACGCTAGTAGAACGCTAGACCCAACCCAAATGAACTACGCCACGACTGAGAAAGAGCTGTTAGCAGTCGTCTTCGCGCTTGACAAATTCTGTTCCTATCTAGTAGGAGCGAAAATCATCATCTACACGGACCACGCTGCTATAAGATATCTATTAAATAAGAAAGATGAAAAACCAAGGCTCCTCAGATGGATCCTACTTTTGAAAGAATTTGACTTAGATATTAAGGATAAAAAAGGGACCGAAAACATCATAGCGGATCACTTGTCAAGATTCGAAGATATAAAACCTGAACAAGTGCCGATTAACGACGATTTTCCATATGAACAACTGATAGCCCAAATAAGGAGCGACCTGGCTCAGTTAAACCTAAACGAACCAAAACCCAAGGAAGCCGTAAAAGCAATCCATGCAACCATGGGACTGCCATGGTATGCCGACATAGTTAACTATCTAGCTGCAAACGCGCTCCCACCAGACCTTACCTACCAACAGAAAAAGAAATTTTTCCACGATCTCAAATACTACTATTGGGACGAACCCTTACTGTTTAAAAGAGGACCAGACGGAATCTTCCGTCGATGCATACCCGAAGAAGAGATAGAAGATGTCATTTCCCACTGTCATTCATCTCCTTACGGGGGACACGCAAGCACTTCCAAAACTTGTGCAAAGATCTTACAAGCCGGCCTATTCTGGCCTAATCTATGGAAATATGCCCACATCGCTGTTAGAAATTGCGACCGGTGTCAACGCACCGGTAATATTTCAAGACGCGATGAAATGCCTCAAAGAGGAATCCTAGAGGTAGAAATCTTCGACGTATGGGGAATTGATTTCATGGGACCCTTCCCATTTTCTTTTGGAAACAAATATATACTCGTCGCGGTCGATTATGTTTCAAAATGGATCGAGGCTATAGCCTCTCCTACAAATGACACACGAGTGGTAATCAAACTCTTTAGAAACATAATCTTTCCAAGATTCGGTGTACCGAGACTTGTCATTAGTGACGGTGGCTCCCATTTCATCTCAAAGATATTCGACAAATTACTATTTAAGTATGGAGTGAAACATCGTATAGTGACACCATACCACCCACAAACTAGTGGACAAGTCGAAGTCTCAAACAGAGAAATCAAGCAGATCTTAGAAAAAACTGTAGCCACATCTAGGAAAGATTGGTCATCAAAGCTCAACGAAGCTTTATGGGCCTATAGGACGGCCTACAAGACCCCTATAGGAACTACACCCTTCAAGCTCGTATACGGAAAATCCTGTCACCTCCCAGTAGAATTAGAACACAAAGCGTATTGGGCAATTAAAACGCTCAACATGAACTACACTGCTGCGGGATAAAAACGAGTCCTGGATTTAAATGAATTAGAAGAATTAAGATTAGATGCTTACGAGAATGCTAAAATATACAAAGAGAGAACTAAAAAATGGCATGATAAGCGTTTATCTAGGAAATAATTTAGTGTGGGAGATGTCGTACTATTATTTAACTCAAGACTTAGGCTCTTCCCTGGTAAATTAAAATCTAGATGGTCAGGTCCGTATGAAATTACAAAAGTGTTCCCTAGCGGAGCAATAAAAATTAAGGGTAGAAATACTGACCCGTTTACAGTAAACGGGCAGCGGTTAAAACAATACAATAACATTGAAAATATAGACTATACGAATAGTCTAAGACTTTTAGAATTGCCCAATATTTCACCCGAATAATCTGCTGCTAGGCACTATGTCAGGCTTTTGACGTTGAAAACAGCGCTAAGTGGGAGGCAACCCACTTATTTGTTAATTGTTATTTGATTCTATTTATTTATTTATTATACTTTTCGTTTTTGCATTTGTTCCTATTTAAGTTTTATTTTTCATTTTCTTTCTTTTGTTATAATTTTCATAAAACTGCTGCTGATTTCAAAATAATTTTAATTGCCACAGGATTTCTGAAAAGTTTTTGTTTCTCTTCTACCTTCTCTCCTGACTTGTTTCCCTGACTAACACTAACCATGGAACCAAAACCACATAATTTCTTGGAAACCACCTTTAGGGGTAGAAACCAAAAGAGAAAATTCGAGGAATCATCAAAAAGAAACATTGGTATGACACTTTATTATGATGAACCCACTATGAATGCTTTAGGTATATTGGATAGTATTCTGTACTTGTTTAACCAGCTGGGGTGGGAAAAATCCCACATTAAGAATAGGTTTGTCACCTACCGTGAGCTCACCTTTGAATTTCTAAGCTCACTAGTCCATATACCCGAACATGGAAAAGGAACCCGAAAAGGATTTATAAGTTTTCGTCTCTTTGGCATTGATTTTGTTTACACTCATAAGGAACTAGCTGACCTGTTAGGATTCCCTAGCGGCCCTTTTGCTTACTCTACTGCCCAGTTTGAACTGATGGATATTGAGCTAGATTACTTTTGGGGGACTTTAACTGGTAATTATCACCCTGATCCGGATAACATGGATAATGATGAGATACATAACCCTGCCATCCGCTACTTTCATAAGATTCTAGCCCACAATGTATTCAGGAAAGAGGAGAATAGTACTGCAGTGTCTAAGGACGATATATTTTTACTATATTGTATGAACCAAGGCCAACCCGTTAATGCCGTGCCATTCCTAATGCAAACCTTTTACCGCATTATCGATAACTCTGATGAACCAATCATCATAGGTGGCCTGGTCACAATGATTGCAAATGCCCTCGGCCTTAGATACCAGCTGAATAGGTGCCCACATTTTGGTACGATTCGTCCTATGAATATTGATTTTTGCTTTGACCGCCATATAATAGCAAACCATGATCATCCACCTTATGAGTATTTGATAAGAGATGAAGTTGTAAACCTATTCACCCTTCCAAACCATAACAAAGTAAGTGTCCATAACCGTGATAACTGGCTTTATGAGCTAAACCCACCCGACCACCCTCCTACACCTGAGACACCACAAGATTATCAAATTTATGATGATGTTATGTCCGACATGGATGACCCTGAGACTCCTCCTGGTTACTATGAAAACTTCAACATGGCAGAGGCCGATGAAGCCTCTGAAACAACCAAGAAGGATTACACTGATAATCTGAATAAAATTGTTACCACACTTGATACCTACCAGACTAACATTAATGGAATAAAAGACGAAATAAAAAGCATGTGTCAGGAGATAATCGGATTAACTGACATAACCGTGGAGCAATTTTATCACATTCATAATACACTCGAAGACATAAAAACAAAGCTTGGATGAACTCACAAAAAGAAGCTCTAATTTTATATTTCCTTTTGTTTTGTTTCTAGGAAATTTCCCATTTTCACATATTTTCAGTTTCGTTTTAATTTGGAACAAATTTACTTTTATGTAGTTTTTGAATTTCTGGTGTTGAACAAGCAAATTTATGGAATCAAAGTTTCAGTTATTTAGTATTCATTTGCTAGTTTCATGTATGCCAATTATAATGCTATACATAAAATTGCGAGCTTTGCTCTGATCGATTGATGTTTTGATGTTTTGGAATATATATTTGCATTTGCTTGGTATAACACTGAATGTATACTGCTATTGAAATGCCTCTGTGTAAAGATAGGATGTTGCAGAATTGGTACAGAACTGTCTGCTAAAAATTACATATTTTGCTGCTGTTACGACCGTCATGCCTGTGTTACGACCGTAACACGGGTTATATCAGTAACCCCTATAGCAGACAAAAGCTCTTATTCTTCAACCTTTCCCTCTTCCTCCACTACTTCAAAACTGTCCCACTACCTCCATCAATCCCCATTCACACCACTTAACTCACCATTATTCTCCACTAATTTTCAAATTTCCCATTACTTTCCCTCATTATATATACATCTCATAAACCGTATCCCTCACCAATTCCAACCCACAACCCACTCCCTCTAACACTATTGCATGCAAAAATGGCAAACGTAAACCAGCAAATTCCAGGCATCCACTTACACGATGGTGAACAAGGTGAAACCCAACGCACGAAGTTCTTGAAGTTTCAACGCCGAGGCCTCCATCCCACTAGGTACGTCGACATTGACTGCCTCAGAGACCTTGGATTGCTTCAAAGTGTCCAACATCTCCTACAAAATGTCAACCTTTGGACCCTCTGTAGCCAGCCCCAACCCACGTACGAGAATCTCACTCTCGAGTTCCTCAGTTCCTTATGCTACATCACTCCTAATGGTACAACAAATCAACTTACTGGTGCGGTAAGGTTTCGCATTTTCGGAACCGAATACGACTTCTCTCAGAATGCATTCGGTCGATTACTCGACTTCTGTACTGATGAAGGCGCTCACCTCCGTGTACCTGACACCTTCCATGAGGAATCCTTTAATCTATGGCATAGCTTGACCAACAACCATGCTAACTCCTACGATCACCTCAATGCCACACAAATTCATAATCCCGCCATTCGCTATTTCCATCGCATCCTGTGCAACACCATTTTCGCAAGGGACAGTAACCATAAGCTCAACTCCAAAGAGATATTCTTCATGCACTGCGCGTTCACTGATCAGAAAATCAATGTTGCACCCTTCCTCTTGGCCCATATTCATTCCATTTTCACTCTAGGCGGCAAACCTTTCTACTTCGGAGGGCTTGTCACTTCTATTGCCTTGGCTTTGAATCATGGCGACACCGGTTTTGCTCACCTTGGACCATTGCAAATCTGCTAATCTCATTCACGAGCGGGACGACGGAAAGTTCAATCCTGTGATCTGGAACGTTGTTTATTCTAACATTGTTCTGCCTTGCAGGGACCGTATCTATGCATAAAATCGTGCCAATTGGCTATTTGATGCCCCTGACGGCCATGCTCCCGTGCACGATGACCAGCGGATGCTCCAACTGACGAGATCCAGGAGGAATTGGACCGCGAAGCACCTGCTCCCGACATTCCTGAGTCCTCTTCTGCACCACATACTTTCACTATAGAGGACATCCTCAGAGCCCTCCATCAGCAAAATCATATGGGTGTAGCTCTTGAATGGAAGCATCAGGAGCAGTATGACACTCTATATGCACAGAACATCCAAATTCTGAGCGGCCAGCGCAACGCCAACGAGAAGCTGGACGAGGTTTTATCTGAGCTTAACGCCTTACGGATGGAAGTAAGCGCTCTTGGCTCGTATGATACCGACCTTGAAGCCACACCTACCCGACACTCCCGCACCCGTAGCAGAGGCAGAGGCCACCAGTAGTTTTCTTTTGTTTTTGTTTCTGTATTTCATTCATTTCCCTTTCCGTACCGTTTTTCTATTTGTAATCCTTCCTACCATATATCATGACATTGAGACAATGTTTGATATAGTGTGGGAGAGGCACTATGCTTTTCATTCCGCATTTTCTTCATGTTGCAAATTCTAGTAATTTTATGGTAATTTTATGATATTTTCAAGTTTTTCAAGTTTACCCCGTATTATAAGCCATACCAAAAACTTCTCTGTTCGCATAGCTCGACATACCTACCTTAAACGGAAACTTAGTTAGGAAGACGAGAACGAGTAAACAAAATCAATACGATTATGACACCGCAAACATCCTGCTTATGTAACCCGTATAAAAAAAAATTTATACGTACACCTCGATTTTTAAGTTCCGAAGTAACCCCTAGTAGTTTATACTAGCAGTCAGCACCGTCTGGACACAAACCACGTGGGGAGCCGATGAATATAAGTGTTTGATACCTAATCAATGAAACACCCTTCTCATATCGATGCTAAGCAAATAAAATCTTGCGCCAAAAGACAAAGATCGCATACGAGACATAAGTATAAGAGAAGAAGTCCATTGTTGGTTGGTTCAGAGGTATCTGGTTCTGAACTTGGTAGGGCGTGCTACGGCTCGATCCCCTGCAACCTCTGATTCGGAAAAATATAGGGTAACCACATCCGTGTACCAGACCCCGTGACAAAAATAGGATCAAAGTCACTAACCGGCTACTCCACTACGTGCGTGCAAAGACAAAGGGCTTAATGTGAATGCGCCAAAACGAAACCGGGCGAAAAAGCAAGAGAGGATCAAGGTTGAAATGTGACGAAACGATTAAGCGGTTTGTTAAAGTGGAAATACGCGACTCAATTGTGTCATTGGCGTATCACTGACGTTTTACTCAAGTACCGGCCGACTGACGATTGGTTTTATGTGTTTTATCTCGAAAATCAAAGGTATGTCATGCATGTGCGCCTGACGAACACTTGTCCGATTTTTACGACTATTTGCTTGAGGACAAGCAAAGGTTTAAGTATGGGAGAATTTGATAATGAGAAATCGTATCATATATTTACTATGAAATTAAACCGCTTTATATCGTATTGACCCGATTAACTCCCGAATACTCCGAGTTTTGTATGATTTTATGCAGGTACAACATATCTTAGCTCAAACTAGAAAGAAACATGAAATGTACAAGATTGCGGCCAAGACCAGAAGAGAAAAGATAAATCTGTCAAAAATCCAAAATTTGATGCTATTACGGTCGTCACACCCTTTCCACGACCGTAAGACACTTCAGAAGCGTGTTACGACCGTCATGCATTGGCCACGACTGTAACACGCTATTTCATGGAATCTGCACGTAACACACCAGCCACGACCGTAACAAGCATTTTATTAGTTATTTTGAACGTGTAGTACGTGGTCAAGTAACGAAGCATGCATGTGTGCCTTATTTTTCTCCAACGACCAAGACCACCTTCTCCTTATTTTTCTCAGCAAGCCAAGAATCTAGCAACGTGAAATATAATCCTAACTGTATTCATTCTCTATAAATAGCTTAGACTTCAAAGAAGAAAATACAGAGTTCAGTTCAGAAAATTCTTGCGGAAGCTCTACCGATTTAAAACCCGATTCTATTTTCCGATTTTATTTTGTTCTTGTTATTCCCTTTCCTTTCAGAACCTTTAATAGCATTTCCAACATCAGGAAATTGCTATTGTAGTTAGGATTTCTTTCAAGCCTCAGCATTTTTTTTATTTAATTTTCATTCCGACGTTCCGATCTTACCGGCTTGTGGAAGAAGGATCTAGGATACTATTGCTTTTCAGGTTTTTATCGTATTCAATATAATTGAAATTTATTTATGTTAAACTTCTGTTCTTTATTTATAATGCATATGTTATTGTTTTCTGATTTTATTTCCCGCATTTTAATTCCGAGCATTATGAGTAGCTAAATACCCGTAGTCGGGGTGTGATGAAATAACCGAATGAATTAATGTATTTCTAAGCTAAAACCTTAATTAACTTAATTTCTGGCCGTGACTTTTTATAATTAAAAATTAAGCTTTTTTTTACGAGAGTAAGGAAAGTAAAATAGGGAGAAATCAAGACCACGAGAGTGTGAGGTTTTAACCGGATAGCTAAAGTTAGACATTCGATTTAAATACAGTGAGAGCGCTTTAAAACGAATTAGATTTATTTAGTTTTCAAAAAGATGCTTTCTAAACACTTATGGGCTAGCGAGAGCAGACATTTGGCTTTAGGAGTATGATCCGAGGTAAGACCACGAGAGTGTGAATCGAGGGTTTTTAAACTGATAAGTACTACATAATAATTTAAGTTAAATATTTTTATATGCTTAGGTACAATTTAATTCGCATAGGTTCAAAACATTACACTCCGACCACTTTAATATTATAATTCTTTTAATTGAATTTAGTTTCTCCTTTAGTTTTAAACTTCTAAAAACCAAACGTGATAATTTCTGCCTTAGCTAAAATAACCTGTTTCATAACACTAGAGTGATTACAAAGTCCCTGTGGGTTCAACATCTTTTTATTACTACCGCGATAGACTGTGCACTTGCAGTTAAGATACCGTTAGACACATTAGGTCAATCGCACATCAAGGAGACTCTGTCTGAGAATAATCCTGCGGGGGAATGACTCTGTGGGGAAGATAGATACTCTGTTGGAAGATCTGCTGATTTGGAGAAGTAAACTCAGCTGGGGATGAACTTCCATTGCTGGAGAGAAGAGCTCCGTTGGAGATCAAACTTCCATTGTCAGAGAAATAAACTCTGCTTGGGAGATGGCTTTATTAACTGCTCATGGTTATAAAACTCGACTGGGGAATGCAAATATCAGCTTTCTGAAGGATCCTGCTGGGGAAGAAATTCCTTCTTGGCGATACGGAGGTTGGACCTTAGTTGTCTCGGCTCTGTGGGGAATATAGGTATCACTGGCTTGTATGTGATAGCGACTTCGCTTCCAACTGTCTTTGGCCCTTGTACCATTATAGACGGGGTAACTGTCGGTATTTAGGTTTTGTACCAGTTTCTTTGAGTTCTTAGTAACTATCTTTCTATTTTATATGCAGATATTTGTGAACAGTAATCATATTCAAATGAATATGTCAAGAATAAAACATTGGACGTTTTTTTTTTGCAAAATAAAACATAAAACGAAAAAAATAAACACAGAGTTTTGTACTCAAAAGACGCTTTGTATTGATTTGAAATTTTCCTATAACAGGCATTTTTTACATGGAGGTTGATGCTCTAGTAAGAGAACTCCACTGTAAAAATGGAAATTATTACATAAATTGTGTACAAAAAGAAAACAACTATGTGTAGTGATCCTATTGGGTTTCAATTCTGCTATTGCCCCTATGTCTTCGAGCATCTCATCACTTTGCTGCTTGGTGAAGCTGACTGGATTGATCAGTACCGTTTGAGCTTGATATCTGATTATTAAGGTCTGATCGCAAGGTGATCCAATGGGATACAGTGATACGCTTTAATTCCATAATTTTTTCCTGGACCGCCCTTTCGGGTTTTCAGTCCACCGGGATACCCTTTTTTGCCCAAGCTGCCCTGTCGGGTTTTCGACTTGCCGGGTGTACAAATTTTTTTCATTTTTTTATCCCTAATTTTTGCCCGAACCCTTTTGGTTCGCCGGGATGCCCTTATTTTTGCCTAGGTATGTCAACCTAGTGGGTCTTTATTATGCGTAGTATCTTTTCACTATGTCCGCATTGACAGGGTGTGGAAGGTCGTCACCATCCATGGTGGTCAAAATCATGGCTCCACCGGAAAATATGTTCTTGACTACAAATGGTCCCTCATAGGTGGGAGTCCATTTTCCCCTGGGATCACCTTGCGGCAGTATGATGCACTTGATTACCAAATCCCCTACTTGATACACTTGTTTTCTGACTTTCTTATTGAAGACCTTGATCATCCGTTTCTGATGCATTTGACCATGGCAGACAGGAGTAAGTCTTTTCTCATTGATTAAGTTCAATTGATCAAGTCGAGTCTAGATCCAATCGTCTTCGCTCAAACCTGCATCCTTCATAATCTGTAGAGAAGGGATCTGGACCTCCATGGGTAGGACATCCTCCATGCCATATACCAGAGAATAGAGTGTTTCCCCTATCGACGTATGTGCTGAAGTACGGTACCCGTGAAGAGCAAACAGTAACATCTCGTGCCAGTATTTGTATGTCATCATCATCTTCTATATGATCTTTTTAATATTCTTATTAGCAGCTTCGACAACCCCATTCATCTTCGGCCGGTAAGGAGAAGAGTTGTGATGCTGAATCCTGAACTGTTTACAGAGTTCAGTGATCATCGAGTTGTTGAGATTAGTACCATTATCCGTGATGATTCTCTCAGGGATACCATAACTACAAACCAAGTTATGCTTGATGAACCATGCCACCACATTCTTTGTAATCGTAGCAAAGGAGGCAGCCTCGACCCACTTCGTGAAGTAATTAATGGCCACTAGAATGAAGCGATTCCCGTTGGACACGGTATGTCTGATCTCGCCGATCATGTCAATCCCCCATATTTCAAAGGGCACGGAGCTGTCAAAACATTCAAGGGAACTGGAGGTACATGCACCTTATCAGCATAGATTTGGAACTTGTGACAGGTTTGAGAATGTTGATAACAGTCGGCTTCCATAGTGGACCAGTAGTATCCTTCCCGTAGAATCTTCTTCGCCATGGTATGTCCACTGGAATGAGTGGCAAAGCTACCTTCGTGTAGGTCTTCCATGATCCTCTCTACTTCGCTCTTGTCTACACACCGCAGTAAGGTAGAGTCATGATTGCGCTTATAGAGGATTCCATTGCTGAGGAAGAACTTTGCAGCAAACCTTCTCAGAAATTTCTTGTCATTAACATATGCCTCTTTGGGGTATTCTTGAGCCTCGAGATACCTTTTCACCTCATGAAACCAAGGTTTTTCGGCTACCTCCTCATTATCGATCTCACAACAGTATGCCGGTTCATCCAACCTCTCAATAGTGATTTGGGGAGCTTCATTGTCCCACCTGACCTTGAACATTGACGACATAGTAGCTAGCGCGTCCTCTAACTGATTCTCTTCTCGTGGGAAATGTTCAAAGGTGATCTCTTCAAAATGCGGCAGTAGTGTCAGTACATGTTCTCTATAAGGGATAAGGTTCGGGTGTTTCGTATCCCACTCGCCTTTGATCTAACTTATCACCAAAGCAAAATCCCCGTATACACTCAAGAACTTGATCCTTAGGTCAATAGCAGCTCTAAGACCCATGATACACGCTTCATACTCTGCCATGTTGTTGGTACAGTTGAAACATAATCGGGCAGTGAATGGAGTATGACAGCCCTCGGGAGATATGATTATAGCGCCAATGCCTTTACCCAGTGCGTTTGAGGCTCCATCAAAAAACATAGACCATCAGGATCCTTCCTCAGGTACTTCATCCGGTCCAGGTTCGTCACAGCCGGTTACTAGCATGATGTTCTCATCCGGGAACTCAAAATTCATGGACTGGTAGTCATCCACGGCTTGATGTGCCAAATGATCAGCTAACACACTTCCCTTGATTTCTTTTTGGGTTGTGTATTGGATGTCGTACTCGGTTAAGATCATTTTTCATCTTGCTATTCTTCCTGAGAGAGCGGGCTTCTTGAAAATGTACTTGATCGGATCCATCTTAGATATCAACAAAGTAGTGTCGGTCAACATGTAATGTCTTAGTCGGCGAGTAGCCCATGCCAAAGCGCAACAAGTTTTCTAGAGCAGTGAGTATCGTGTTTCATAGTCGGTAAATTTTTTGCTAAGGTAGTATATTGCGTGCTCTTTTCGACCAGACTCGTCATGCTGCCCCAGGATACACCCCATTGAATTATCTAGCACTGTTAAGTACATTATCAAAGGTCTTCCTTCAGTTGGAGGCATCAGAATATGAGGTTCTTGGAGGTATTGCTTGATTCTGTCAAAGGCGACCTGGAATTCGTCATTCCATTTTACCACTTGATCTTTCTTTAGAAGCTTGAAGATTATCTCACAAGTAGCAGTCAGATGTGAAATGAATCGGGCAATGTAATTTAGGCATCCCAAGAAACCTCTAACTTCCTTCTCAGTGCGGGGAGCCGACATCTCTTGTATGGCCTTCACCTTTTCAGGGTCTACTTGAATACCTTTGTCACTGACGATGAATCCCAGAAGCTTACCAGACCTTACCCCGAAGGTGCACTTGTTAGGATTTAACCTCAGCTCGTACGTCTTCAACCTATGAAACCGCTTTTGTAGATGATCAAGATGTTCTTCCTCAGTTTAAGACCTGGCTATCATGTCATCGACGTAAACCTCTATCTCATGGTGAATCATGTCATGGAATAGAGCTACCATAGCTCGCTGATAAGTTTCCCCAGCATTCTTCAACCCAAACGGCATCACCTTGTAGCATAAAGTGCCCCACTGTGTAACAAAGGTTGTCTTCTCCATGTCTTCAGGTGCCATCTTGATATGATTGTAGCCAGAGAAACCGTGCATGAAGGAAAAGACTGTGTTGTACGGTGTTGTCAACCAGAACATCGATGTGGGGAAGCGGGAAATCATCATTGGGGCTTGCTCTGTTCAGGTCTCTGTAATCCACACACATTCGTACTTTACCATCTTTCTTAGGTACTGGAACCACATTAGCAACCCACTACGGATAGGAGGTGACAACTAAGAACCCTGTGTTGAACTGCTTCATAACCTCTACTTTAATCTTCTCTGACATCTCAGGGCGCATATGACAGACCTTTTGCTTTACCGGAGGGCAGTCTTCTTTAGTCGGCAGACGATGAACCACTATATCTGTATCTAGTCCCGACATGTCTACATATGACCAGGAGAAGATTTCAACATACTCATGTAACATCTGTACCAACCGCTATTTGACACTAAGCTCTAGATTTACACCTATCTTAACCTCTTTTCTGTCTTCCTTTGTACCCAAGTTCACTGTCTCAACCGGATCTTCATGAGGATGTATGGCCCTTTCTTCCTGCTGTAATAGCCTAGCAAGTTCTCCGGGTACCTCACAATCTTCCTCACCTTCGTCCTCGACTTGGTTGATTGGATTTTCAAAGTCATAATGAGCAGTAGCAGAACTGCTATCAATGGGATCCAAAGTGGATATGGATCTTCATTTGGATACGCGAGTGTGTGTAAGAGCATAGCTATATAGACAGAATAAAAGAAAAGAAAGACAGAGAGCGCAAAATTTGTATGCAAACGTCCAATGCTTTATTGATGTCATATGAAAATGAAACATGATAACCCTCACAAATAGAACCATTGTTCCCCAGGTAAGACACATGGCTATAGAGTTTATATTGTTTTTAAATTACATATCCGAAAAATTAGAAAGACAATTACTCCTGAACAAAAGTAATCGGTACAAAGTCCTTGACAGTCTAGATACTGAGTCTGCCGTTGGTAGTCGGGAAGATCTAGTTGTCAATGTCGGAATCACCATCACTGTCACCTGTAGCAGAAACAATATCAATAGCATTGACTCCCGAACCATGTTTGGGCATAGGAGCATTGATAATGTTGGGAGTCTCCGGGGGACCAAATTCAATCTCCTTAGCATCGATCAGATCTTGTACTTTATTCTTCAAAGCCCAGCAGTCATTGGTATCATGGCCTTGACTTTCCGAATGGTAAGCACAATGAGCATTCGGTTTATAGTAAGGAGAGGTGGTGTTAGGGTTCCTCGGAGCTTCCCTCAGAGTAACCAGATTGGATTTCAGCAACTGAGGTAAAACCTGAGACAACGTCATGTTGATCTGAGTGAACTGTCTAGCTGGTCTTTCTGTTCTTGGCTGATTATTTCTTTGCTGAGCAGGTGCAGGTTTGGAAATCATAACATCCCCTACCGCTGGACAGCGCTCGATTTGATTCTGATTCTTTTGGTTATAGACAACACTGACTTTCTTTTTACCCGCAAAAGGCTTCCTTACAGCACTAGAAGAGGCATCCTTCTAAATTTTTCCACTTCGGATTCCAGCTTCCACTCTTTCTCCAGTTAAGATCAGTTCAGTAAAACCCGCCGATGAACTTCCAATCAGATGGTTGATGAATGGCCCAGTCAAAGTTCCCAGAAACATATCCACGAGCTCCTTGTCAGCCAAGGGAGGTTGAACTCCTCCAACCAAATCTCTCCACTTCTGAGCATAATCCTTGAAACCCTCGTTCGAACCCATAGACAGATTTTGGAGTTGTGTACGGGTGGGAGAGAGTTATGCATTATACTGATATTGCTTATAAAATGCAGCAGCAAGGTCTTCCCAATAACGAACATTGGATCTTTCCAGCTGATAGAACCAATCAAGTTGTGTTCCAGACAGACTGTCTTGGAAGAAGTGAACCCACAAGTCTTTGTCGGCAGTATGAGGTTGTATCTTCCTCATGTAGGAACGAAGATGCATTTTAGGACAAGAGACCGCATCATACTTAGAAAATATCGGTGCCTTGAATTTTGGGGGGATGAGAACCCCAGAGACTAGACCCAACTCTTCAAAATCCAGCCCAGGAACCTTCTGGATTTCCATAGCACTCAGACGCTCTTCTAGCTGCTTATACCTTTCATCAGCCGGAGGGTACTGCTCCTCATTATAATCAGTTTCATTGTCAGAATCTTTAGGACTAGGGTCCTCTTCTATGGCTTCACCCTATTGATTCTCTCCCTCTTTAGATGAAGAAGCTAAACCAACAACCCGTCTTGGCGGCCCTCTGAACCTTCTGCTCATATGTGCCACACCGGTTGTCCTCTTAGTCTTCTTAGTGTTCTTCTTAACAATTAGAGCCTTCAGCTCTTCATGTCCTTTGTCCAGAGCCACAATCATTTGCTGGAACTGCGTGTTCTGAGTCTGAAGATCTTTCACAGTTTGTTCAAGAGCCATTTCTGAAATAAACAGCGGAGGAGATGAGAAACCTGTTATGAATGCTGTTATGCAATCATATGTATGATATGTATGCCATGTTTTCAAGGGTTCTTAAAGGCTCAAATTTGCTTTAACAAAAAGGAACAAACGTGAATTGTATTAGTAAACTTGAATTGTTACAAAGAATGTATTTTGAGAGTATAATTAAGCAAAATAAAACAAAAAAAGACTAGGTTTCCCATGGGCACATCCTCTTTGGCGTGATGTAGGAGTTGATATTCCTCTCTTCATGAAGTAGCCTAGTGAGTTCCAAGACCTTCTTCTTGTTGGCGTAGAATTGGGCTTCAAATGTATCCCGCTCCTCTTTAAGCTGAACCCAGGACTTTTGTAACTCTTCGTGATCAGTTGGCATGTCTGGATGAAGAACAAGATGAGGAGTGTCTCCCTCGGCAACTGGTTCCATAATCATAGGTCGGATAGTAGGATAAGGCATCATAAGAGTTTGAGCACGGGCTCGTACCCATCTGAGATAAGGCTCGAGAGGTATGGAATTCTTATGCCCAAGTGTCTTGCTGTCAACCCTATGTACTATACTCCAAGCTTGTATGAACCTTTTGCGGTAACCCTGAAGATCATTCTCATAGTTGAAGGCGATTCCTTGAATAAGTGTATCCTGAGGACCATCCTTTCTCGCATAACCAAACTGTTGTAATGCTAAGCAAGGGTTATAAGTGATTCTTCCCCTAATGCCTAAGAGAGGGACATTAGGGAATTCACCACAACGATTGATGATAGTAACATATTCTGAGAACCGTGAACACCAATGAATATCGGTATGCGTAAGGGACATTCGTCGATGAGACCATCTCTTACCCTGTTCATTCTTCAAAGTAGATCTGGGTAGGTGCGAAATAAACTTCCTAGCCAATATAGGAGTGCAACATTGGAGGTTCCCCCTTCTTTTTAGAGTGTGAGAATGCAAAGAGTGTAGAATATCCCCGAGTAATGTAGGTACCGGATTCCGAGACAGAAAAACCTTATTTATGCTCACATCTACGAGTTGATCCGCATTAGAGAACAATACCATGCCATAGACAAGGAGCGCCAAAACCTCTTCAAAAGCTTGTAGATCCAAGGTTTCCCAAAAATAGTAAGCCTTCTCGAACAGAAATTTAACCGGAATTCCTTGAACACTCCCTCTGGTTTCCCAATTTGTCACTATGTCGGACCGTTGTAAGGATAGAGCTTTAGCAATTTCTTCAGGTTTAGGATGTCTTTCCGTACCGCTGAAAGGTAGCTGATTAAGAATGGGTATCCCTAATAATTGAGAAAATTCCTTTGTCGTAGGCACTAACTGGTAATCCGGGAATGTGAAACAGTGATGTAGAGGATCGAAGAATTGAAACAACACTTTCAACATTTCTTCATCAGGTTTTGCAGTGACCAAGTTGAGCAACCGACCATGCTTTTCAGTGAAAGGAGAGATTTCGGGAATCCTTACTGCCAAGTCCCTTAATTGGGGAGATACTTTCACTAGGTTAATCTGAATAGTGTTCGTGCGGGCGGATGCCATATCCTACAAAACAGAGCAAAGATGAGCCCTAGAAACCCTTGAAACAATTAGTATGATATGCTATGGTATGATATTTATGATGTCATGATAAATCACATGTATAGCAAACACAGAAAAATCACACTAAGTCCTTAGGTTTAAGGCCTGCATGAGTTTTAAGGTCATACCCTCTTGGATTGGTTCAACCTGTCCTATAAATATGTAACCGGGTTCTAAAGGGATATCAATACCACCGATCTTTCTCCCAAGCCTTGTTCAATTGACGATTGACTCGTAATTAAACAAAACTAAGAAATCAAACCCCAATGAACGTATCATCGAGTATCTGTCGACCTTGGGCATACACCAAAGTCGTCCATCTCGCTACGTCCTACTGGCCAAGTTGTGCAATTAAAGGTTCTAAGGTCAGTTGATGCTTTATGACACCACGCGGAGGCCCCGTACATCTCCCTGATTGACTCAAGGATTACAGGTACCAACCAAAGTGCCACATCAATGTAGCTACTGCTTCAACCGTTTTGGTATACCCCAGCAAAACTCCCTCACAGTTTATTGCTACTTACCTAAAAGGTGTCTCCCGATCCGGGTGTAGGATCAAATAACCCAAAAAGTTCCTATAAATATAAAGCAGGCAAGACAATCAAGAGAAAGAAATTAAATATGACCTAGATCCTAAGGTTTAACCCACTTTATATTTTATTCCCCAGCAGATTCGCCAGTTCTGTGATACGGTGGCAGAACCGACTGCGAATACTGGTTTGCGTTTTTTGTTCGCAAAATGTCGCGGTAAGCAAGAGTCGCCACCGACTTTTATTTTATCCAATCAGGAAAAGGAAAAAGAACAGACAAAAACTTTTTCGAGATGTTTCTGAGTGTTGTACCGCAAAATTTTCCCTCTCATATTCATCAAAACATTGCAAGAAGAATCTCCAAGTTGCTCAAGGTTGCTCAAGGATTGACCAGATAAGCTATCTCCTAAGGAAGTCAACCCCAAATTAGGGTTTTGTGTTGCATCAAGATCCTTGAGTCCAATTGATCTAAAGTTCTCCCCAGTGTCCTAATATGTTCTCAAGGTCATCCATGTCAAATTTCAAGCCTTGCAGAGGAAGTTTACTCAGTCAATTGCTCAAGGGTCCAAAAATCGATTGTGCTAGGGCAAAAGTCAACTGTGACCCAAATACAGTCAAACTTCAAGATCTTTTGTCAACATTCTCATTTTTAAGTTTATTTCATAATTTGATCAAGGTTTGATCATGATTCATCAAGGATTGCTCAAAATTCATCAAGATTCAAAATTGGCTAAATTAGGGTTTTGTAGGAAAAGTCAACTCAACTTTGACCAAGCATAACTTTCTCATACTTTATAATAATTGCCTGCGTTGTCACGGTCCTGTACTTGCCCAAAACGGAGTGCACAAGAGCTGCGTAGAAGAAAGGGTCGAAACAACATTCCCAAACTGTTCAAATCATTTTTGTTTCCCCCCCAAAACTTCAGCCACCTCGCCTATAAATACAAGGCTTCACACACATTTTTAGGGGAGGATTTTGGGCCAGACGAATCTCTCCCCAATTTTCTCCAACCCAGAAAAATATCTCAAGTCCCTTCAATACTTGTGAGAACAAAAAAATCCCAAACACTTACTTCCTTCGATTCTAGAGAACAACCACTTCAGTCTCCTTCGAATCACAGAAGCATCACGCTTGCTTATCTTTTCCTTCAAGTCCAACGCTCCCAACACACTTCCTTTTTTCCCTTCCTTTGAATCCAGGATTCCCAGCGCAACTGTTGGCCTCCTCTTTCGAATCCAGCGCTCCAGGCAGCCACCACTCAAGGTCTCTCAACACACGTTCCAGCCTGAAGCCAGGTAAGTCACTCTTACCCTTAAACTTTTTGTTTCATGGAATAACATGTAAATAATACTTTTGTTCATTTCCAGCATGAACATAACACTTTGAACTTTTCGTTTCATAGCATGTACATACTGCTGGTCCTTTTGATTCCAGCCTTTTTAACATTTTTTTAGAACTGAGCTCTTTCGTTTTTACTATTAAACTGTTACTAGCATGGCCTCAGGCCGTGTTGTTATTTAATGTTTGAAATGAAAGAAACAGGAGACAGGAGTATGAAACGAAGCCCCAGGCTTCCTCACTGACTCCAGGCCCAGTCGAAGGAAGCAGAAGGGAAGATTACATCTTGCACAGATTCCAGGCCTAGTCGAAAGGCACAACATGTTGTCCCACTGGTCTCAATCGAAAGGCACAATACACTGACTTCCAGGCCCAGTCGAAAGATACAACCTGACTGCTGCCAAAGCCCAATCGAAGGACAGGACTTCGCCTCTGCCAGTCTCCAATCGAAGGACAGGACTTCACCTCTGCCAAAGTCCCAATCGAAAGACATGACTTCACTGCTGCCAGCCCCAAATGAAGGAGGACAACATAATGCCAATCGAAGCGTGTTCCTGCCTGGGTCGAAATACACTCAGTTTTCTTACTTTTTTTCTTTTCCTTCATATTTTTTTATGCTTTTTGATATGTTTGTAATAGCGTAGGTTTCTATCTTTCTGCATTTTATTTGCTTTGTATAAATGTTAGTAATTAGGAAAGATAAAATCAACAAGAAAACAAACACAAAAAAATCAAAAACACTCTTTAATCATTACTCGAACATACTTTAAAACATGCAAAACACTCAACAAATCAAAACTCCCCCCAAGGGCATGTTAACTCCGTTCTACCGCGATACCAGCCATTGCCTATTGCTAGAATGCATGCGATAATGTCGCCCACTAAAAAACACCAAACAAATCAACTTTTTCTAGAGGAACACGGTGTTTTGATTCCTTCATTGGATACATAGGCAAAGGGTCGCGAAACCCTCACGAACGCAATAATAAAAACTAATTTTTTTACCCTTAAACAAACATATTTGTAAATAGATACACCCTTGTATATAACAAACAATTTTCAACCAAAAAAACAGATATCTCAAAAGGTTCCTGTAGAGTACCGCAGATGCATTGGGTGCTAATACCTTCCCATTGCATAACCAACCCCCGGACTTTAGATCTCTTTTCAAAAACGCATTGTATTACTTTTTATCTTACAATTGCATGTTTTTTAGGGTTTTATTTCGCTCTTTTCCCTTTTCCCTTGGAAATAATAAAGTGCGGTGGCGACTCTTGCTTTTGTGAGTCAAGTTAATTAATAGCTTGATCTCCAATTTTCACCGCTACAGAATTAACGACTCTGCTGGGGAAAGATTGACCTCTTGCTGGTCCATCCCTAAGTGGGTTAGGCCTAATTTGTTTTATCTGTTTTATCATTATTTGATTGTTTGATTATATGTATATATTGTGGTTATTTGGGTATTGATAATATTTACTAAGTTACACTTAGGAATAGGACGGGCGGTATAGTCATGTTAACTTTGAGGGAGTAATCTCGAAGAAGGAGGCATGAGATTCCCCACTCAGTGGAAGGCCCTTTTGAACGTAATATTTGTTTACCGAGTAATCGGGAAGACATTATTGCTTTTGACCTGGGAGCCAGTGAAGCTGAGAACCGTAGAACCCTAACCCACCTTGGCCTCTTAGGTGTAGCGCGTAGATTATAACGGAGTAATCCAGAAGTAATTGTTACGCGATGCTACGCTCGGATGAGTTTCTCTTGAGAATATTGATGATTATTGAGTAATCAAGACGTTGGTAATATCCGAAGGAGGAATGTAGACTCCGGGAACTCTTAGAACCTTGTCTTGCAGGTGATTAAACCGTTAGTACATACCTTGGGGATGTTCTTTACCTTTGACTCCATGCTCGTGACGTTGAACCTTTCAACTGTATTTGTAACCTTGCTTGTTGGTTGTTGCATAGCCATGCATTCATGTATCCATGAAACCTTTTTCACTTGGTTTTCAAGGAATTTGGAGGTCTTTCTTTGTAAACATCACAAGTTTCGTCAAACTCAATGGATCTTGGGTGTTGATAGAGTGAAAACCCTAATCCACCAAAATGGATGATTGATCTTGATGATAACTTGATCAGTGCTTTGATCCAATACTTTGATGTTTACAACTCAATATCTTGAGTTCCTTGAAAGTCAAATAAAAACTCTCTTTTGCATATCATGCATCATTCTACATTTTTGTTTCACTTTCAAAGGTCTTCTTCCAAGTCTTATTTTTCCTTTGGTCTCACCAGTACAACACTGACGCTAAGAGAACAATGGAGAATATCAAGCAAGAGATTTCTGAACTCCGCAGAGAGGTGACTAATTTGAAAGCTGGTATGGATCACTCAACTTTTTTGGTTGAAATTTTGGTTGCTGCCCAAGTCAATCCTTCTAGGAGGAAGGAAGCAATGATAAAAGTCTTCACTGATTTTGGCCTTGAAGTTAAGGAGAGGTTTCCTTCAGCACAAATCCAGATGGAAAGCCTTCCCGGATTATTAACTTATTCATGCTTTTTGTAATTCCTCTTGTTTATCAAAACATTATTTGCATGTAAGAACTTGTTTGCATCTGAATGATTATCTTAATACAATGAGTATGTTTGTCTTGAAAAAAATTCATTTGTTTCACACATATTTATTTTCAAATTTTAAATTTCTTTTTGCATTATGATACCAACTTGTTGCCCATTCTCTTGCCTAGGCATAGATTGAAGGGAGGATGATGATCTAAAAAACACAAAATCTCTGGTTGTATGCTTTTGGATAAAATCTTGCTGATGATGTACAGGAATTATTTCAAATCCCTAAACACCGGAGATATAAGGAAGATAATCCCTTGCTAACCCCTTTTTGAGCCTTTGAAGTAGAAGTTTCTTTTCTATACAAAAACCCTCAAAATTTAACCTGGGGCAGGGTAGTTTTCAGTTAATCTGATTGAGTGTTCAAAATTCATAAGGAAGATGTTTTTTGAAGAGAAACTATGAGGGCCATCCTTCATGTACAATGAAGCCAGAAGACGTGGAACCACAATGGTATCCCTCATTCATCAAGAAGCGAGGTAATCATAATCTTCTCAACAAGCAAATACAAGCTAATGTCACACATTTTGTTCAAAAAATCAAAAATCAAGAAAAAAAGAAAAAGCCTGCTAAGTCAAAAACATGGAAACGTGCGACTTAGGCAAAATTAAGGCATCCCGCTAGACTATCAATTCAAAAGAATTAGTCCAGGAAAAAGTTAGGGAAAATAAAATTGCAAAGAAAGGAATACAAACAAAAATTCCTCAACAAAGAACAAATTGGTGACTACAAACACGAAAACATGAGGGTGGTTTCTATTCTGAAATCCTCGTTGTTTCCTTAACCGTCACAAAATCCTTTTGAGAGATGAACACTCATGTTGAATTAACTAAACATAGGATTGGAGAACATCATGAAGGGGGTGGGCACCAAATATTTTGAGCCTTAAATCCTTTTTTCTAAAACCATGAACCAGACCACATTACAACCTTCAAAAGTCCTAATTGAAGAAAGATTATTTTGAAAGCATACTTCAATGAGATAGTGTTCCTGACTCCCATGAATGTTCTAAATAGTTATGTTGGTATCATATGTTTTTCCTACACAAAAATAAATGGTGCTCTAACTCGCAAAATTTGTGCGATATCTTTTCAAAATCTTCAAGACTTACATAACTGTTGCATTAAAATTTTCATTCTCATAATAACTTTTTCTAACTGCAAAACATTTGTTTGATATCAAGGAAGCTCACATAAGCACCAGTGATGAGTTTATTCTTTTAAGACCTGAAACTATGAATAAGTAATTGGCGGATCATTTCAAGAACAAAATCATATCCAGGGGCATGTCACCTGAAGACCTTAAGCACAAACATGTTGCTTCTCCCAGTCAATGCTTCTCCAACTTGTTTACTCTTTTGGGGCAAATTTGAAGACTTTGTTGTGCCAATTACAGTCAATCCGGGGAAATCACGTTGAGATTTGATGAATCTCTCTAAGAGTTTGAAGACACCAGAGCATGGTGAATGCCGGGTCTTTTGTAAAATCCTCTTGAGACGATTTCTCCTCATCAACCATATAGCTTGGGGCATTTTAGAAGTGAAGCTATTCGCAAGAATTGTCGTGCAACATGCAGCTTATCAGTAGTAAACTTGGGGAAACAAAAATTAGTCCCAGGGGCAATATATATTTGTCAAGATATGTTTTGCACACGTTATCAGAGGGTGGTGTTCCCAGTTATCTCCAGTTAAGCATTACTTTTTCCAACTGAAACTTTGTTGTTATCCTTTCAATGGATTGTTTGCAATAGAAGACTGGACTTTGGGCTTTCTACCTGAAAATATTTTCCTCTCCAGAGATATTTAAGCCTTGAAAAAGGACTTTGCTCCAATGATGGCTTTTCTTTCTATCTCCAGTAATGTTCCCATCTTGTTGAGATTAGCCGAGTGTTGGGTTGTGCTGTGATGTCTTATCATCTTCTGTCTATCTCCTCTATCTGTTTTGTCAGCATATACATGACATTCATTTATTCGTTCATACTTGCATCATGCATGCACATTTGTATTTGTTGATATCTTTGAGTTCATATACCTTGGTTACGTCTATTCAAAGAGCGTATTTGATCTTTCCAAATAGAATGTCAACTTAAGCAGAAAGTGCGCCTCCTTTCTAATTCCCCACTGAGTTAACTCTCGTGGAAGAATCTTGCTTTAGCTTTCCTTTTCCATCTCTGGATAGGATAAATCCCCATTTGAGTTGTTTCCTCATTGGATGAAGTCTTGTTTGACTGTTTTCTCTCCAGTTCATTCCTGGATTGAGGTTTGTCTCTTGTGAACGATACCCTGTGGATCTCTTTAGGCTGTGAAACCTAGATGGAGAGTGCATTTATTTTGCAATAAATACTTGGTCTCTTCAAGAAGGATTTATTCATGGTTCCCCATTGAAGATGAACTCTATTCCCTAGTAGTGTTATCATAACATTCTGCTGGAATATCAACGTGACAACAAGCGACTAACTCTTTATTTGAGCAGTTTGATTATTTCTGAATTTCTTTATGACAAATGGCAAGTGGCAGCTCTTCATGAGCAGCTTGTACGGAAAATGGCAAGTGGCAGCTCTTCATGAGCAGCTTGTACGGAAAATGGCAAGTGGCAGCTCTTCATGAGCAGCTTGTGGGTTATTGGTAAGTGGAAGCTCTTCATGAGCAGCTTGTGGGTTATAAGAAACAAGTGGCGGACTCTTCATGAGTAGCTCATGTGCTTTAATATTCTTTGAAGACGGCAAGTGGCAGCTCTTCATGAGCAGCTTGTGGGTTATAAGCAACAAGTGGCGGACTCTTCATGAGTAGCTTGGGTGCTTTAATATTCTTTGAAGACGGCAAGTGGTAGCTCTTCATGAGCAGCTTGTGGGTTATAAGCAACAAGTGGCGGACACTTCATGAGTAGCTTGTGTGCTTTAATATTCTTTGAAGACGGCAAGTGGCAGCTCTTCATGAGCAGCTTGTGGGTTATAAGCAACAAGTGGCGGACTCTTCATGAGTAGCTTGTGTGCTTTAATATTCTTTGAAGACGGCAAGTGGCAGCTCTTCATGAGCAGCTTGTGGGTTATAAGCAACAAGTGGCAGACTCTTCATGAATAGCTTGTGTGCTTTAATATTCTTTGAAGACGGCAACTGGCAGCTCTTCATGAGCAGCTTGTGGGTTATAAGCAACAAGTGGCGGACTCTTCATGAGTAGCTTGTGTGCTTTGATATTTTTTGAAGACAGTAAGTGGCAGCTTCTTTATTTGAGCAGCTTGTATGTCATAGTATTTTTGGAAGACAACAAGTGGCGGCCTCTTTATTTGAGCAACTTGTGTATCCCCAACAATAATGTCTACTCAGCAAATGGCATCCCTTCGGAAAAGTCCCGTGGGGAAGTTTGCATTTTATCCTTTTCAAGCAATATCTTGGTTAAAAGGGATTGTGTTACCATTCTTGGTAAAATTCAGAAGTCAGAGATGTTTATCTCCAGTCTCAGTACTGATGACAATCATTTTCCAGTCTCAGTGCTGATGTCAATCATTTTGTTTTCCAGCCACAGTGCTGATGTCAATCATTTCTTTTCCAGCCACAGTGCTGATGTCAATCATTTGTTTTCCAGCCACAGTGCTGATGTAAATCATTTCTTTTCCAGTCTCAACACTGATGTAAATCATTCAAGAGTCTCTCACTTTAAGTCTATGACTTTGTTTCCCAAGTGGAGTTATAACCTCTTCCCCTGTGGGATTACTGTATAATGTGCTTGGTTTCACCAGCATAGTTTGTCTCATATAGCGTCATTCCCCATAAAATTCAGAGCATTGCATTCATATCATATCATAAACATAATTGCGGTATCTTAAGGCTAAAAATTGTGTATTCTATATTTAAGTCCCTTCAATCTCGTCAGATAGAAGAAACTTAAATATGGGCAGCTGTTGTACCCCAATTTTTGACCTAAGATCCCATTTGCATTTTTGCATTTTATACAAAGGTCAAGGTCACTAAATATAGTTGGTTTTCAACCTCTCACCTTTGAGCATTGATTGTGTAGAAATTGTCAAGTGTTTTGAACATTTTTTGCCTATGTATCACTAACTTCTAATCAAGCACGAAATGTGTGTTTTTGCTTCTTTGATTTCATGTGTTGACAAGTATCCTTCGAATGCAAGTTCAGCCTTTCGATTGGACAAATTTGCTGCCTGCACGCCTGCTTTCGATTGGACAAGTTTGCTGCCTGAAAGCATATTTCGATTGGGCAACAGTCTCCCTTTGATCCACAAGCTTCGATGGGCAATATAGTCTCCCTTCAATCCACAGCCTTCGATTGGGAAACATTTCTTCTTTCGATCAACAGCCTTCGATTGGGCAATACAACCTCATTCGATTCACAAGTTAGACCATTGTACTGCCATGCAACAAACACTACTGAGCCTGCTACAACAGTCCTGCACCAACTTGTCACTAAACTCCAAGATACTGCAAGCCTGCGTTGTCACAGTCCTGTACTTGCCCAAAACGGAGTGCACAAGAGCTGCATCGAAGAAAGGGTTGAAACAACATTCCAAAACTGTTCAAATCATTTTTGTTTTCCCCCCAAAACTTCAGCCACCTCGCCTATAAATACAAGGCCTCACACACATTTTTAGGGGAGGATTTTGGGCCAGACGAATCTCTCCCCAATTTTCTCCAACCCAGAAAAATCTCTCAAGTCCCTTCAATACTTGTGAGAACAAAAAAATCCCAAACACTTACTTCCTTCGATTCTGGAGAACAACCACTTCAGTCTCCTTCGAATCACAGAAGCATCACGCTTGCTTCTCTTTTCCTTCAAGTCTAACGCTCCCATCACACTTCCTTTTTTCCCTTCCTTCGAATCCAGGATTCCCAGCGCAACTGTTGGCCTCCTCTTTCGAATCTTACCCTTAAACTTTTTGTTTCATGGAATAACATGTAAATAATACTTTTGTTCATTTCCAGCATGAACATAACACTTTGAACTTTTCGTTTCATAGCATGTACATACTGCTGGTCCTTTTGATTCCAGCCTTTTTAACATTTTTTTAGAACTGAGCTCTTTCGTTTTTACTATTAAACTGTTACTAGCATGGCCTCAGGCCGTGTTGTTATTTAATGTTTGAAATGAAAGAAACAGGAGACAGGAGTATGAAACGAAGCCCCAGGCTTCCTCACTGACTCCAGGCCCAGTCGAAGGAAGCAGAAGGGAAGATTACATCTTGCACAGATTCCAGGCCTAGTCGAAAGGCACAACATGCTGTCCCACTGGTCTCAATCGAAAGGCACAATACACTGACTTCCAGGCCCAGTAGAAAGATACAACCTGACTGCTTCCAAAGCCCAATCGAAGGACAGGACTTCGCCTCTGCCAGTCTCCAATCGAAGGACAGGACTTTGCCTCTGCCAAAGTCCCAAGCGAAAGACATGAATTCACTGCTGCCAACCCCAATCGAAGGAGGACAACAGAATGCCAATCAAAGCGTGCTCTTGCATGGGTCGAAATACACTCAGTTTTCTTACTTTTTTTCTTTTTCTTCATATTTTTTTTATGCTTTTTGATATGTTTGTAATAGCGTAGGTTTCTATCTTTCTGCATTTTATTTGCTTTGTATAAATGTTAGTAATTAGGCAAGATAAAATCAACAAGAAAACAAACACAAAAAAATCAAAAACACTCTTTAATCATTACTTGAACATACTTTAAAACATGCAAAACACTCAACAAATCAAAACTCCCCCCAAGGGCATGTTAACTCCGTTCTACCGCGATATCGGCCATTGCCTATTGCTAGAATGCGTACGATAATGTCGCCCACTAAAAAACACAAAACAAATCAACTTTTTCTAGAGGAACTATGGTGTTTTGATTCCTTTATTGGATACGTAGGCAAATGGTCGCGAAACCCTCACGAACGCAATAATAAAAACTTATTTTTTCCCCTTAAACAAACATATTTGTAAATAGATACACCCTTGTATATAACAATCAATTTTCAACCAAAAAAACAGATATCTCAAAAGGTTCCTGCGGAGTACCGCAGATGCATTGGGTGCTAATACCTTTCCATTGCATAACTAACCCCCGGACTTTAGATCTCTTTTCAAAAATGCATTGTATTACTTTTTATCTTACAATTGCATGTTTTTTAGGGTTTTATTTCGCTCTTTTCCCTTTTCCCTTGGAAATAATAAAGCGCGGTGGTGACTCTTGCTTTTGTGAGTCAAGTTAATTAATAGCTTGATCTCCAATTTTCACCGCTACACATATTTGTAATCCTCACAATATTTCTAAGCTATTTGCATCATTCAATTTTGTTTATCTAACCTGTAACGTAAAACGCCATAGCTAGGGTTCTTGGAAGCGTTTTTGGGGTTTTTCTTTTCTGGTGAAATTAGGCTACAAGATGGATGTTGTTGTGACCGGGAGGGAAGGACGAGTGCAACCATGCCCTTAGAACTCATGTTTGTGGCCTGAGATGGATTTTAGGATGGGCCTACGCTTTTAGCTGCGGATTCAAATCTGCAGGTAATGTTGTTACAGGTTTCAGGACAGGGACGATGAGGTGTCCCTTGCCCATAGTTCCATTCAAAAAATAGCACGCATTTTTTATTTGCTGGCATATGATTTTGTTTTTATATAATATATATAATTTATATTCATATAACAATTGAAACAGCATGTCCCAGTGGTCAGCGTGTCCAATTCCAAGGCGTTAGTAGCTGGAGGTCAGGGGTTCGATCCCTGCCTCCAGCACTTTGCGTTTTCTCTCTGTTTTTCATGTAATCAGGTGTTTGCTCAAGCATGCAGTATACCATGCACCATCAAGCATCCAATGGCCAGATGGCCAAAGGCCAAATCTGAGGGTCCAAGCTGAAGGTCCACCATGAGCATTGGTCTGTGCAGGCATATCAGATCCACGAATTCAACCAGGGCCAACCACTAATGGGCCTTCCCATTGCTATCAACACTCCCAATTTCAGGCCCATACTCCCTCTTTTATTTACTTTGCTTTATTATTTTGTTTTATTATTTCTTATTTCATTTACTAACCAATCAAAAATTTCTTTTCTTTATCAAATAAAAACCACAAAAAATATTTTTATTCAATCAAATTTTTATTTTTATTAATAAACACTAATTAATTAATTTAGGTTTTAATTAGAATAACTTTAACCTATTTTTTTGTAAATAATTAAAATTAAATTAGATTTAATTAGGTTTTAATTACTAACATTAATTATTTTATTTTATTTCTTAAAATAACAAAAACCCAAAAATATTTTTTTCATTTAATTAATTAATTTATTAATTTAATTTAGTAATTAATTTAGGATTTATTTCTTTCTTAAAATAAAAACCAAAAAAGATATTTTCTTTCAAAAAGGGTCAAAACCCTAATCATGCAGTCGACTTAATTTCCCGCACGCGATTTATTTACATTTATCATATAATGTACTTGCCTCCGGTTTGTAATAGTTAATAGGACTTTTATTTATTTTTTATCGCTTTATTTATTTTTAAGGGTTTGTCTTTTGCGATGTAAATACCCGACGCCTTGTAATTTAAATTCCGCATTTTATTTCTGCAAATTATAACTGTTAGATGATTGATAATAGGATGGCATGACAAGACTGAATGTTTTAACCTAAAATCAACTTAGATCACCCTTAAGATGTACAAAGATAAAAATAACCGAAAACGACACACTCGCACATGCGCACTCCTAGGATACACCCCACTCGGTTGCCTTCGTACACAATCATTAAGTATAGGTCACTTTAGAGGTCGCCCTCTTGTCTAAAAGATCATAGTCGCCTCGAAACGGTTGCCTCGGATAATGTTGCCTCAAACAAAATGATCTAAGACATTAGGGTTATCGCTAAGGCGTCCTAACATTGCTTTAGTTACCGTAAGTCCCGCATTCGAATTGACCCTTAAACTCCAACGACGATGCTACCTACTCATCAATAGTGGGATAGCATTGGCTAAAGGACATTAGCATAGAACAATTCCTTTTTCGAGTAGGTAGATGGTTCTTAGATACTTGCTCTTTCAAAAACAAAAACTTTTCACACTTATACTTTTCGAACAAAGTTTTCAAAAAAACACTTCATACACTTTTGAGGACAGAAGCAAGAGTTAAATCGAAGTTTTCAAAACAAAAACTTTTTCAAACCCACAAGCACAAAGAAAGAAATTTTGAAAACAATGAGCAAGTACCTAAGAGCTCGTGGATAACCACAGATAGAAAGGGTGATAACACCTTCCCTTTCTATAATCTACCCCCCGAACCCGAGAAACAGCTCGAAAAAGGAATTTTTCTGTGCTTTTTTCCTTTCCTTGTTGGATAAAATAAAAGTCGATGGCGAATCTTGCTTACCGCGACATTTTGCAAAAACAAACGCAAAACGCAAACCAGCATTCCAAAAAACAGTCAGTTCTCCCACTGTATCACAGAACTGGCGACTATGTTGGGGAACGCTTTATAAGTGGGGTGTAACTTAGGAATAGTTCATAATGTTTTCAATTGCTTGACTTGTATGCTTTATCTTTGTGGGTCGGATCGTAGTTACTATAGATCCTAACCCGGATCTGGGGGATACCCTTTAGGTAAGTAGTAATAAACTGTGAGGGAACTGTACGGCATAGACCGATACAGTTGAAGCAGTAGCTACGTTGGTGTGGCACTTTAGTTTGTACTGATATCCCTTGTGGCGCAACGAGGAGAATGTGGGTCTTCTAAGGGGTCATTAAGCACCAACTGACCTTAGCACCCATAATTGACCAACTTGGCCATAGAACAGTAGCAGTATGCTACACTCATTGAGACCAAACTCTCGCGATGATTCCGACCGCAAGAAAAGGTTGCTAAACTGGAATTATGACCGATCGAGGGTGGTCAGTGATATTGAGATCCTCTAGAACCCGGTTACTATTTTTAGGACAGGTTTAAACAAACTGAACTGAAAGAGGGTAATACCTAAACTCCTTGCTAGCCTGAAATCTAAAGGCTATCTGTGTGACTTGTGTGCCCTTACCATGTTTGCTATTTATGGATACTTGTGATGTGTTTTCTATCATGACATCATGCATCATGACACTGCATGCATCTTGCATTGGACTAACCCATTTCAAAGACAGAGGGGATTTATCTTTGTTCTGTTTTGTAGGTCATGGCATCCATGCGTAGAAACACTATTTGGATCAACTTTGTCCAAGTTCCCACTCAGCTCAAGGAATTGGTTGCAAAGGTTTCAGATACTACCTCCTTTATCAGAAGACATGGGCACCTCCTTGGTTTGGTCACCTCCAAGATGGATGAACAGATGATGAGTGTCTTAGTCCAGTTCTTTGATCCACTGTACCATTGCTTTACTTTTCCGGACTACCAGTTGGTCCCTACCTTGGAAGAGTTCTCTGATCTGCTTGGTGTCTCAATTATGGAGCAAACCCCGTTCACAGGTTGGGAGAAAGTCCTTATGCCGGAAGAGATTGCTTCAGCCCTCCATCTGACAAAGGCTGAGGTAATGTCTAATTGGGAGACTAGAAGTGGGACAAAAGGCTTCTTGACTAAGTTTTTGTTTGGTAAGGCTAATAAGTTCTGGGACAGTTTAGACTTTCAAGTGTTCGAGGACATCCTGGCTCTTCTTATTTATGGTCTGGTTCTGTTTCCAAACTCAGATGCTTTTGTTTACGTGAATGCGGTGAAGATCTTCATTTCCCGTAATCCGGTACCCACTCTCTTGGGTGACATTTTACACTCTCTTTATGCCCGTACCGCTCGGAAACGGGGAACCCTTATGAGTTGTGCTCCATTGCTGGCGAGGTGGTTTATTTCTCACCTTCCCAAATCAGTTTTGAAGAACAAGGAAGGCATGGGTTGGGCCTACAGGGTTATGTCTCTCTCTCAAAATGACATCATTTGGACTATCAAGGGTATGGAAGATGTGGCTATTATTGATCGTTGTGGGGAATACCCCAATGTTCCACTTATAGGAACCCATGGAGGGATCACCTATAATCCATGTTTGGCCCTACGCCAGTTTGGGCGAGCTAGAAGGGAAGGACCTCATGAGTTGTTAATGCCAAGTATTGCCTTTGACTTCCAAGGGGATAGTGATGAGCAACACCACAGATTCATAAGAGCCTGGGATAGGGTACACAGGTCTGATCCACACGAGCTGGGTGCGAAGACTTCTCTACCTATGGAACCATATCTTCGATGGGTTCGTATCCGTGCCCAAAAGTTGGGAATTCCCTATGAAGCCATCTTGCCTATAATTGTTGAGGTTGCTGATGAAGAAGGGGTCCCTCCTACCATCCTCCACCCTTACATGCCTACTGACATTGGGGCATTGAAGAGATCGTGGATGCAGCTGAGAGAAGAGCGGGATACTTACAGAGAAAATTATCACGAGAAAGAGCTGAAGATTCAGAAGTTGACAAGGCAGCTGGAGAACGAGCGGATCCTCAACGACTATGTCAGCACTAAAGGAAAATGACCATGGGAGCGCTGATTGTTTTGATTATTTCTAGTTTTGATTTACTTTTCAGTTTTTCTTTCTTGTAACGCCTTAAAGGCATTTGTTGAACATTTGAATTCAAAGTTTATCTAATAAAAGTGTGTTTCATTTTGGTTTACGAATTTGAATCTCCAAAGTCTTTGAAATCATATCATATGCATTTCATCCCATACACCTCATCACAGGTACCCATTAAAGGTTTCTTATCTTCTTCGCTGTTTATTTCAACATCATGTCTTCCGAAACATCAACTGAACAAGCAATCAAGGCTCTACAAGATCAAAACGCCCAGTTCCAGGAATTGCTCATGAATTTGGCTAAGGGTCAGCAAGATCCGAAGACCCTAATCTTGAAAGAGAAAAAGAAGAAGAAGAAGACATTCCTCCTGAACATGGGGCATAGGTTTGGAAACAGGCTGCGAGATGAAGTCAATCTATCCCACTCATCTGGAGGGGGAGAAAACCAAGAATAAAGGAGGGTGCCTAGCCCTGTGGTATCTGACCACGAGATTGACTTTGACGAAGACCAATATCCTCCCACCGAGGATAGGTATAAACAACTGGAAGACCGGTTAAGTGCCATGGAGATTCAGAAGGTCCATGGGTTGGACTTTGGTGATCTAGGTTTGTCATCTGGGGTGGTGATTCCCCACAAGTTCAAAGCACCAGCTTTTGCTAAGTACGATGGAGCTTTTTGTCCGAAGCTGCATCTTCGGTCGTATGTTAGAAAGATTCATCCATACACCGCTGACAAGAACCTCTGGATCCACTTCTTTCAAGACAGTCTCTCAGGGACTCAGCTTGAATGGTTTTACCAGCTAGAAGGAGCTAGTATCCGTAATTGGGAAGATTGGCCACTGCTTTCTACAAGCAGTACCAATACAACGCCGACCTTGCTCCCACGCGTACCCAACTCCAGGGTATGTCTATGGGTGCGGGCGAAGGTTTCAAAGATTATGCTTAGAAGTGGAGGGACCTTTCTGGAAGAGTGCAACCTCCCTTGGCTGATAGGGAGCTAGTGGATATGTTTCTGGGGACCTTGTCTTGTCCGTATTTCAACCATCTGATTGGAAGTTTATCGTCCGGGTTTACAGAGCTGATTATGACAGGGGAAAGAATTGAGGCTGGTGTCAAATCTGGAAAGATACAGAAGGGTGCTTTGTCAAGCACCGAGAAGAAGCCTTTTAAGAAGGAGTCGAGTGCTGTTTACAGCACAAAGAGCCATAATAGACCTGAACACCGTCAAGCTGTTAATGCGGTGGTTATATCAAGACCTACTGTTTCTCCTCAGCGCAACATTCAACCAAGGGCCGAGAGACCGCGAAGACAATTCACTCATCTCAACATGACTTTATCCCAAATTCTGCCACAGTTATTGAAAACAAACTTGGTGATTCTGAAGGAGGTCCCGAAGACCCCCAACACGGCATCACCCATGTACGACCCGAATGCCCGCTGTGCTTTTCACTCTAATAGCCCGGGGAATGAAACAGATAACTGTTGGGTCTTGAAGAACAAGGTACAGGACTTGATTGATGCGAAAGAGATTCAGTTCGAAGTGCCTGAAAGACCTAATGTTGTGGCTGCTCCTATGCCCAAGCATGGAGTGAATGCTATAGATAAAGACTCATTTGTGATTTCTGTGAAAGACATTGTTACTCCCTTAATGATTGTAAAGAAGAACCTTCTGTTATCCGGTTTATTTCCGGGCTATGACGAAGGTTGCCGTATATGTTCCGTCCTACCTACCGGTTGCCATCTTTTGAAGTCAGTTGTCCAACGCCTGATGGATAATAAAGAAATTATGTTTGAGAAGACTCTTGTTCCTTTGATTCCTACTGAAGAAGTTTCTATAATCACCATCTTCGACAATTCTTCCAAGGCTTCCTCAAGAAAGCCTGTTAGAATTACATTTGTTCCAAGAATCACTCCTTTGATCATCACTGTTAGTGGGCCTATCCCTTATACATCCGATAAAACTATCATGTGGCACTATGGGGCTGACGTATATTATCACAGGGTTAAGCAAGATTTGAATGCTGAAGAAGCTGATACTAACTTCAGCAATATTATTGGACCTGCCAAAGTCACCCGCAACAGAATACTTTTCTCCCTTGAGATCTCTCCGCCGGTTGTTTGGACGCCTGTTGTCATTACACCTGCCAGCGTACCTGCTACCATTCCTGTTCAAGTTCCCATTCTTACCCCTGTTGTCGAGTCATCTAACACTCGGGGCAAAGGGACCACTAATGAGCCTTCTCGGACAGAGGCGCCAAAGAAAATTACAGTTGAAGCCTCTAGACAAGAGATGGAGGAAATTTTGAAGATTATCAAAAAGAGCGACTACAATGTAGTCGAGAAGCTGGGGTAAACCCCATCCAAGATCTCTATGTTGTCTCTGTTGCTATGCTCAGAAGCCCATGACAAGGTTCTGATTTCTTTCCTGAAGACTGTGCATGTTCCGCAGGAGACGTCAGCTGATCAGTTTAAAGATTGTGTGGCTAGTCTGACAGCAGATAATGGGTTAGGTTTCTCTGACGCTGACTTTCCTGCTAAGGGGAGGAATCACAATGATTCCGTGCATGTCTCCATTGAATTCAGGGGCACTAATCTTGCCCATGTATTGGTGGATACCGGTTCCTCATTGAACGTTTTACCTAAGAAAGCTCTAGACCGGTTGGACTGTGAAGGTTTAGAGTTGAAGCCAAGTAACATTGTTGTTAGGGCCTTTGATGGGTCGAAGAGAATGGTACATGGAGAAGTGGATATTCCAGTGAGGGTTGGTTCTCAGGTATTTGTGTCTACTTTTTATGTGATGGACATCCGGCCATCCTATTCTTGTTTGCTGGGTCTCCCATGGATCCACAAAGCTGGGGCAGTGACTTCTACGCTCCACCAAATGCTGAAATACCCAGTCAAAGGGAAAATTGTGACAGTACGAGAGGAAGAGGAGTATATGGTGAGCCACCTCAACTCTTTCTGGTATATAGATATGGATGGGGAGTTCATTGAGACCTCGTTTCAACATTTTGAAGAGGTTCCCCCAACATTGGCGTCAGCTGAAACTATTTCTGAAGATCCTCCTATGAAGATGGCTTCCTTTAAGGATGTCCAGGCTGTTGTTGAGAAAGGTGGGTGTGCAAATTGGGGCCAACTCCCTGATTTTCCACATAAGACTAACAATTTTGGTTTGGGTTTCACTGCAGAAGCTCAAAAGACTGTACGAAGTGCACGGATCGGAAGAGCTCCCCTGTTTATCAGAAACTCAAGAGTGAATGCCATTGAAGATGATGTTGAAGAATACGAGTTTGACAGTTGGATCTATCCTACTACTGATGGTGGAATAAGCAACTGGACAGCGAAGGACTTCATCCTAATTTCTTTTGTTACCCAGTAATGAGACTTTTGTTTTTGTATTTGTAACAGATAATGTTTCAAACTTTACGGCCCGGTGTCTTACCCGGGGCACCGTGGCTTCATTTGTGAGGGCTTTATGTGTGTCACTTACATATATCATTAATAAAAGCATTGGACGTTTTTTGCATTTTAAATTTTGTGCTCCTTGTTTTTCTTTTATTATATATTGCAAAACAGCTATTTTACACACACTCACATATACAGGTCTACATCCACTCTGGATCTCACTGATAACGACTCTGCTACTGCCGGTTATGACTTCGAAAGCCCGATCAACTTAGCCGAAGAAGAAGGTGGAGATGATTGCGAAGTACCTGGTGAACTTGCTAGACTACTACTTCAAGAAGAAAGGGCCATACAGCCGCATGAAGAGCCTGTTGAAACAGTGAATCTGGGTACGGAGATAGACAAGAAAGAGGCCAAGATCGATGTAAATCTGGAAGCTAGTGTTAAGCAACGGTTGATTCAGATGCTGCATGACTACGTTGAATTCTTCGCCTGGTCTTATAAAGATATGCCTGGGTTGGATACCAATATTGTGGTTCACCGTTTGCCTACCAAGGAAGACTGTCCTCCCGTGAAACAGAAAGTCCTTCGAATGCACCCGGAGATGTTTGAGAAAATCAAGGATAAAGTGATGAAACAGTTTGATGCCGGTTTTCTAGCAGTTACTTCTTACCCACAGTGGGTCGTCAACGTGGTTCCAGTGCCGAAGAAGGATGGTAAAGTTTGTATGTGCGTCGACTATAGGGATCTGAACAGGGCAAGCCCCAAGGATGATTTCCCTCTGCCTCATATCGATGTTTTGGTTGACAACACTGCTCAGCATAAGGTATTCTCCTTTATGGATGGTTTCTCCGGTTACAATCAGATTAAGATGGCTCCTGAAGACATGGAGAAGACGACCTTTGTTACTCAATGGGGTACCTTTTGCTACAAGGTCATGCCTTTTGGATTGAAGAATGTTGGGGCAACGTATCAACGCACCATGGTCGCTTTGTTCCATGACATGATCCATCATGAGATTGAGGTATACGTCGACAACATGATTGCAAGATCCCAGACTGAGGAAGAACACCTTGACCATCTTCAGAAGCTATTTGACAGGTTGAAGTTGTACAAGCTGAGGTTAAACCCGAACAAGTGCACCTTCGGGGTAAGATCTGGTAAGCTGTTGGGTTTCGTCGTAAGCGATAGAGGTATTCAAGTAGATCCTTTAAAGGTGAAAGCTATACAGGAAATTCCAGCTCCCCGAACAGAAAAAGAAGTCAGAGGCTTTTTGGGACGTCTGAACTACATCGCCCGATTCATCTCACACTTGACTGCTACTTGTGAGCCGATCTTCAAGCTACTGAAGAAAGGTCAAGTGGTAAGATGGAACGATGAATGTCAGGCTGCTTTCGAGAGGATCAAGGAATATCTCTAAGAGCCACCCATTCTGATGCCTCCAGTTGAAGGGAGACCTTTGATCTTATACTTGACAGTACTCGATAATTCAATGGTGAAATTCCTGGTATGTCACAGACTCAGGATGTCTAATGAAATGTTAAGACATCTGATCTGACATTAAGCGCTGTACAGGAAGAATAGGCTGTACTTTTGATATCAGTTCTACAACAGACACTGAACTATCATACCAGAACCTGCAACACCTTTGACAAATGCAGATTCTGATTTACTGAAGTTCAGAACAGTTAAGGTTAATCATATACATTGATGTCATGAAGAATGCTGAGACATCAAACAAATAGCCAATGCAGAAAGTAAATAACGCACAGAATTTTTCACCCAGTTCGGTTCAACCAACCTACATCTGGAGGCTTCCAAGCCAGGGATAAAGTTCACTATTAGTAGTATCAATTCAAAGACCCTACAGCCAACACACCCGTTGACAGCCTTCTCACTTAATCACTACCCAATGATACTTTTACCTAAGATCCAATCCTAGATATGAGACCCCTCTCACTCCCCCTCAATCACCGCAGTGATAACTTTCTACAGTACATAAACTGTTCAGAAGATACACTTACATTACACATCTTGATCATGCTTAAAAGCTTCAATCAAGTACAATGCATACATCCTCTAACCTACAGGTTTCAAGGAGTATGGTGACCATCCCACAGCCCGGGCGGTTCACAACAAAACTAGCCCTAAAATATTACATCTTGTCAATACTCGACCTCCTTTCAATTAGGTTACAATGCTTCTATTTATAACCCTTTTTACCCAACTGGATTTGGGCCTTCATATGACAGCAATGCAGCTTTAACGACCTGCATAAAGTAAGCAGAAAACTTCTGCTGTAAGTTAGGTCTTCCATCGAGCTTTTCTCCTTATCCTTAGTTTCTGATTGAATCTTCTAGGGCTCCACATATGCCTTCAATTTTCGCTACTTGTTATGCATTCTATTTGGCAGAATATTCTGCATAACTTCAGGAACAGAACTGCATCAGACTTGACAGTTCAGTAGCTTGATGTCTGGTATGATGTTATGACATCACTTGAGACATGTTGTTCCAGATGTTGATTCAACACAACATGTTTAGGCATTTACAATAGGATTTTCAGGCTGTTCCTATTGTACATTACATTACATTATTGTTGTTACTATTTGTTTTACAAGAAATGAGCCAATCCTAAACAAAGGCACTTACAATCTCCCCCTTTGGCAAATTTTGGCTAAAACAAATACAACAATAAAAGTGTTCAGGATACACACAGAGGGATGTCTTGACATTGATCTTGACATCTTTGGTTGTAACCACACTAACCATTCAGGACCTCTTGAAGCACAGGAGGAAGAGGATGCACCTCATTCCCTTTTAGACCACGAACCATTTCTTGTCACTGGTGGTGGAAAAAGAGGACCGTGGGAGATAAACTATCCTTTCAGAGGCATCAGAGAACCTTTAAGGAGTGACCAGAATATCTCCCTTGTAACTCAGAACACAGGTCACAACTGTGTTCATAACTCAGATCACAAGTCACAAAGAAATTCACGCCATTTGAATTTCTGCTGAATTTGTGACAAGTCTTTGTGATCAAAATTTTGAGTAGCTGCTGCAACGAGGACAATTTCAAACCGTAACAGTACTCCTTTACTCCTTTCTCCCCCTTTTTGGCCAAAAATTGACAAAGAAAGCCCTCACAAAACCAGATCCAAGAACAGTTTTCCCAGATCCGTACAAACCCCATGATGGTTGTGAGAGAAAAGAATGTGTGACAGGAGGTTATATAAGGAGATAACAGGTTCAAGAAGATGGCAATATAAAATCTTGGTCAAGGATACCTGTTAAAGTTGTTGCATGTTTCAGACTGACTGTGCATGAAATTTAGACGCATTTGTTTGTTTCTGCCAAAAGAACCAGTCCTAATACATGCATAAGTTTAGGTCAAAGCAATTCCTGAATAAAATCAGCCTTTGACCGACTTTTAAGGTTGAAGATTCTTTTGGGAAACATAATACCAAATATAGCTCCTGAATAGCTACAATTACGTGGTGAAGTTATTTTCCACGTATTCTTCTTGATTTCCCCAAGGTTGCAATGTCGTTGGTAATGTCATGACACTTACTTAGACATTCTTCAACAACAGCAGCCTTCTTTTTACTTCTCTCAGAGAAGGACACTTTAAACAGCCAGTAGCAAGAGACTAGTAGCATTAAGCATGGCCATCAATCATGCTTTCTTAAGTGTTGCTGAGATCCACCACAATTACTTTCTACCTTCTTCCAGACAGCAAAATAAGGAAGGAGGGAATAAACCAGAAGACTCCAAAATGCTTCACAAGACATCACAGATTAGTTCTAATACACAAAATTTAGATGCCACTTCAATTTCTTGTAGTAAAAGAACCCCTTGAACATATGCTAAATATATCAGATTTCTGATTTACCAGACCAAGTTGTTATTGATAAGATCTGAATCTTCCAAATTGCTCCAAAAGTATCAAAACTGCCACTTATGAGATTTTTAAGAATCTCTGAGATTTTCTTCCTAAACCCAGACAGATAACAAGAGCAATTCTTCAATCTCCTGATGTTGAGACATTATTCATGACTTCACTTAGAAGTTCACAATGTCATATTATCAGAACACATAAACATCAGCATACCACGTCCTCTTCTGACTTCTGATCTTCAGATTAAGTCCAACAATACACATACAAAGTCTCCCTTCAATGTATATTGTAATTGGGGAAAATGCAACACTCAGTGACTCCCCTTGTTAATGCCAATCAAAACCGTAGCGTGGAAACCAGTAGCACTAGCTCTGAGGTGGTAACTCCAAGCACCCTGAACTAGTCTTAGAACAGTAAGGACATCTCTGATTCATGACTCTCTGGATGGCTGAGAAATCATGTAGCTATAGTCTGAAACCAACCTCCAACCTTCTTAGTGTGATTACAAGCTTTACTAAGATTCAGACTTTCTAGAAGGATTATCCTTTGATCATGTCATCCTTCTGTATAATATATTTACTAGTAGTTGCTAATACTAGTAAATTCTTCAGACCACAACAGTAGTTATGCATTGTTAAGCATACTACTTTTAAACACAAGTAGAATCTATTTATTCCAAACCAACAATAGAACTGCCACACTAGAATATTAAGATTCACAGTCCCAAGTCTCTGCCACAGACTTCTAACAATAATGATGTTATAGCATGAACCTATCTGCTTGGGTTCTAAAGTTAACATCCAGGGGATTGATGCCCTTTTATATTCCCCATAAGAAAGGTATGATTACTCACCAGAATACTCTTAGAGAGAAATAAACTCTCTACCAAGTTCTGAGAAATAGGTTCAGAATACAGCCTTGCATGCATATTATACAAACACTTAGTCTCCCATCAAAGTGCTTATATATATCTTTATGCAAGATCCTAATGAATACTTAGTCTCCCGTCAAAGTATTCATTATTAGTTAGATTATGCCATCTTCTCAAGGTAGGATAATTATTCTAACAATCTTCTGCTCCATGAACCAACTGGTCCTTACAAGCTTCCTTTGCTGAAGCGGCCCTTCGTTTGAGATGATGTTGCAACATCAGATCTGACATTGATCTCAACCATATGAGCCTGGCTTATACTATGGTTTTGGATGAACATCCATAGCAATCAAAGCACACTTTTCTTACAGCAACTACATAACCATGCAGCAACTAGCATGTATCACCTTCACCTTGTTTGCTGACCCTTGAACAGTACAAAGGAGTTAATTGTACCATACTCCTGTAGACAAGAGCAGACCAAGTTGTTCTATTATGTGAGGACACCAAATAAATGAACTTCAAGTAAAAAGAGGATCTTCTCAGGAACCCATGATCTTTTGAAGATAACTCCTCCTTGCTACATACAACTAACAAGTTCATCCTAGGTGATGGGGATGACTTGTCAAAGTGCAGATATCCACCATTTGACTTTGGTCCAGGATGTCAAGACAATTTGTATGACATGTCTTCCAAGATCTTCAGGTTAAGGACTCCCCCTGAAACTCAGCTCAGATCTTTGTAGAGAATTAAGTGAATTCTCCTTCACATGCTGCAGTTTATGTGATTGGTAGACATAACCTGTTCTATTCCTATCCTCCTAGGAAATCACTAAGATCATGAGAAATAAACTCAAGCATCTTATAGAACAAGGTAAGATGAACTCCCTTTCACATCAGCTTGATCATACTACTCCCTCTGAACAAAATGTTATCCAACTTCCCTCTTTATGGATACAGTGTTGAGCTCTTTAGACACACAGTAAGTACTCTTTATTTGGAATTTGCCACAGGTTTCAAATTAAGAGTCCTTAGTTTGCTTGCTGTACAAGTTTCAGGTTGCCACATTCTGTAACTTGTACTAGAAGAAACTTCATTATCAATCATGAGGATGTTCACTAAATCTGGAACTTATCTGTCTTTCCTCAACAACTGATGTCTTCAACAGTTGTGATGTTATACATCCTTTATCATCACATGCTTTAGAACTTTTGATTCTGATTTCCGCATATTTATCACATAAAGATTCTGCTTCCATCATTTATTCAGTTAGAATTATCTAATCACACTAGAGGATCCTGACTGATTACTTCTTCATGCTTGCTAAGCATATTTACTTGGCTGAAGACACAGAAATGATGTTCCATCATCCATCACATGAGGGGAAACCTGGAAATCACAGCTTTAAAGTCCTTTTAAGTGCATTTAGCTCAGCACATATACTCCCTTAAACTCACAACTGGAGTAGATGACCTGTTGATCGTGTCCTGATCAATTATTTCAAAACAGATGTCTCCTCTTCCAGATCAGGAGTAGGTTCCAAACATATGTACTCACATTACATGTGTTTAGCACCCAGAACATCTGTTCTTCAACTGGCAGTTGCATGATGTTCTAACATCCTTAAGAACATCAGTTCCATCTTCTTGGAACACATCATCCTTGATAGTCTTCAAGGTCTTCAAGCAGCTTGCAGATGTATATGAGAATCATTGATCAATTGATACTCATCAACACTAATAATAAAAGCCTTTATGAGTGGGCTTGAGGAAATCTCAAGTATCTTTGACATTATTGATAGATTGCAAAATCTGCTTACAAATTCTGTTGAAAATAATAACCCTAGAGTTCTTCTTTCACTTCAGGGGTTGTATCAGAAGCTATGCAGCGGAATAGCAGTACTTCACCAGAACTTACACCGTGCTTACTCCATATAGCAAGCATGACACATAAGGATTGAAAATAAATCAATCCTACAAGTTGTTTGCTTCTTCACCAAGCAACTTTCTAGGCCCAACTCTACAGCCCTGTTAAAAGAAAGCTTTATAAACACATATGATGCCTTATCAATATCTTCACTCCCGCATGAAGGTTTTGATAATATTCTTCTCTGTGCTGAATACAGGTTGAACAATGCACTCCAAAATCTTCACTCCCGCATGAGGTCTTTGAATTTGTTCAAACACTTTCATCTTCCTTCAACATAGCTGATCTAGTTTCTCCCAAATTGGTCCATCATCCACTTCTAGGGACCAAACAATATGAACACTACTGGTTCAAACAATAGTCTACCTTGTACACAACCGGAAAGTATCCCCCATGGATCTCATCCAGAGACAGACAAGATGCCTGCTCTGATACCAATTGAAATTCCTGGTATGTCACAGACTCATGATGTCTAATGAAATGTTAAGACATCTGATCTGACATTAAGCGCTGTACAGGTAGAATAGGCTGTACTTTTGATATCAGTTCTACAACAGACACTGAACTATCATACCAGAACCTGCAACACCTTTGACAAATGCAGATTCTGATTTACTGAAGTTCAGAACAGTTAAGGTTAATCATATACATTGATGTCATGAAGAATGCTGAGACATCAAACAAATAACCAATGCAGAAAGTAAATAACGCACAGAATTGTTCACCCAGTTCGGTTCAACCAACCTACATCTGGAGGCTTCCAAGCCAGGGATAAAGTTCACTATTAGTAGTATCAATTCAAAGACCCTACAGCCAACACACCCGTTGACAGCCTTCTCACTTAATCACTACCCAATGATACTTTTACCTAAGATCCAATCCTAGATATGAGACCCCTCTCACTCCCCCTCAATCACCGCAGTGATAACTTTCTACAGTACATAAACTGTTCAGAAGATACACTTCCATTACACATCTTGATCATGCTTAAAAGCTTCAATCAAGTACAATGCATACATCCTCTAACCTACAGGTTTCAAGGAGTATGGTGACCATCCCACAGCCCGGGCGGTTCACAACAAAACTAGCCCTAAAATATTACATCTTGTCAATACTCGACCTCCTTTCAATTAGGTTACAATGCTTCTATTTATAACCCTTTTTACCTAACTGGATTTGGGCCTTCATATGACAGCAATGCAGCTTTAACGACCTGCATAAAGTAAGCAGAAAACTTCTGCTGTAAGTTAGGTCTTCCATCGAGCTTTTCTCCTTATCCTTAGTTTCTGATTGAATCTTCTAGGGCTCCACATATGCCTTCAATTTTCGCTACTTGTTATGCATTCTATTTGGCAGAATATTCTGCATAACTTCAGGAACAGAACTGCATCAGACTTGACAGTTCAGTAGCTTGATGTCTGGTATGATGTTATGACATCACTTGAGACATGTTGTTCCAGATGTTGATTCAACACAACATGTTTAGGCATTTACAATAGGATTTTCAGGCTGTTCCTATTGTACATTACATTACATTATTGTTGTTACTATTTGTTTTACAAGAAATGAGCCAATCCTAAACAAAGGCACTTACAAATGGGGTTCGTACTGGGGAAGCATGACGAGTCTGGCCGAAAAGAGCATGCTATTTATTACCTTAGCAAAAAGTTTACCGACTGCGAGACTCGACACTCGTTGCTCGAGAAAACTTGTTGCGCTTTGGCATGGGATGCTCGCTGGCTGAGACAGTATATGCTGACTCACACTACTCTATTGATATCAAAGATGGATCCAATCAAGTATATCTTCGAGAAGACTTCCTTATCCGGAAGAATTGCAAGATGGCAGATGATCTTGACTGAGTATGACATCCAGTACACAACCCAAAAGGGAATCAAGGGAAGTGTGTTGGCAGATCATTTAGCACATCAAGCTATAGATGATTACCAGTCTATGAACTTTGAGTTCCCGGATGAGGATGTCATGATAGTAACCGACTGTGAAGAACCTGGACCGGATGAAGGACCCGAGGGAGGATCTTGATGGTCTATGTACTTTGATGGAGCTTCGAACGCTTTGGGAAATGGCATTGGCACCGTGATCATATCTCCTAAAGGCTCTCATACTCCATTCACCGCCCGACTATGTTTCAACTGCACCAACAATATGGAGGAGTATGAAGCATGCATCATGGGTCTTCGAGGAGCAATTGACCTAAGGATTAAGTTCTTGAGTGTCTTCGGAGATTCCACTCTCGTGATTAGTCAGATCAAAGGCGAGTGGGATACGAAACACCCTAATCGTATTCCTTATAAGGAGTATGTGTTGACTTTGCTTCCACACTTCGAGGAGACAACCTTTGAACACTTCCCTAGAGAGGAGAATCAGTTGGCGGATGCACTAGCTACGATGTCTTCTATGTTCAAAGTCAATTGGGACAACGAAGCTCCCCGGATTATCATTGAAAGATTGGACGAACCTGCACATTGCTGTGATATTGAGACTGATGAAGTAGCATATAAGCCCTAGTTTCACGAGGTAAAGAGGTATCTTGAAGCTCATGAATACCCCAAGGGTGCATCTGTTAATGACAAGAAGTTTCTGAGGAGGTTCATGGCGAAGTTCTTCATCAGCAATGGTATCCTTTACAAGCGTAACCATGATTCGACCTTACTGCGTTGTATGGATAAGAACGAAGCAGAAAGAATTATGGCAGAGTTACATGAAGGTACTTTCGGGACCCATTCCAGTGGACATACCATGGCGAAGAAAATCCTACGGGCAGGATATTATTGGTCTACCATGGAAGCCGACTGTTATCAACATTCTCAGACCTGTCACAAGTGCCAAGTCTATGCTGATAAGAAGCATATACCTCCAGTACCTCTGAACGTCCTGACAGCTCCTTGGCCTTTTGCAATATGGGGCATTGATATGATCGGCGAGATCAAACCTACAGCATCCAACGGGCATCGTTTCATCCTGGTAGCTATTAATTACTTTACAAAGTGGGTTGAAGAAGCTTCCTTTGCTACTGTAACCAAGAACGTCATGGCGCGGTTCATTCAGCACAATTTGATTTGTCGATACGGTGTACCAGAGAGGATCATTACGGACAATGGTACAAATCTGAACAATATGATGATCACCGAGCTCTGCAAGCAGTTCAAGATACAGCATCACAACTCTTCTCCCTACCGGCCGAAGATGAATTGGGCTGTAGAAGCGGATAATAAGAACATTAAGAAGATTTTGCAAAAGATGACGGTGACATACAAAGACTGGCACAAGATGTTACCATTTGCTCTTCATGGGTACCGTACCTCAGCGCGGACATCAACAGGGGCAACATCATATTTCTTGGTATATGGCATGGAGGCAGTCTTGCCCATTGAACTTCAGATACCCTCTCTTTGGATTATGAAGGATACAGGTTTGAGCGAAGATGACTTGATTCAGACCCGACTTGATCAGCTGAACCTAATCGATGAAAAGAGACTTACCGCTATTTGTCATGGTCAGACGTACCAAAAACGGATGATCAAGGCATTTAACAAGAAAGTTAGACGACAAGACTATCAAGTTGGGGATATGGTAATCAAACACATTATCTTACCTCAAGGTGATCCTAGGGGCAAATGGACCCCTACTTACGAAGGGCCATTTTTGGTTAAGAACATTTTCTCAGGAGGAGCTATGATTCTAACCACCATGGACGGTGACAACCTTCCTCACCTCGTCAATGCAGACATAGTGAAAAGATACTACGCATAAACAAAGACCCGCTAGGTTGACTGGCCTAGGCAAAAATAAGGGCTTCCCGGTGAACCAAAAGGGTTCGGGCAAAAATAAGGGATGAAAATAAAAAATCTATACACCCGGTAAGTCGAAAACCTGAAAAGGCGGCTTGGGCAAAAATGGGTATCCCGGTGGACTGAAAACCCGAAAGGGCGGTCCAGGCAAAAATTAGGGATTAAAGCGTAACACTATGTCTCGTTGGATCACCTTACAAACCGGACTTCGGTATCGACTATCAAAGCTCGGACGGCACTAATCAACCTGATCTACCTTCAACCAAGTAGCAAAGTGATGAGATGCTCGAGGACATAAGGGCAATAGCAGAGTTGGAACCCAGTGGGATTATTCACATAGCTGTTTTGTTTTTCTTTTTCACAAATTGTGTAAATTCTATTGTTCGGCGACGTTCTCTTACTAGGACGTCAGCCTCTTGGTCAAAAATGCCTATTTACAGGCCAAACTTCAAAATCAATACAATTCATTTGCAGAGAAATTTCAAACTGTTTTTTCTTTTTCTGTTATGTTTTGCAAAGAACGTCTAATGTTCATTTTTGATATATGCATTTGACATTAATTGCTGCTCATAAATATTTACGTGGGAAACAAAAGACCCATTACTTGTAATATCATAAACAAGGGCAAATAAGAAATTGTCTAAGCTGTACGGATGCTTTATCCACCAGGTACAAAGGTAGATTCAGCTAAAGAATATGGTTAAGGTGCTATTACTCCCCGCAGAGTAAGAAAAGACAATAATGATAACTCTTCCCAGCTGAGCCTTGCAACTGTGAATGAATCAGTAATATTCTCCCCAAGCAGAGTTTATCTGCCATCAACACTGAAAAGGCTTAATATCCCCGGCAGTCTTAATATTCCCCAACGGAGTATAAGAATATTCCCCGGCAGAGTACATGATATCCCCAGTGGAGTTTGAAATTTTTCCCAGCCCAGTCTGAAAAAGCTTCCCCAGTAGAACTTGGAGAATCATCCCCAGTAGCCTTTGGAAGATTATCCCCAGCAGGTTCAAAGGATTATCCCCATTAGAGCCTTAAAGGTTATTCCCAGCGAAGTTGCAACTGAAGGGTCACCCCCAGCAGAGTTCTTCCCTTTCACAAACATGAAGTCAATCCCCAACAGGATTCAGTATCACCAGCAACGGTAATTCATCCCCAGTGGAATTTATCGGTGGAATCCTCAGCAGAGCATCTCTTCCCCATAGAGTAATCTCCTCATCAGTTTATTCCCCAACGGAGTTATCCTCTCATGCAGGTTTATTCTCACAAACATCTTCATTCGATATCCCCAGCGGAAATAAAGAATTCAACTCTTTTCCCCAACAGCTATCCGGGATTTATTTCCCCAGCTAAAAGCATTACATTTCCATACATCATGACACATGCATATACGCATCATACAACACAATCTCATTTACTTTGAGAACATCATTGCTTGATATATATCATGCATTGCATATGACTGACCTTTACCTTTCAGGAAGGATGAAGTTGAGTTCTAAACTATGTCGAACTACTGACCGGTTCTTAAATCTAAACTCAATTAGTCTCGGTTGAATTACAGATAAGGTTCTAAATCTCGACAATTTTCCTCCGTCATAATGTGGATGAGTTCTTAAATCTCAATAGAATTATCCTCCGTTGAAGTACAGACAGTTCCTATATCTTGATAAAGATGTTTCCCTCAGTCGAAGTACTGACTGGTTCTTAAATCTCAACTGAATTATTCTCGGTTGAATTACAGATAAGGTTCTAAATCTCGACAATTTTCCTCTGTCGTAGTGTGGACGAGTTCTTAAATCTCAACAAAATTATTTTTTGTTGAAGTACAGACATTTCCTAGATCTCGATGAAGATGTTTCCCTCAGTCGAAGTACTGACCGGTTCTTAAATCTCATCTGAATTAGTCTCGGTTGAATTACATATAAGGTTCTAAATCTTGACAATTTTCCTCCGTCGTAGTGTGGACAAGTTCTTAAATCTCAACAGAATTATCCTCCATTGAAGTACAGACAGTTCCTAGATCTTGATGAAGATGTTTCCCTCAGTCGAAGTACTGACCGGTTCTTAAATCTCAACTGAATTAGTCTTGGTTGAATTACAGATAAGGTTCTAAATCTCGACAATTTTCCTCCGTCGAAGTGTGGACAAGTTCTTAAATCTCAACAGAATTATCCTTCGTTGAAGTACAGACAGTCCTAGATCTAGATGAAGACAATTCTCCTCAGTCGAAGTACTGACCGGTTCTTAAATCTCAACCGAATTATCCTCAGTTGAATTACAGATAAGGTTTTAAATCTTGACAATTTTCCTCCGTCGAAGTGTGGACAAGTTCTTAAATCTCAATAGAATTATCCTCCTTTGAAGGACAGACAGTCCTAGATCTCGATGAAGATATTTTCCTCAGTCGAAGTACTGACCGGTTCTTAAATCTCAACTGAATTAGTCTCGGTTGAATTACAGATAATGTTCTAAATCTCGGCAATTCTCCTCAGTCGGAGTACTGACCGGTTCTTAAATCTCAACTGAATTAGTCTCGGTTGAATTACAGATAAGGTTCTAAATCTAGACAGATTTCCCCCCAGTTGAATTACGGACAAGTTCTTAAAACTCAGCAGAAGTGTTCTCTCAGCTGAAGTACAGGCAAATTCCTAAATCTCAACAAAGATCAGACTTCCCCAGCGGAATCTTCCACAACAACAGGTATGCAAGTTCTCGCTAAGGAATTTCTTATGCGATCGACACTCCTGTAGATGGAATATTTAAGCCCATCCTCCCTCCAGCAATCTCCAAATGGCATCTGTAAGCCCATTCCCGACATCACAAGGCTAATACCACTTCATACGAGTGCAAATTTCTGGGCACTCTAGTGTTCAATCATCTTCCACCTTCGGATCACGAAAGGCACCAAAGCCAATCTACATCCTCAGGTTTAAGAAGATTGAACAGGGGCAGCTGTTGTACCCCAAAATTTCCCCTCTCATATTCATCAAAACATTTCAAGAAGAATCTCCAAGTTGCTCAAGGTTGCTCAAGGATTGACCAGACAAGTTATCTCTTGAGGCAGTCAACCCCAAATTAGGGTTTTGTGTTGCATCAAGATCCTTAAGTCCAATTGACCTCAAGTGCTCCCTAGTGTCCTAATATGTTCTCAAGGTTATCCATGTCAAATTTCAAGCCTTGCAGAGGAAGTTTGCTCAGTCAATTGCTCAAGGGTCCAAAAATTGATTATGTTAGGGCAAAAGTCAACTATGACCCAAATACAGTCAAACTTCAAGATTTTTTGTCAAAAGTATCATTTTGAAGGTTATTTCATCATTTGATCAAGGGTTGATCATGATTCATCAAGGATTGCTCAAAATTCATAAAGATTCAAAAGTTGCTAAATTATGGTTTTGTAGGAAAAGTCAACTCAACTTTGACCAAGCATAAATTTCTCATACTTTATGATAAATGACCCATCCAAAGCTCATTTTAAATAGGATGCAATTTCCTACAATACATATTCATACCCCAAGATCAAAAAATGCACTCACAAGAAGTTACAAATTTGTACATTATAGGTCATTTTTGAAAGTCAACAAAAATAACTTTTTTTGCCAAAGCTTATAACTTGAGCATGGAATATCAAAATGATATGCGACTAAAAGGTTTGGTTAGAGGACATCTCAAGATTTCTAAAAGTCAAAGAACACCTCCAAAAGTTCAAAATTGAAGAAGTTATGCATTGTTGAAGTTGGACTTTTTTGCAAAATTGCCAAAAGTCAACTATCCCCAAAACTTCAAATTTTGTCAAATGGGCCCATTCTTTTCCACTTGATTTGAGCTTGCATAGTTGTCCATGTGTCCTAGCTTCAGCCATGAGCCCATATTTTATTTTTATTATTTAATTTGATTTTGATTTGAATTTATTCATTTTAAATCAAATTAAATCATATAAAATCTAAAACTTTGATAACATGAGATTTTTTTGCTGTTTCAGGCTTTGATTATCATCATTAACATCATCAAAATCGAATCAAGCCCTATCATGTGCAAAAAGATTGAGATTTGGCAAAATTGGCAAGTTTGTAAAGGGTGAATCAAATCAAATTGGCAAGCATTGATGGGAGAAGATTTGAGCCAAGTTTGTTACCTTAACACACTATACAATACATAAGGAAGCCAAAGCAATCGAGATCAGAGTTGGCAATTGCAGAAAGAGGCAAAACAAAGTTGGAAAAAAATGACAAAAAGCTTGAAATCGAAATCGTGGTTAAAGGTGTTTTCAAAGGCTGAGACTTGTCCCAAACGCTTCCTGGGTGTTCACTCAATCTACCTGGATCAAAAGCAAGCTTCTTCAGACCCCATAAAGCGCTGTAAGTGTCACGATACCTAGCCCTGTTATTGAAATCGTAACTCTCCATTCTTGCATCTATAATGAAAATTAATTGCATATTTGTAATCCTCACAATATTTCTAAGCTATTTGCATCATTCAATTTTGTTTATCTAAACCATAATGTAAAACGCCATAGCTAGGGTTCTTGGAAGCGTTTTTGGGGTTTTTCTTTTCAGGTGAAATTAGGCTACAAGATGGATGTGGTTGTGACCGGGAGGGAAGGACGAGTGCAACCATGCCCTTAGAACTAATGTTTGTGGCCTGAGATGGATTTTAGGATGGGCTTACGCTTTTAGCTGCGGATTCAAATCCGCAGGTAATGTTGTTACAGGTTTCAGGACAGGGACGATGAGGTGTCCCTTGCCCATAGGTCCATTGAAAAAATAACGCGCATTTTTTATTTGCTGGCATATGATTTTGTTTTTATATAATATATATAATATATATTCATATAACAATTGAAACAGCGTGTCCAATTCCAAGGCGTTAGTGGCTGGAGGTCAGGGGTTCGATCCCTGCCTCCAGCGCTTTGCATTTTCTCCTTGTTTTTCATGTAATCAGGTGTTTGCTCAAGCATGCAGTATACCATGCACCATCAAGCATCCAATGGCCAGATGGCCAAAGGCCAAATCTGAGGGTCCAAGCTGAAGGTCCACCATGAGCATTGGTCCACGCAGACATATCAGATCCACAAAGTCAACCAGGGCCAGCCACTAATGGGCCTTCCCATTGCTATCAACACTCCCAATTTCAGGCTCATACTCCCTCTTTTATTTACTTTGCTTTATTATTTTGTTTTATTATTTCTTATTTCATTTACTAACCAATCAAAAAATTCTTTTCTTTATCAAATAAAAACCATAAAAAATATTTTTATTCTATCAAATTTTTATTTTTATTAATAAACACTAATTAATTAATTTAGGTTTTAATTAGAATAACTTTAACCTATTTTTTTGTAAATAATTAAAATTAAATTAGATTTAATTAGGTTTTAATTGCTAACATTAATTATTTTATTTTATTTCTTAAAATAACAAAAACCCAAATATAATTTTTTTCAATTAATTAATTTATTTATTAATTTAATTTAGTAATTAATTTAGGATTTATTTCTTTCTTAAAATAAAAACCAAAAAAGATATTTTCTTTTAAAAAGGGTCAAAACCCTAATCATGCACTCGACTTAATTTCCCGCACGCGATTTATTTACTTTTATCATATAATGTACTTGCCTCCGGTTTGTAATAGTTAATAGGACCTTTATTTATTTTTTACCGCTTTATTTATTTTTAAGGGTTTGCCTTTGGCGATGTAAATACCCGACGCCTTGTAATTTAAATTCCGCATTTTATTTCCGCAAATTATAACTGTTAGATGATTGATAATAGGATGGCATGACAAGACTGAATCTTTTAACCTAAAATCAACTTAGATCACCCTTAACATGTACAAAGATAAAAATAACCGAAAATGACACACTCGCACATGCGCACTCCTAGGTTACACCCCACTCGGTTGCCTTCGTACACAGTCATTAAGTATAGGTCACTTTAGAGGTCACCCTCATGTCTAAAAGATCATAGTCGTCTCGAAACGGTTTCCTCGGAAAATGTTGCCTCAAACAAAATGATCTAAGACATTAGGGTTATCGCTAAGGCGTCCTAACATTGTTTTAGTGACCGTAAGTCCCGCATTCAAATTGACCCTTAAAATCCAACGACGATGCTACCTACTCATCAATAGTGGGATTACATTGTCTAAAGGACATTAGCATAGAACGCTTCCTTTTTCGAGTAGGTAGATGATTCTTAGATACTTGCTCTTTCAAAACCAAAAACTTTTCACACTTAAACTTTTTGAACAATGTTTTCAAAAAAAACTTCATACACTCTTGAGGACAGAAGCAAGAGTTAAATCGAAGTTTTCAAAACAAAAACTTTTTAAAACCCACAAGCACAAAGAAAGAAATTTTGAAAATAATGAGCAAGTACCTAAGAGCCCGTGGATAACCACGGATAGAAAGGGTGCTAACACCTTCCCTTTCTATAATTTATCCCCCGAACCGGAGAAACATCTCAAAAAAGGAATTTTTCTGTGCTTTATTCCTTTCTTTGTTGGATAAAATAAAAGTTGGTGGCGACTCTTTCTTACCGCGACATTTTGCAAAAACAAACGCAAAACGCAAACCAGCATTCCAAAAAACAGTCAGTTCTCCCACCGTATCACACTGAGTACGGGGGTAGATTATAGAAAGGGAAGGTGTTATCACCCTTTTTATCCGTGGTTTTCCACGGGCTCTTAAGTACTTTCTCATTTTTAAATTGCATTTTTATTTTGTGTGCTTGTTTTTGAAAAGTTTTATTTTATTTCATTTTAACCTTTGTTTCTGTCCTCAAGAGTGTTACGAAGTTGTTTTTGAAAACTTTGTTTGGGAAAGTTTTGGTGTGAAAAAGTTTTTGTTTGTTTGAGCAAGTACCTAAGAACTAATCTACCCACTCGAAAAAGTTTTGTTCGTTTTCCTTTTAGACAATGCTACCCCATTATTGAGAAATAGGTAGCATCGTCGTTGGAGTTTTTTAGGGACATTCGAAGGGACAAATACGATCACAAAAGCAATGTTAGGAAATGTTAGTAATCATCCTAAAGCCTTAAAGATCTTTTTCCGAGGCAACATTCGAATGGGTCATTTTAGATCTTTCGAGGATAGAGGGCAACCACTAACAAACCCTATACTTCATGACTGTTTACCGAAGGCAAACAGAGTGGAGTAAACCCTAAGAGTGAGCATGTGCGAGTGTAATTTTTCAGTTAATTTATCTTTGCACAATTAGGGTTTTCTACTGTATTAATTTTCAATTTGTCTTTCCATACAATCCTATTAACATACATCTAAGCAGTTTATAATTTGCGGAAATTAAAAGCGAGAAAGTTAAAAGTCCTAGCTATTACAAGGCTTTCACAGATACATAATTATTTCGACTGAAAATAAAGATGCGGAATTGAAACCCTAATTATTATTACAAACTCGGAGCAGTTACAATAATAATAAAAAGGAAATTAAAAATGCGCGCGGCAAATTAAGCACGAGAAATAATTAAGAAACCTAGAAAATCTAATTGAGAAAATTTTTAGGTTATTTTTGAGAAAAAATTAGGTTATGTACAAATTAAACCCTAATTTCTAATTGATTTAAATTATGAAAAAAAAAAGATTAAATTTCCCTAAATAATTAAACTAATTAATTAAGGAAATAAAAAAAATTTATGAAAAAAAATGATTTTTATGTTTTTTGTGATTTTTGATTAAATAAAAAAAGAAATAATTTTGATGTTATTTTTGTAAAAGGAAAATAATTAATAAATAATAAAAATAAGAAAATAAAGAGAAAAGAATTAAATTGGGCCTGTATTTGCTGAAAGGGGGGTGCAATGTTGAATTGTTTAGGCCCAATAGCTGGTCAGCCCAATCCTTGCGTGGGATCCAATGCTGCTCCCTTCTGATGGTGTACCATGGTCTTTGATGTGTGAGACATTGAATCTGATTGGAGACGAATCCAATGGTTGGATGGTAGTAGCGCATGATGGACGTCTTGTAACATAATGTATAGAATCTACATATAAACATTAAGAAAATAATAAAATGCTGGGACCTGGGATCGAACCCAGGTCCTCCCCCTTAATACCACGAGGGCCTTGCCAACTGGGCTACATGTTCTATTTGTTAGTATAATAAAAGCAATATATATTATATAATGAAATGTCAGTTCATTAAAAAACGCGGGATATTCAAACAGGCCAATGGTAGTTAGACACGTGAGCTTCTTCTTCCCCTGTTCGTCGTTTTAGGTTAGGGACTCTTACCTACGTACATCTTCCATGGCTATAACCCTGTAAGTTTCCAAAATTCACAGCAAGTATGATAAATCAATTGTGAGACATAGATCAACTCGTCTTGATCTCATGAGCATCATGGTACCCTTTTCTTGGGCCAATTTAACCTGTATAAAAAAACCTAAAACGGCCATGAAAACCCTAACAATGGAAATTATGGATACATGCATCAAAACGCAAAATTAATTAAACCAAAACATCCCAAATGATGACACAAACATAATGTTATGCTTAAAAGTGATTAATCATGCGTAAATTGTAAAATCAAGTTCAAGATGGTATGTGCAAACCGTGAGTCTGTAAGTCTTGTTTCTGGGCTTGTGGAGGCTTGCAAACGATCGTGTTAGCTTCTAGGAAGGTCCAGGAAACGATTGGCAGTGTTGAAATGCTTTGAATTTCCCTCTAAGTTTGAAACCTATCCACCACTTTTTGTCAATTTTTCAGTTTTTGTTTGATGCTTTCACGACCTGCAAAACCTTCTTCTTGTGCATTGTTCTTGTTCAGTATATATAGTAGAGCATATTAGGTCAACAAAAATAATTTAAATCTTTGTGAATCATAAAAATTTTATTTGATTTTTCTCTTGTATGATATGTTTCCAAAATAGGCCTAATCATGCCATCTTTAATTCAATTTTCTCTTGCACGATTTGATATGTTATGCCAGCTTGATTAGATTGTGATTCCTACAAAAATCAGATCAAAACCAATCTTTTTTTATATTTTTTGCCATTTATTTGATTTAATTTGAATTTTAAATAATAAAAAATAAAAATAAAATAAATAATGAAGAAAATAATGTGTGGATGCTGATTTGGGTCGTGGACCATGTCACAAGCAAGATGCAAGCATGAAATGCTAGGCCCATTTGACAAAAAATTCACTTTTGAGCATATTTGACTTTTGGCAATTTTACAAAAATGGTCAACTTTGACAAGGCTTATCTCCTCCAATTTTTACCCTATAGAGGTTTTCTTTGACTTTTTAGAACGCTTAGGCTGTCCCCTAAACAACCCTTTTGGTTTCATATCAATTGGGTCTTTCATGTTCATGTAAGAAGCTTTGACCCAAAAGGTGTTTTTGTTGACTTTTCAAAAGGACCTATAATGTGGAAATTCATATCTTTTGATGAGTGCATATTTTGAACTTGTGGGATGAAGATTAATTTTAGGGAAATTCATCCTCTTAAAAATGAGCCTTGGATGGAAACTTTCTGATAAAGTATGAAGAAGTTATGCCTGGTCAAAGTTTGGTTGATTTTTCTTGAGAAACCATAATTTAGCAACTTTTGGGTTTTGATGAATTTGGGGGCATTCCTTGAGGAATCATGATCAACCCTTGATCAAATGATGGATATCACTTCAAAATGTTGACGTTGACCAAAAATCTTGAAGTTTGACTGTATCTGGGCCACATTTGACTTTCGACCTAATATAGTTGATTTTCAGGCATCTGGGCAATTGACTGAGCAAACTTCTTGTGCAAGGAATGAAACTTGAGATGGATGATCTTGAGTACATATTGCGACCATGGAAAGCATTTGGGACCCTTGGAATTCCACCATCTTAATGAGGAGTGAAACCCTAGTTTGAAGCTTGTTGCCTTAGGAGGAGGATTTGTCTGGTCCATCCTTAAGCATCCTTGAGCAAGTTGAGGACCTCAATGGGCATGTGTTGAGTAAAATTATAGGGAAATTTTTGGGGTACAACACTACCCCAAAAGTAGTCAAGCTCAAGGTCCATAAGATGCTCTTCTTGAGTAATAGTAAAGACATCAGGGGCACTAGGGAATCCTAAAACTTCAGTCATTTCTCGATGGTTTTAATGGTGATCCATACCAAACATCCTAAAGGTGATTAATCCTATGTTAAACTCCAACCATTGGTTAGGAGTATAGGCAAGTGAACTTAGAAATTCAAGGGTTAGCCTATGATAAGAACTAAATCTTCTCCCCACATCAAAATTGTCCTAACCTATTTTGTTTAGAAAAACATGACACTGTTTCTAATTACCACTTTAGTCATGGTAAGTCCACCAGGGTAAATGGTTAGTGCCATCTCTCTCTAAGATAGAACTTCAAAACACCTTCTCTGGGCTCTACCTCTGAAAATTATATCCATAGCGTCTACATGTTGCATCGTGAAAGTAAGTAGGAATTGTTAGCTTATGATATGTTATCCTGAAAGTAAGTAGAGACATATTAAGTTAGTAATGGTTAATACAAAATAATATACCGCATAACATTCGGGGGGAAATAAGAAAATAAATCCTAAAATTCAAAATCTAAAATTGTAGGCTGCCTTCCACATAGCACTTCATTAAATGTCGGAAGCTCGACATTATATAAGAATCTAGTTTTGCAAAGAAGCGGGAAGTTTTCTAATTTGTAATCAAAACAATAGTCCCTATTTTCTATATTATGATAATTCTTAAGGCCCTATCGGTTTACGATAAATTACTCTTTTGACCTACTTTTGATTTTTATGGCTCCGCTTTGAAATATTTTCGTAACTTCATAAGTTTCGGACCATCTAGAATGAAGTTTGCTTGGAAAAAGTTTCAGTCGAGAGTTAAAGAGAAGTATTACGTCATCATCGTTAAAATATTTTATTGATATACATTTATCATGCCGCTATTTAGTTCTCTCTTTATAGATTCTGGCATTCTAAAAGTCATCTAGTCTATGTTCTTCTAATTCATGGATATCTAGATTTCTCTTTTCGCCGACGGTAGTATAATTAAAGTTAAGGGTTTTAATGGTCCATAAGCTTTATGTTCTAATTCTACCGGTAGATGGCATGATTTACCATAAAATTTATTAAAGGGTGTGGTACCTATCGGGGTCTTGTAAGATGTCCTATATGCCCATAGAGCTTCATGTAGCTTCGAAGACCAATCTTTCCTAGAGGCAGCAACTGTACTACAACTGCTAAGTAGTTGAGAAAGTCAATGTACCATGGCAATGTGGTCTTGGTATAAATTTCTTCCAGAACTTCATTCATTTTTGTAACATTATACTTTAAAGATCATTCAAGTGAATTGCTTGCTAACTGAGCTATGAGTCGAGCATAAGGGAAATCGTCATTGATAGGACTCGTTCGGGTTTCATGTCCTTAATTCTAGGGAGATGATTAGCTACTACATTCTCGGTGACTTTCTTATCTTTGATTTCTAAATCGAATTCTTGTAGGAGTAGAATCCATCTTAAAAGTATTGGTTTGACGTCTTTTTACTCAATAGGTACATGATTGTTACGTGATCGGTAAAGACAATTATTTTTGCTCCTACTAAGTAAGAACAAAATCTATCTAATGCAGGAACACGACAACTAGGAGTTCCTTTTCTATGGTGGCTTAGTTCATTTCTGTAGAGTCTAAGGTTCTACTTGCGTAATAAATTGCATGAAGCTTTTTCTCTTTTTTTACCTAAGATCGCGCCTATCACACATTATCTCAAACTGTCTACTGCAATCAGGTGGTTTCCTGATAGGTGCAGTAATAAGAGCATTTTTTAACTGTTCGAATTCTTCTAAGCATTTTTCCTCGAAGATGAATTCAAAGTCTTTCATTAGTAAGTCAGTTAGTGGTGTGGTTATTTTAGAGAAATCTTTAATGAATTGTTGGTAGAAATCGGCGTGTCCTAAGAAACTTTGTATTTCTCTATCAGTTTTCGAAGGTTCAAGGTTTTCAATAACTTCTATTTTTGCTTTATCAACTTCAATCCATTTATTGAACACTGTGTGTCCAAGTAAATTTCCTTGTCAGACCATGAAATGTCATTTTTCCCAATTCAACACGAGATTAACTTTTACACATCTTTCATGTACCATTTCGAGCTTCGATAGACATCCTTCAAAACTATGCCCATAAATAGAAAATCATCCATAAATACTTCCATTATATTGTCTATAAAATCAGTGAAGATTGACATCATACATCTCTGAAATGTTGCAGAAGCGTTACACAGTCCGAACGTCATTCGTCGTTAGGCAAATGTACCATAAGGACATGTGAAGGTAGTCTTTTCTTGGTCATCAGGATGAATAGGGATTTGGAAAAATCCTGAATGACCGTCTAAATAGCATAAGTGAGAATGTTTATCCAGCCTTTCAAGCATTTGATCAATAAAAGGTAAAGGAAAATGATCCTTACGAGTGGCTTTGTTTAACTTTCTATAGTCAATGCACATTCTCCATTCGGTTTAACTACGTTTTGCTACAGATTCTCCCTTTTCATTACTGACAAACGTAAGACCTCCCTTCTTTGGTATGACATGTACTGGGCTGACCCATTTACTATCGGATATCAGGTATATAGTTTCCTCTTCTAATAATTTTTGTACTTCTTTCTCGAACTACATCACTCAAAACGAGATTGATTCTTCTCTGATGTTCTCTAAAGGTTTTACATTCTTCCTCAAGCATAATGTGATGCATATGAATAAAGGAACTTATTCCTTTTAGATCTAAGATGGTATAGCCTAGAGCAGTTGGATACCTTCTTAGGAAAAAAAATCGGTTTGTATATGTCCTAAATCCGTGTTGACTATAACTGGTCTTTCAAGCTCTGTGTCTAGGAATTCACACCTTAGATTTTTGGGTAGATTTTAAGTTATACAACGTGTTTCTTTGGGCAAGGCATAGGATTAGGTTTAGTGCAAGACATTCCCTCAGATTTTCATCTACGTATTGTTGACGCCAATTATCTTCTTCAAATATAGGAGGTGATGAAATCTTTATTACTTTAGTATACTTAGCTTGTTCCATATCCATTTCTCTTACATATTCGTCGATGACTTCTAGGAAACAACATGAATCTTCTATAGCTGGTGCCTTTAAGAATTGTTAGAGAATAAACTCAACTTTTTCTTCACCAACCTCAAAGGCCAGCTTTCTTCTCTTCACATCTATGATGGCTCCAGCAGTGGCTAAAAAGGGTCTTCCTAAAATGATAGGGATGTTGGAATCCTCCTTAATAACCATAATTATAAAGTCAGTAGGAATATATAATTATCCTATACTAACGAGAATGTTCTCCAGCATACCTACAAGAAATTTTACTGAAGAACTGACTAGTTACAGAGATATTCTCGTTGGTCTTATTTCTCCTAATTTGAGTTTTTCGCATATGGATAAGGGCATTAGGCTAACACTGGCTCCTAAGTGGCATAGAGCTTTGTCTATGACAAACTTTCTGCTTACACATGGTATGGAAAACCTACCTGGATCTTTTATCTTTATGAGGCATGTTAATTTGGATTATAGCGCTACGCACCGCAATACCCATAACGGTTTTGTTATCCTCAATATTTTTATTATTTGATAGGATCTATTTAAGGAACTTGGAATATGATGGAATTTGTGTAATGTATTCTGTGAAAGGTTGTCGCGTCGAGGATTTTTGTTGAACTACGAAGGAGGTGAAAAGAAGAGTCGCCATCAATGTTATTTATCCCAAGAGAGGGAAAGGAAACACTGAGTAAACCTAAAGGAAGGTAAAGAACATGGTAATTGCAACCAAGATAAAATGGTAAGGAAGTAGATTACGTGAGGGGAAGGTATTAGCACCCCTCACATCTGTGGTACTCCATAGGATCCACTCAATTTTGTTCTAATCAAATGGTGCATAAAAATCTAAAGCCTAAGGCTAAGGGAATGCATGGAACATATACACAAAAAGAAAGTTTTTATTAGTTGTGTCTGCCCCGGTTGCGAACCTTTGTGCCTATGTACCACCTTTCATGCAATAGGGGATCAGGGCACTCGTAGTTCACCTAAAAAGGTGTTTTGGTTTGTTGTGTTTTATTTATGAACAATGCTAGAAAAGCCCGTCCTTTTTGAAAAGGTTAAAAGAAAAATTCGGAAGAAAAAGAGGTTTGCATTTGGTTGTGTTTTTTACCTTGAAAAAAGATTTGTAATTTGAACCACATTAAAAACTATGATTGAAAGAAACATAAGGTACGAGAATGGACCCCCTCATGCTCCTCCCAATGGCTTAAGGCATGGGACACATGGTTCACATCATTATTTATCAAGTGTTTTGACATTTTCTTAATAAAGAAGTTTTTGTTTTACCATGGATACAAAATAGAAAGACTAAACAAAAGGGGATCTCAATCCTATAAGTTGTCATGCTTGTGGACCTAAAGTTGGGATGATGGGGAGATCTACCTAATGTTTCCATGCATGGATTCCTAATCTAAGGTCTATTTAATTCAAACTTAGAGAAGAATGAACTTAAGATCCTATGGGGAACATGGCAATACGATAAAAGAGAAGAAGAAGAAAATGAAGAAACAAGCAATCATACACTTATATAAGAGAGTGTTGTACCCCAAAATTGGCCCTCCCATTTCTCATTGATTTCTCACCACAAAGCCCTTGAAGCTCAAGATCTAGTTAGGGTTTCATCTGCTCAAGACCTCTCCTTGCACTGTTGACTCAAATTAGGGTTTGTGTTTGCACAAAGATGCTTTGACCTAAAATGCCTAAGATGACTTTCATGCTTCATATTGGACTCCCAAGTTTATCCATACCAAGTTTCAAACTTTGATTCCAAATTTTGCCCAGTCAATTGGACAGTTGACCTAGAAATCAACTGTATTGGGGAAAAAGTCAACTGTGGCCAATTAACAGTCAAACCTCATGAAAATTGACCTACATCAACATTATGAACTCATATGGTCCATTTGATCAAGTTTGGATCACAACTCCATAAGAAATTTGATCAGATCACCAAAAGGGCAAAATGGTCATTTTTAGGGTTTTGACTGCACAAAGGCAATTTTTGACTGTTTGACCTAGACAATGGCAAACCAAGCTCATATATGGACTCAAGAACCCCATGGAATTATCTTGACATGCTCAACAAGCTCAAAAGATCCAAAATACACAAGACTGACAGTTGAATTTCCCAGTCAATTGATCAATTTTGACTGTATACTGAAAAGTCAAACTTTGACTTTTTGGTCAAAATCAAGAGTCAAGATTCATTTTTCATCAAAACATGCCAAATCATGAAACTTGTTCACCAAGAAATCACAAAATGCAAATTAGGGTTAGAAATTTGAATTTTTCATAACTTAGAATTTTTCTAAGTTATAAAAAACCCTAATTTTTCCCAACTTTGCCCCACTTTTTCACCAAGATCCATTTGGATTCAAACAAAAGTCAAAACATGAAAGTTGTAGCTTGTTGCATAATCTACAACTTTGATTCACAAAGTTTTCCAATTTGAGGCTTGTATCTCAAGTTACAAATTTTTGAATAAGGGCACTAAACCATTCTTAACTTAGTGAATTTTTGATCTATTTTGACAAGGTTTTCTACCCCACTTCAAGGCCATTTTACATACACTTCCACTTGGAATTTCAATTTGCATTTCAAAGATGGATTGTAGTACACATTCCAAGCTTTCCAAAATGTCAAAGAACTCATCAAACAACCTCATGACTTGGGAGATTCGAATTTCACAATTTGGCAAAAACTCACTTTTGAATTGGCCATTTTTCATGTTCATAAGTTGTGCAAACTTCTCAAAACCAGCATGCCCTTGATTACAGGTCCTAAAACCATCCAACACTCAATAATTTAATGCATTTTAATTGTGTTAAGACCTTGTTTCATGAGCTAAAGCATTGTATGATGGATTAATCCCAAATTAGATAAAGCATGCTTTCCATTTTTGCAAAAGTTCCACTTTATGTCATGATGCAAATCCACAAGTACAAACCAAATCCAATTGGCACAGGATTATGGACAAATCACTCTGATCAAGGAGAGTTTATGCAGCTCATTAGAGGTCCCCTACTTGCCTAAAACACCAAGTTGGTTTTGCTTGCTTAAGGGTGAAGTAAAGTGCCATAACATAACACATCTTTCATATCAGCTTAGAGACACTTAGACAAAGTTATCAGACACATTCCAAAGATCAGAACCAAGCTTTTGCACGACCCTTGCACCTCTCAAACACTCCCCTTTCCATAATCACTCTCAAACTGCAAAAATAGGGCAGGCCCTGCAGTTTGAGTGTTATCTCTCATTTCTCTCAAGCTCTCTTGCCCAAACCAGTTCACATACCTTTCATACCATCTATGCAAGCTAACCAAAAGCAAAAGCACGACCTGTAATCCCTCTAACCACTTCCACCATTTTCAGTTTCTTGTTTTGCAGGTGAAGTGCTCTAGCAAGATTCAGAAGCTTTCAAGACAAAGTAAACATTGGAATAGCATCCCTGGACCTCAAGGAAGCTTTTCCAATCATCACCTTGCACTGAAAGCTCCCTCATTGCAAAATAGAACTTCAGCTGAACAGGTATCTTGGTGAACTCGTATCTCTCTTATTATGCATCATTAGCTTTAAGTTTGTGAATAAACAAGGTTCTACTCATGCCACTGAACATGTACATGTTTTTACTTTTCATTTCTTTTGCTTGAGCTGTGAGAATTTGAGGTTTGAAAATGGCAGAAAATCTAGGTTAGGATTTGGGGGAGGAGAAATTCTCCCTCATCTTAAAGAGTTAGATCAAGTTATGCATATGGTTAGAATCGTCTCTTCATGCTGAACATCTTTTATGTTATGAGTTTGCATTGAAAAGCCAGGAATCAAGAGTTGGAAGATGAGGAACAGGGCGCGCGTTTTTTAAATGTTGTTGTACAGAGGTTGAAGAAAGGTCTTCATGGGCTGGGCCTATGTTGACTTTCCTTTTCACACCACCCTTTTTGGTTTTACACCCCTGAGCCCATTTGCTTCATTTTTAATATTTTTTGACTTTTTCTTTTTTTAACTGACTCATTTATTTTTTCTCAGCATATTAAAAATATAAAAATATTTTTCCCATCATTTTTTGAATTTATTAAGTATTTATTTGATTGTTTTGTACATAAATAAATAAATATACATATATACTTTTTTGTTTAAAATATTAAGATAATACAAATATAGTTTTTATACACTTTTATTTTATTTTTACTTCCTGAAAATATTTTGTATAAAAAATACCCTTTTTATTTTTATATTAAAAATTATTAATTAAATAATACATATCTTGTAAATAATACAAATATACATATATATATATATATATATATATATATATATATATATATATATATATATATATATATATATATATATATATATATATATATATATATATATATATATATATATATATATATATATATATATATATATATATATATATATATATATATATATATATATATATATATATATATATATATATATATATATATATATATATATATATATATATATATATATATATATATATATTAATACATTTAGGGTAAAATGTCAAAAAATGTACATATTTTATTTTTTAATATTTAATACTAAAAAAATACCTTTTTTACAAATATACCATATTTTATTTTATTTTTGTATATAAATAATAAGTATTATATGAATTAATTGATTAATACCCCTTTGATTAAAAATTAGGGTTTTGCCCTAAATTTGAAAATACTCCAAAAATAATACCTTTTTATTTTCTCTTTATTTTACATAAATAATACTTTTTTCATACATATAAAAAATTCTTTTTGCATTCTTGCATATTTATTTTATTTCTATTTTATTTATGCTTTTGATCATATTGTAAATATTCAAGGCAAATGATGTAATAGCTTAGATTCAATTTCTTGTCTAAATATCTCCCCACATGAACATTGTACCCCCTCCCCATATTATTGTGTTGTAATAGCATAGGAATTTAAATTTCGCACTTTAAATGCTTTCTAAACATACTATGTTAGAGCTAGGGTTTGTATGTAAATAAAACGAACAAAATAGTTGGACCTAATCTCAAGATAAATAGGCATGAAAAATGGACAACACATTTCACACTTGCACCCCTAGGGTATTCCACTTTGTTGCCTTCAAATAATTGGGCCATATTGTATGTTGAATTTCTTTGGGTAAAAACAAACAATCAAATGATCATAGTCCCACAAAATATTGCTTAAATGAATGATCAAGTCCCTTTTAAAGAAAATTGCCCAAATACATTTAACACTATTGCAATTATGGTCTAAACGATGACCCGCGCTTGTCCCTTTCACCTCCTAAGACAAGATTGTCCACCAAATGCAATGGTGGAACAAAATTGTCAAAAGGTTTAAAACATAACAAAAATCTTTGAGAAAACTTTAGGGTAGATAACTCTTAAGTACTTGCCAATTTGCAAAGAAAACACTTGCCTAATTTCAAAACCCACTTCACAAACACTTTCAAAATCAACTTTCAAAAACCTTGAAACATATTTTTAAAAGACAAAACACCTTTTGTAAAACATTCGAGTAAAGAATTGTTACAAGGGTAACCTATACAAGGCATCTTTTCAAAACATTTTCAAAACCACACATCAAACACCATTTCAAACAATTGAAAACCAAGGCAAGTTGATCTAAGCAAGTACCTAAGAGCCCATGGATAACCATGGATAGAAAGGGTGCTAATACCTTCCCTTTCTATAATCTACTCCCCGAACCCAAGAAAAATCTCAAAGGTTTTTGCTGTGCTTTTTAAACCTTTCCTTAGGATAAAATAAAAAGTCGGTGGCGACTCTTGCTCAACCTAAACATTTGCGAAAACAAACGCAAAACCCTAGTCAGTTCTCCCACCGTATCGCAGAGAGAAACCAAGTTAACATCGCATAAGGCATTTAGACAAGGTACCAAGCAAATACCTACTTACATAAGCAAGTAAAGATAGGATAAGAGATGACAAAAAATCACACAAAGATGATAAAACATCAAGTATAAAAAGAAGAATAATAATGGTGACACACCAAAATAGAATATGATAAAACATCAACAAATCAAGCACATAGGTAGATACTTAAACCAATAAGAGAGGAGATGATAAAACATGACACAAAGATGATAACACATCTAGTATCAAAGATGGAGGGGTAGATGATAAAACACCAACCCTACATATATTAAGATGACAAAACATCAAGTATAAAAGAAAAGAGAAGGATGATAAAACATCACTAAACACACAAGTCAATGTGGTGAAACACAAAAGAGATGGAGATCTCAGAAACAAACTTGAAGAAGTGAAGAAGGAAAGTAAGAGAGTAATGATAAGAAGTCAAAGGAGAATTGAATAAAACCACATCAAGGTATTACATAAGTTCTGGTACTATCATGTTAAACACCTTAGACTACCCTAAACATAGCAACATGGTTCAAGAAGTAGAAGAATTTACCTAAGTAGGCAAGTAGAAGTGCAAGTGTGCATTTAGAAGACAAAACTCCAACACGTGTCAAAAGAATCAATGAAAATGAGAGACAAGAGGTGAATACCTAAGTCTACATATTCTGTAAGACATCACAAATTATCACCAGGAGATTACATGTTAACAAACATCCTATTAAACAAACAAGTGGGCATAGTAGAAAGAGATGAAGTGTATATTAGTGACAAGATAAGACTTGTATATCAAGTAAGTGGAAAACCATGGCATCAATAAGACCTAAATAAGATGTGGAGACATCCCTAAGGTTCATGCTTCAAGGGTATGGATGTAGGAACCATAAAAGGAGAACAATTAAGCAAATACACTAGCTAGTGAAGACTTAGGAGTCAAGTGTCTAACATATCATGTTATAAGGGAGTGAAGTGAAGTGAAATGGATGAGTGAGTGTATGTTAGAAGTGAAAACATTACGGACTCATTTTTATCACATAAATACACTTGAGAAAGATTCACATCAAAGTCATACAAGGAAATGATCACAATTAACCCTAATTGGACATAAGTGCTCATGCATTGCTAACAAGCAAACAAATTGGAAAATAAGTGGTAATATGAAGAATAAGAGATAAACATAGACATTTTATACACTTTTAAACAAACTCATGATCAAGAAGAAGTTCAATTACTCACTGAAAACATGGTTCAAACACCAAGGTACACAAACTAGCATCAATCAAAGTTGTGATGTAATGTGGAAAAAAGTGTATGATTACTTGAACATGGAATAATGTGTCAAGTATGAGTGAGGTAAGAAGCAAGAAGTAGAGGTTAACACGTACCATTGACCTATAAACAATCCTAAGGTATCACTACTAAAACACATACAAAGGTTAGTGCAAGATTTGATCTATACCACACTCTAACATACTCCTAAAGGAAAGTAAAGCACAAGAAAGGGATAGATGAAGAGGGAACTTGATTAGAGGGTGTTAAAACACATAGGTCAGTAGAAAATAATCTCTAATATCATATATTTAAACATCCAAAGCAAAGTGAGAAAGTTACATACATGGCGCACGAGAGAAGTGGCCAAAGGGGACCAACAAGTAAGTTCAAATTAAACAAGTAATGATCAAATGATGAAAGCATAATTGAAGAGTTATGGAATATGTGACTTGTATAATAAGTTAACTCAATATGAGGTTCAAGATTAACAAAGAAGAAGATGAAACTCCATGCACAAACAAAGTCACATAACTTGATAAACAACATAATTCAAGATGGATGATACTTGTCTTAAATAAAACAATATTGATGAAGACCAAGTAAAGGAAAATGATACCTTATATGTCATATTGTAATGGTTAATCCCTCATAAGTTATCAATCAAGAACCTAAAACTTTAAGAGATGTTAACAAGATAACATACTCAAAGGTCATGATGAAATGACAAAGTGTAGTCCCTAAAGATACATTCATGTAACAAAGTGTAGTCCCTAATGTTAATGTTCTTAGATGTTATGGGAAGTAGACAACATCAAGATACATTCATGGGACATAGCTCAAGATCTCATGAAGCAATCACTAAACAATGATGCTCAAAACACAAGTAACAAAGAAAATGTAGCTTCTAATTTGTCACCATGTTGGTTAGCAAATGAGTGCTTAACCAATGGATTATAAAAGCATGGAGAATTTAGATGAGAATAGAATTTAACATAAAAACTTAAGCACAATATGTTGGACCATGGTACTTTAGAATATTCAAAATCCATTACACACAAACTAGGTCAAAACAAGAATGTGGCTCCTAACTTGTCATCATGATGAATTGACAATGAGATGTCAACCAAAGAATCAAAAGAGATATGCATGAAAGCATTTAAGACCTTATAGGTGAGAAGAAAACTGAAAAGCTTTCAACAAATTTGGATCAATGGTACTCAAGTAGAAGTGCACAAAAGCATCCTCCTAAACCATGATCACAAAAGATGAACAAATAACTTTAAACAAAGGGGAAATGATATAGTACTTGAATGGCTCATAAATATGAACTCAAGCCCCTAACATGTGATTAGAATAAGTTAAGGAACTTGGTTCCTTATAGGTTTCACAAGTGCATACCGTGTATCTCAAGTTACAAAGCACAATTTCACACAGATTTCACACGATTTCTTATAGAACCCTATCATACCAAAACACGATTTCACACAGATTTTCATGCTTGTTTTAGATCACTATATCTTACTCATGTCTCCATGAAATTTCACGATATAAAAAACAAAAATGAAGATCAAACTTCAGAAAACATCATGGTATCCAAAAATTTCATCAAACGATCATCATATTATAGAGGAAAACAGACTGAAAGTCGCGGTTCCAAGAAAAAACATGAAAACCCAGAAATCCATCACACACGAAATAAGCTTAAATTCAACAAAAAATCATCCCATACCTAGTGTATGGCTCAGATATTTGCACATGAACACATCTCTAAACATTAGAAACCTAGCATGAGATATATTTGAAGTTTAAGAAAACTCACCTGTAGTGAAAACTAAATTCACGATTTCTTCCAAACTTCAGAGCTAGAAACCCAAAGATCCTCCTCTACAAGATTCAGAGATATTAAAAATGAAGGAGAACAGAGAGCTGGAGCTTGATGATTGGGCAACTCGAAGCAAAACTTAAAGAGAAGAGAGAAAATGAAGACCAAATTTTGAGTGTTATATTGAGTGTGTGAGCAAATAGAGACAATGAGGAGCTTATAAAGAGTGAGAATGTGAGGTTATAAAGTCCTTTGAGCTCATGAGACCGTTAGAGGGCAGTCTTGGCAATTTTAATAAAATGAGAAGGATAACACGGTGCCTTGCATTTTGAGTAAGAAATGGTCAGCTTATTGTGAATTTTGGTTGATGATTGGAGTGATCAAAAAGGTGTGAGAGAGTAAGTGGCAAGCAAAGGCACGTGGGAGGAGAGATCTGTCAAATTGCAAATTTCCATATTTGGCAAAATTCCACTATCATGTGCATGAGGTGTGTGAGCTATGTTTGGCCAAATAAAGCAATGGAAGAGAGTGTAATGCGTGAGAAAGGGGTGTTTACAAAGTTTCTTACAGAAAATTCTCAATAATATGTTCGGAAATATGAAGTGGCTCAATAATGACTGCATGCACAATACCTGGGTGCAGTGAAATCCTTATCACAATATCTTCTCGTCTCTCCATCATTTGTCACAAACTTGGTACCATTATAAAGCTGGTGTGATGAACATTAATGTTGATGTTTAAAGAAAATGAAAACGGAACTTATAAACCTCTCAAAAATTGGCACGAAAAGATGGCAGTGATGGCTGGTCAGGCCTGCACGCACATGCTGCTTATGATGCTGGCATCTTACAACCTCAAGCATCTAACTTCTTTTCATTATATCTCACTTCTGAATGGCCAAAATGGAAAACTTCTTGAAGAAAAAATGAAGTTAGCAACATGATCTTTAACTTTAGTGTTGATCACAAGATTAAATAAGGCTTGGTTCATGAAAAAAATTGGCTATCAACATGTGATGTGAAGGCTTATTGAAGAACACACGAAAAATTCTCAAAGTGTTAGAAAATTGCACTTATCTTCCAAACAAAATATCTCTTGGTTGACCATAAGTTCACTTGGTCAACTTTGACTTTTGTTGACTTTTGTCAAAATGATTGTTTAACCCCCAATTGATCAATTCTTCAATCATAGTTTCTTAGAAACATGTTGAGAAGCATGGAATCAAGTGTAGCTCAAAAAGTCAGAGTCGGCTTGGTTTAATCACAAACCCTAATTTTGACTGTTGTGTTATGAGGTGATGATTCAATCTCAAAACCCTAGTTTCATGGAACATGATGAAGAACTTCTTGAACAAAGACGTCTCATATGATGATGAGAGGGTATTAATTCAACAAATTGGCTCATACAATCATCGCACATTTCATTTGGCCAAAACCTTAATTTCAAGAGATGAATATGATAAATGTGATTCACTTCAAAACACTTGTAATGTTTAATCTTCTGATGAACCAATGGGACAATTGAGATTTCTAGAGGCATGAGAAACCCTTGTAGCTTAAGTGACCAAAAGAGTGAGGGCATGAGACCCTTTTGGAATTAATTGTCAACACAAACATCCTTTTACAACTTATAGAAGAACATGAGAACCAAAGTAACTTGATCCTATAAAAAATGCATGAATGTGTATGATGAAACATAATCCATATAAGTTAAAAAGGAGAGGGAAAATTTTTGTGTGCAACAGCTGCCCCTATTGAATCATCTTAAACCTGATAAGTGAGAAAAAGCGACAGCTTTCGAACGTTCAAGGTGAAAGAGGATCGAATACTAATAGAACCCACAAATTTGTGCTCTGGACAAAGAAAAGGTGAAGAAACACTAGTAATTGTATTATTTTTATTTTCTATAATTTTATGGTATCAAACAAATTGGATTGGATTTGCGGGTATCATGAGCAAAGGAGGGGAAGACTAGTGGATAATAGACCTTACCAAAGAGTGTTAGTATAAACTGGAGTCAAAAGGTATGCCAATAGAAATTGGACTTAAAAGGTAGACCAATAGAAATTGGAAGTAACCCAAGATGACTAGTAGAAACTAGACTCTAGAAGGTGATGCACCAGGACCGAACTGGTTCACAAACAACCAAAAGGAGTAGAAACTCAACCCAAGATAGGACTAGTAGAATCTAGACTCTAAAGATAAAAATAAACATTGTATCCGACGGGTAATACTATACTAATTTGGTCTTGATCAACAAGGAACATTAGACACTAAACTAAAACCATTTGCATGCTAGCTGAATGCTGGTGGGATCAAGGAAAGATAACAAGTAGATACTTGGCCTTTAGAGAGTACTATAAAGATTGTGCCAGGTAGAAATTGGTGTGCAGATAAGGTAACGTATAACCATTTGACCTAAGAGGAACTAGTAGAAACTAAACTCTGAAGAAGTACTCAATATGACAACAATAGATATTGGGTCCTATAGCAAGGTGTCTAGAAAGTGCGTGTATTTTAAAAAGACACATGCTGGTCTCGACCGGGGATAGACATTAAATATTGAAATAATCCACGGGGTGTAAGAGACATATAATGAGTAAAGACTCGGCTCAAGAAGACTAGTAGTAGAGACTAGTCCAAAGATGGGGACCAAGATAAAATCGGGTAGTACACACAAGTAACAAGTAGACACTCGACCTAAGAACAACTAGTGGATACTAAAATCAAAAGGAATACCAGGATAAAACTTGATTCGAAAGGTACACCAATAGACATTGGAATGGAGCAAAAATGGTAGTAGACACTTAACCCGGGGAAATTATGCTAGGAAAGAACTAGACCATTATCAAAGATAACGAGTAGACACTCGATAACCTGATGGTAACATCAAAATGATACTTGTAGGGTTGAAAATTAGGACACTTAAGATAAAGTGACCTTGATAGGGGGATAATCTAAAGTTTTTCAGAAACTCCATTGGGGAAAAAGGAAAACAACAATGGCTTGTCTTTCGATGCATGTTTAAATTTTTTTCTATGTAGTAATGTTCCAAAAGAGAATGGAAATAATACACTTTAAGGATGCAATGCGATGATGCATTATTCTGCCAGAGAAACGACGAAGATATAAGGAACCAATGGAGAGAAGCCCTTGAAAAGATGAAACTCTGTGGGGATTAACAAATTGAGTAACCGGTGAATGCAGGCTAAAAATTATGAATAGAGTTGCAAAAATAAATTGAAAACTTTGCTATAGAATATCAAACCAAAATTGTAAATTCTAATAAGGTACGCCAATGGAAATTGAGCGTTGCTAGGGAGGGCACCAATATATATCAAAATTCACCTCTAACTGCTTGGGGAGTAATTTATCAACCTCTTGCTGAAGATGATAAAAAACTCGTACTATTGAGGATATGAGGACCCGTGCCGGAGATAAGAGAACTTAGAAACAGAAATCTTGTTGGATATAAGGTAATCTTTGCATAAGATCATTCAGCAAAATACACTACTGCCGGTGATACGAGAATCAACATATCTTGATAGAACGATTCTAATGGGGATTTAAGAATGATCTTTAATAAAAACGAGCTCTACCGGGGATATAGGATCCTCAGACAAGAAGCCACAACAACGTACTTGTGATACGGTGGCAGAACCGACTATTAATACTGGTTTGCATTTTGTATTAGCAGATGTCGCGGTAAGCAAGAGTCGCCACCGACTTTTCTTTTATCAAACAAAGGAAAGGGTGAAAAGAACAAAAAAAAGAACCTTTTTTCAAGATTTTCGGAGTAAGAGAATTAAAACTGGAGAGAAAGTTCAAAACCCTAAGAATCTAATTTGCTCATTTGAAAATATTTTTGGGATTTTTTTTATATAAAAAGATTTGAAATTTAACCTAATCTTCTAATTAATTTTAATTAATGAAAATAAATTAAAATTCATTAATATAATTAGTTGGAGAAATTATTAATAATAAAAAATTAATTATGAATAAAAAACTAATATTTTTGATATTTTTTAAGAAAAAGATTTTTGCAATTAAACTCAAGTTCTAATTGATTTTACTTTAAAGAAATGAATCAAAGTAAGTATATTAAATTAATTTACACAATTAATTTTTAATAAAAACATAAATCCTATTTTTTTATGATTTTTATTGATTTTTATGATTAAATAAAAAAATGATTTTTTTCTGAAATAATTAAAAAAAAGCAAATAAATTAAATAAATAATAATAAAAAAAAGAGATTGAGGAATGGGCCTGAGGGGTGTGTGAACCCAGATTGGGGGTTGCAAACTGTAATTTTTGTCCAAGGCCCAGAAGTTGTAAGCCCAATACCCCTTGCGCTTGATCTGGTTTTGCTGCCTCTTGGAGGTCCATGGTTGGGACTGCCTGTTGGGAGCGTTGGACCTGGCATTGATTGATCTGATGGTGATGATGGTGAGGCCTATAGTATGCGTGTTGAGGTTGGGAGTATAGGGTCTGAAAGCAAATGTTAGGAAAAATAACATGCAGGAGGCAGGGGTCGAACCCCTGAACTCCCACATGCGCGCGCCTTAAGTCCCTTCAGCCTTGCCATCTGAGCTAACTTCACATTCATTATACAAAACAAATGTAACATATTATATGTAATAAATGGTCAGTATATTAGAAAAATGTGCACAATTCAAATGGCTCACTCATGATACGCCACACCTTCGTCTTCCCCAATGGGTTGTTGTTTTTGCCAACAGACCTTTAACTACGAACATGTTTGTTGCTAAAAACCTGCATATTTCCAAAATTCACCAGAGGAAGTATAAATTTAATGTAAATATATATATATATATATATATATATATATATATATATATATATATATATATATATATATATATATATATATATATATATCAATTGGGTTTGATCTCGTGAATACAATGGTATCCTTCTTTTGGCCCAATTTCACCTGTACTGGAAAGCCCTAAAACAGACCTCAAAACCCTAATTATGGCAACCGGTCAAATATGCATCAAAACCAACAATTAATTATTCAAACATGTTCTAAATGATCATATAAACATGAATGCATACTCAAAATTCATTTATAATGCATATATTGGCAAAATTAAAATCAAGAACAAGTGTGCAAACCGTGAGGTCATGAGGGATGATTTTGGACGTCTTGATGCGTGCAAGTGATCCAGTTAGCTTCCATATGAGCCCAGGAATCGATTGCAACCTTCAAAATTCTTTGAACCTCCCTGTAGATGAAAATTTGATGGGCTTTTTTTCTTTCAAAAAAATGGAGTTTCTACTGTCAGTTTCATGCGGCCAATCCTCCTCTTTTGATCAGGTTTTGTCATCAATATATAACGGAACAAATTAGGTTAACAAAAACAGATGCAATCTTGAAGAATTATGGAGAAAAGATTTGATTTGCCATGGATATTTTTAGTTTCTAAAATAGGACAAATAATTCTATTTTTGTTCCAATCATCCCTTGCACGAAATATTTGATTTGCCAGCAGATTCTAGACTCATCATGTGGTCATAAAAACAAATCTTGGATTTTATTTCATTATTTCACTATTTTATTCGATTTATTTTTATTTTAATGAATAAAAAATCAAAACAAATAATAAAAATAATGAAATAATGTCTGAGTGAGATTAGGGGTCGTGGGCCATGTTAGGAATAAGTTCCAAGCATGGAAACACGACCCCTTTGGAAAAAAAATCAAGTTTGGTAATTATTTGCTTCATGCACATTTCCAAAGTCTGGTCAACTTTAGCAATGCATATGTCTCTCATTTTTAACCCTAAGAGGGTGTTCTTTTACTTTTTAGAGAGCTTAGGATGTCTTATAAGCAACCTTTTTAGTTTCATCTCAATTGGATCTTCCATGTTCATGTAAGGAGCTTTGACCTAAAAGGTGTTTTTGTTGACTTTTTGAAAGGACCTATAATCTATGAACTTGTATCTTTTGATTGAGGCATTTCTTGACCTTGAGGGATGAAAATAAGTTGTTGGGAATTGGATTCTCTTCAAAATGAGCCTTGGTTGGAAAATTTCTGATAAAGTATGAGAAAGTTATGCTTGGTCAAAGTTTGGTTGACTTTTCCTATAGAAACCTTAATTTGCCATTTTTGACTTTTGATGAGTTAGGAGCATTTCTTGAGGAATCATGATAAACCCTTGATCAAATGATGGATAATACTTCAAAATATTGATGTTGACCAAAAATCTTGAAGTTTGACTTTATTTGGGCCACGGTTGAGTTTTGACCTAATATAGTTGATTTCCTAATACTTGGGCAGTTAACTGAGCAAACTTGTTGTTCAAGGCATGAAATTTGGCATGGATGATCCTGAGGACATATTAGGACCATGGAGAACATTTGGGATTCTTTGGACTCCTACATCTTGCTTGAAATTGAAACCCTAATTTGAGATTCATTGCCTTGGGAGGAGAATTTGTCTAGTCAATTCTTGGTCATCCTAGGACAAGTGAGGGGATCTTAATGGGCATGTCTTGAGTGAAATGAGAGGGAAAATTTTGGGGTACAATAGTAATCCTCTAGGGATATGAAACTTATCAACAGCCAAGATCAAACTCTATTGGGTAAAAGGGGGAATCCTTGAATAATAACTTCAAATAAAAATGGCTCAGTTGGGGAAATGAGAATTCCTGAGTAAGAGATCTCAATAAGGCCGCTCCTCTGGAGAAATTAAAGATCATGAGCAAGATATCTTAGAAAGTATCCTCTCAGCTGAGGAAATTCTAAGCATGTCTCAGTTGATGAAAAGGAATAATCTCAAATAGACTTGGCTAGCAGATGAGAAAAAGTTATTAGCATAAGGAATCTCAAAAGGATGCTTTTGTTGGGGGGAAGAGAAAATTATTGGATAAGAAATCTTCGTGAAACGACTTTGTTTAGGGAATAAGAAAACTCTCAACCAAAACTTTTGGCTGGAGAAACAAACTATGCTTTGGGGAATAGACATTCTCTAAATGAGCATAACTTAACACAAACATTTGTTGGGGAAGGAAGATTGTATACCATGAAATCTCATTAATCACAACTTTCAGATGAAAGATTTCACGCTAGGAGATGCTAGGAGAAGAAAAATTCAAGTTTTGGTAAGAAATCATCCAAGAATTTTAGTCAGTCTCACTCTCTGCTCGGAGAGACTCACTAGAGAGAAGTGGAAACTTCAGTGCTGCTGAGGAAACGACCCAAGATGGGGATACCATAGTCATCTGGAAAAATGTTGTTCTGGTATTGCCAAATTACACATAAGCGAGTGAATGATAGTTCCTGTAAAACAAATCACACCAAATGTGCACCAGGTATAATATGATGACTTTGACCGCCAACCAGGCTACAAATAACTTAAGAGTAATATATGTAATTTGTTTATCATGTTCCACAAAGCCACAAAATTTTCAAATGCAAATGTTTATCAAAAAGGTATCAGACGTTTTACTAACAAAATAGTAAAAGAAAATAATCAGCAACATTTTTGGATGAAAAAGAAATCTTTTATTGATTGAAATTGGCCTCTAAATAGGCATTTACATCAGGAAGCAATTCCTAGGAAGAGGTAATTGCAAAAGCAAAACAAAAGAGTGTTACAAAAATGGCAATGTGAAAACGAATATCCATCAGTTTTCGATTCTACTATAACTCTGATGACCTCGAAGCTTACATTAGTTTGCTTTCTGAAGAAGATTAATTGGACCGATTCCTACCCTTCGAGGTCACCAACTATAGTAGCAGATAAAATTTGGGATTTGACGCTAGACGCAGACATTCACTTTAAATTCCTAACGTTTTCCTGGATTGCCCTTTCAGGTTTTCACTCCATCGGGATACCCTTTTTTGTCTAAGCCGCCCTTTTCGGGTTTTCAACATAGCGAGTGTACTTATTATCTTTTTCATTCTTTTCATTTCTTCTTTTTTTATCCATTATTTTTCCCGAACGTTTTATTCATTTTTTGTGATTCACCGGGGTGCCCCTTTTTTCCTGAGACTTCGACTCAATGGGTCTTCTTATGTGAAGTATTTTTTGACTACGCCTCCATTCACAGAGAGTGAGAAGTCTTACCCATCCATAGTTATAAGCATCATGGCTCCTCCAGATAATACCTTTTTTTACAACAAATGGTCCTTCATAAGTCGGAGTCTAGTTGCCCCTAGGATCCCCTTGAGGAAGAATAATTCTTTACAGAACAAGGTCACCAACTTGATAGCTTTAAGGACGCACATTTTTGTCAAATGTCGTTCTCATCTTCTTTTGTCGATGAGTTTCACCTTATCCAACCGATTTTGTACCCATTCAGCTTCTTCAAACTCAACATCTTTCATAATCCTTAATGAAGGAATCTCAACTTCCACAGCCAATACTGCTTCCATTCCATAGACAAGTGAGAACGGGGTTGCCCCAATTGAAGTGTGTATTGAAGTACGATAACCAAGCAAAGCCAAAGGCAGCATCTCATGCCAATACTTATAGGTCACCACCATCTTTTGCATAATTTTCTTGATATTCTTATTAGCCACTTCAACAATTCCATTCATCTTCAGACGATACGAAAAAGAATTGTGATGTTTGATCTTGTAGATCTCATAGAGTTCTTTCATCATATTTTTATTGAGATTAGATCCATTATCAACAATGATCTTTTTGGGAATCCCATAACGACATATTATGTTGTGCTTGATAAAACGAGTAACTATTTTCTTGGTAACATTTGCATGAGATGCAACTTCGACCCACTTGGTGAAGTAATCAATGGCAACCAGAATAAAAAATGACCATTGGAAGCATTGGGCTTAATACGACCAATCATATTAATGCCCCACATTGCAAAAGGCCATGGAGATGTCAAGACGTTTAAAGGAACATGAGGCACATGCAGTTTATCAGCATAAATCTTGCATTTGTAACAGATTCTCACATGGTTGTAATAATCAAATTCCATGGTGGACCAATAATAACCAGTTCGCAAAATCTTTTTAGCCATAGTATGGCCACTGGAATAAGTTCCAAACAAACCCCCATGCATTTCTTCAATAATCTTTGTTGCTTCGTTCTTGTGGACACATCTGAGCAATAAACCGTCATGATGCCTTCTGTACAATATGCCATTACTGAGAAAAAATTTAGTTGAAAACCTCCTCAAAAAATTCTTATCTTTAACAGATGCATCTTTGAGATATTCTTGTGGTCTCAAGGTATCTCTTAATATCATGGAAACATGGATTACCATCCAATTCCACTTCAGCTTCATAGAAAAATGTTGGCTTATCCAACCTCATAATGGTGATTGAGGGTGCTTCATTAGCCTACTTGACTTTAAACATGGATGACAAAGTAGCCAAAGCATTTGCTAAGTTTTTTTCTTCCCTTGAGATGTGCTAAAATGTGATCTCTTCGAAGTACGAAATTAACTTCGTAACATGCTCTCTGCAGCTTCAATCCCATAGATACAAGATTCATATTCAACCATGTTATTAATGCAATCAAAATAGATTATGGATGTGAAAGAAATATGAAAACCTGCAGGATAAGTAATGGCAGCTCCAACACCATTCCCTATAGAATTTGAGGCACCATCGAACATGATCGTCCATCACGATCCTGGTTTGGTTCCTTCTTTTGTGCCAGGAATTTTCTAATCCCTGATATACGTGATGTCTTCATTTGGGAATTCAAATCTCATTGGTTATTAATCATCCACGGGTTGGTGAGCAACATAGTCTATTAATACACTACCTTTGATGGCTTGCTAGGTAGTATATTGGGGGTCATATTCATGCAAAATCATTTTCCAATGGGTTACCCTACCTATGGTAGTTGGCTTCTCAAAGATATACATGATTGGATCCATTTTGGATATCAAGTAAGTTGTATGTGTCAACATATATTGTCTCAGGCGCTTGGCAGCCCATGCAAGTGCACAACACGTCTTCTCAAGCAAAGATTACCTTGACTCGCATTCTATAAACTTCTTGCTCAAGTAATAAATGGCTTTTTCATTTTTTCTAGTCTCTCGTGTTGACTGAGCACACAACCCATTGAATTTTATAGAACTGTTAAATACATGATTAACGGGTTTTCCTCCACTGGAGTCACAAGGATCAGAGATTCCTACAAATATTCTTTTACTCTTTTGAATTCTCTTCTAAAGTTTTCATTCCACCTGACCGCTTGATCTTTTCTTAGCAATTTGAGTAATGGTTCATAAGTGGCTGTAAGATGAGAGATGAGTCTAGAAATGTAGTTCAACCTCCCTAAGAAACCACAAACCTCTTTTTCTGTTTTTGGCTCATACATTTCTTGAATTTCTTTTTCTTTGGCAGTATCAACCTCAATATCTTTCTCGCTTACAATAAAGCCCAACAGCTTGCCTGATCTCACCCAAAAGGTGCACTTATTCGGATTCAACCTCAATCAGAATTTTCTCAACCTTTCAAACAGCTTCTGCAAATGAACAAGGTGTTCTTCTTTAGTACCAGACTTTGCAATCATATCGTCCATATTTGCCTCGATCTTTTTGTGAATAATATCATGAAAAAGAGTGACCATCGCATGTTGATATGTTTCCCCTACGTTCTTTAACCCAAAAGGCGTCACCTTGTAGCAGAAGGTTCCCCATGAAGGAAAACACTTTGAACTGTGGATTATTATCCACCAAAACATCGATATGGGGATGCGGGAAATCATCTTTATGGCTAGATATGTTCAAATCCCTATAGTCCACACACATCCCTACATTTCCATCTTTCTTAGGTACAAGTACGATATTTGCAATCCATGGAAGGTAATTGACGACCTTCAAGAAACCTGCATCCAACTGTTTATGTACTTCCTCTTTAATCTTCTTGGACATATGTCAGGCCAAGTCCTTCAGAGTTTCTTCTTGACAGGAGGACATTAATCTTTGAGAGGCAGACGGTGCATGATGATATATGTATCCAACACTGGAATTTATTCATAAGACCAAGTAAAGATGTCAACATACTCTCAAAGCAGCTCTATAAATATTTCCTTTACACTTTCCTCTAAATCAGCCCCTATCTTGACCTCTTTCACATCTTCCTCGGTTGTGAGATTCACAACCTCAACCGACTCTTGGTGTGGCTGGATAACCTTCTCTTTTTGCCTTAATAATCTTGCTAACTCTTCAGGGATTTCACAATCCTTGTACGCTTCTTCTCCGGCTTGGTAGATCGGATTATCAAAGTTATAATGAGCGATAGAATAATTTTTTCCAATGGAATCCATGGTGGAAGCGCATATGCATGAGTGATGTTTTTTATGTTTTAGTGATAGTTTGTGAAGAAGAAAACATTTCCATTTAAAGAAAGGAAAAACAAAAGCAGATAGCAAGGGAACAAAACATTTGAATGCAAAAACATCATTTATTTAATGATAAATTTTTTTAAAAGAAAACATGGAGGCCCTACACAAAGATTCACTATGCCTTGGGCAGAGCGTAGTGTTATACCCCAATTTTTCCCCTAATATCTTTAATCATCTCATTTTACCAATACATCAAGATCACACACTAGGGTTGGTTCTGTCTTTCTACTTCATCTTATCTTTAAGTTTTCTCTTGAGGGATCACCAAGCACTTTGAATTGTGTATCTTGTACATGCGTTTTTAGATGCATTAACTTTTAACTAACATCAAAATATGTATATATGTTTCTTTGAATGTTCATATTGTAGGTGATGACACAATTTCATTCATCTCACTATCTAACATAGGGCTTAAGGGGTGATCATCAATCAAATGCTTCTTCAACGGGTTGCAAGAGACTAAGTTTCCAGGCTATGTCTATGATATCAAAGATTTGTGGTTCAAAGAGTTTGCTCACTTTATTTAAGTCAAACTTTCCTCAAAGTTGATGGTGGCATTCATCAAGAAGATTCATATGTGCATGTGTTTATTTCTATGCCTTCTTCAATAAGTTTCATTGATACTTAAGCTCCATCTTTGAGTGTACTTTAAGACAACATCATTTCAAGGCCTATTGTGATTCATCATACATTATTTTTCCAAGAAAGTTTAAAAGGATTTAAGGTTGGTTCAACAAGTTTGACTTAATTGAGAAAGTGCTTGATTAAGTGATAATAAGTGCATAACTCTTTCAATTTTTAACATTCTGATTTGGTTCTTTTTGCTATGGGTTTTTATCATTATCTACAACAATTTCTCTTCACGTGACAAGATCCAATTGTGTAAGAAAAATCATCAAAAGTTAAAAGGGGTTTTAAGTCATTTTGACACTCTCTGAGCTAGGGTTTGTTGACTTCCAAGGACCATATCTTGCTCATTTTTTGATATTTTTGATTGACTCCAAATCTATGATTCTCTTCAAAGGGTCTTTAACAAGTTTTCTTAAGGGATCTAAGACTAATTTTGAATGGAAGATCACTAATGGTTGAGAAATATTACAAGTCTCTTTGAAAAGCCTTTAAATCTTAGGGTTTGACTTCAAATGATCATAACTTGGTCAATTTTTATCTCCTTGAGCCCATTATTTTTCCACAACAATCTTTGGGATGTATACTACAACTTTTTCCAATGTGAAAGACTTGAAAAATCTTGGAAATTTGTTGAAGAATTTAAAATATTATAGGTCTTTTGTGAATTTTCCCAAATTTGTTCATTATCTTCCAAAGACCATAACTCTCTCAATTTTTATGATTTTTTAGTGATATGAATTCCACAATTCAATTCAATAGGTCTACTTCGTCTCATCTTCAGATATCAAGATGAAATTTTGATTGGAAGGTTATGTAATTTTGAAGAACATTATAGGTCATTTTGAAGTCTCATAGTTAGAAATATTTCTAAGTACAGAACTTAGATTTTTTTTTACAATTTCAAACCGATGTAACTTTTTGATCAGATCTCCAAATGATACCTTTCTTGTAAAATTGTATAGTTTGTGACCTTATCTTCCAAATGCAAAAAGAATGAATCCTAAAAGGTCCCTGAGTAGTGAGCAATGCATTGTTAAAGTTGGCTCCATGGAATTTGTTTTTGCCTCGAGTCAGAATTTTTTACCATAAGTAAACTTGGATTATAGGTAAAATTAGTCAAAGTTTAGTTGCTAAACATGTTAAAATAATTGCCTAGATGCGTTTGATATGATTTTCACTTGGTATGAGGTCGTTTTGATGCATTTCAAGTCACACATTTTCCATGATCACGACTTGCTTGGCTTACACAATTTGCTCACAATTCCTCTCATCATCATTCACTTCCTTATAAATAGAGGATGCTATTCCATTCATTTTGACAAGATTTAGAGAGCCAAAAAACCTCTGTTGAACTACCTCCATACCTCTCGATTCTGTAACTTCGAATTTGGTTTTAAAGTATTTTCAATCTAATTTCTTTGCTCATTCATCATCCTTGAACTCCACTGAAGCTAAAAGAAGAATAACTAAGCCTTGAAGTGCCCTAAATCGTGCTAGCCAAGTCATGTTTTAGAGATCTAAAGTTGAGCTTCAATAGGTAGATTCATCCATCAATTCTCTCCAAACATGGCACTACAATGTAGCTCTCATCACTCTGATACTCATAGCATCGTTGGTTTTTAAGTGGAAGTGAGTTTTGTTCATGAATTTTCAAATCCCTTTTCAATTTATTCCTTCTGGTTTTTTGCAAATCGACTAAGTTGTGTTTAATATAAATTTTTCACGAGGGTGTCATTGGAATCATCTTGAAGAGACGAAGCAAATGGCACTGGTCTGAGCTTCTAATTTTATAGTTCGTGGAACCTACAACATCTGTATGGTTAAAGGTTGAAGATGACCAATGTGTCATCTCTCAACCAATGACATGATGCCACACATTTATTTCAAAATCTGTTTTTAATAAATGATTCAGTGGTTTATTCACTAATGACCTTGATATGCACAGTGCGCCAGTTCCCTTGGATTTGATTACTAACGCGTTTTGACATTGATCCAATGGCCTACATTTGTTGTACCCCAAAATTTGCCCTCTCATATTTTCCCAAGATCTTTCTCTTACATGGTGATCACAAGCATTTGATTAAAGGAAAGATAAATTTTTTCGAAAATAAACAAGGAGTCTTTGATTGGCATTTTGATAAAATCCTACGATTGGCATGTTAAAAGGCCTTTCGATTGGTATTTGGACAGGCTTAGATTGAGCGCCTAACCTCTTCCAAGTTTGCCTCAAATTTCCAAGCTTCGATTGAAGCCTTGGTCTTTTGCTTGTTTGCTGCACACCAGCTTCGCTTGGGCATGTTTTCCCTTTAAAACAACCTCTTTCGATCCAAAGGGGAAGGGATTTTTGTCAGTGCTCCTTCGATTGCACCATTATCTTTGCCTGCTGGATGGACTCACAAATGCAATGGCTACCTGCATGAAAGTTGTATCCCTGCTTCGATTGGGCATTTGTTTTCCTTGGAGCAAGCTTGTTTCCTGCTTCTACTAGGCAAATTATCCCTCTGGGCGTGCTTTCAGCGCACAAAGCAAGAACTTCTCCAAATCGGCCTTCGATTCATAAAGCTCCCACCGGGCAAAAGACCCCTCAACGTGTCACCAGCACACGTATGCCTCTTCAGCTTGCCTTCATGACACAAGGTCAAGACTCCCTCAGGGTTTCCATTGATCCACCAGGAAAAAAGCTTCTTTTGATGCACCAGGAAAAAACGTTGCCTTCGACCATAAGGCACTGGCCACCTTTGTGCCAGCTTCGCCTAGGAAATGGCCTCATTTACGCCTGACTTGACTTGTTTCATGCTAGCACCCACAAGGCATAGGCTGCCTTTATGCCAGTTTCGACTAGGTGTTGACCCCCCTTTGAAACAATTGTATACACTTCAACATGCATGATAGCCCATGTGAAGGACACACCAAAGGCCCATTAGGGAACACCAAAAGGACCATCTAAAGACCCATTCAAAGGAATTAATACTAGATCTAGTCGAAGGGTACACAAGAGTTACATTTGAAGAAGCATGCAGAAGGCCCAGTCGAAGACTACACAAGAGGTCCAGTCGAAAGAGGCAACTTGAGGCCAATCGAAGAGCAACACTAGAGGTCATTCTAAGGAGCCAAACTGTCCACATATATTCAAATTTCAAAAAAGGACAAGATCCTATGTTTTAGGCCAACGTTACAAAACTTCATTCATGGCCTTGAAAACATTTGTTTATGGTAGTTTAAACTATTGACTTCTTCTCCCCTCCCTTCTACTCTATATAAGTAGCGTGCTTGCAATAAAAATAGACAGTTACATACACATTGGAGATACACTGCCCCATAAACCCACCAAACTTATCAAAAATCTCATAAGTGATCCAAATCAAAGCAACCCTTAAACAAAGGCACCCACGTCCAGAAGCCAAATCGAAGCAATCATCAAACAAGGGTACCCACACCCATCATCACATATTCAATCATCAACCATTGGTAAGAATTGGTAAAAAGATCAATCTCTACATTTGCATGACACATCAACATTTGTAGTTTCATTTGATTTGTTGTTCAAAAATAAAGATTTGGGTTCGACCCCAGGTCTGCCTTTATTTTGCTGCTAACACTTGCTGCAGATGTAGCCTGAATAGACCCAATGCGTGTAGAATCAAAAGACCTGGGTTGGGCACCCAGGTCATGCTTTTCGTTTTGCCAACAGGTTTGCAGACGTAGTGCCCTCAAAATTGATCCATCAAGCAATTCCAGCAGCGTCCTCTGGATCGAAAGCCACATCCTGTCACTAGATCAAAGGGCAATAGAAAGACAGCTTTCTCTTCATAGAATCGAAAGACACCACCTCCCTACAATCAAAGGATGCTTCTTGTTCTATTATTATTTTTGTTTTCATTTCATTATTGACCCTCTTTTATTTAAATTAACTTTAAATCAAAATCACAAAAAAACATTAGGCTAGTGTCTTTTCTAATTAAATTAACTTTGTAAATAAATTAATTAATTATTCTAACCTTTTTCCTTAAATTAAAATTAAATAGAATTAGGTTATATTTTCTTCAAATAAAAACAAAACAAAAATATTTTTCACCTTAGGATTTTTCAGACATCTTTTCTACTTCGCGCATATTTATTTATTTACTTTCATATTTTTCCATATTATTGTATTTTCCTACTGGATGTAATAGATTAAAACTAGGACATTTACTGCTTTATCGCCCTCATTCTTGTAGAGTGTAAATCCCCTTCCCAAAGCACTGTAATAGCGTAGATTTAAATTCCTGCACTTTAATATTCTGTAATATATATTAACTGCTAGTAATTAGGCGTGTATGATAAGACTAATAAACAAAAACACTAGCAAACTTAACAAAAAGACAAAAATAACTGAATTGAATCAATTGCACACATACACCTCTAGGGTACCCCACTTTAGTTGCCTTTAGAAATAAAACAGTCATGAGGCAGGAACGCTTTAGCAAAGACCCATAAATCAAAAGATCATACTCCCTCGATGACCCTTTAGTTGCCTTTTCGATAAATGATCTAGTCCCTAAACAAAATTGCTAAAGCATCTCCATAAGTTTCCTTCGTGACTGTAAACATCCCTTCGAATGTCCCTCAAACATCCAACAATAAGGCTACCTACTCACTAATAGTAGGATAGCACTGTCTAAAGAATATGAGGAAAAGAACGTCACTTTTTGAGTATAAAAGTAGATAGCTGTTAGAAGTTTTCTCAAAAACATTTTGCACTTACACAAATACTACTTTTCAAAAACAATTTCAAAACATTTGCTTTGTTAACACTCTTGAGGACTGATACAAGAGTTAACGCAAAGAAAATCGCCGCACTAAGGCATTTTCCAAACATTTCCAAAACACACAAAGCACAAAGGTATTTCAAAAATGAGAAAACCTCTAAGAGCCCGTAGATAACTACGGATGAAAAGGGTGCTAACACCTTCCCTTTACATTATCTACCCCTCTTACTCAAACTCTCGAAAAGGACTTTTTATGTTCTTTTCACCCTTTCCTTAATTTTGATAAAAGAAAAGTCGGTGGAAACTCTTGCATACCGCAACATTTGCAAACACAAACGTAAAACAAGTATATAACTGTCGGTTCTGCCACCATATCACAGAACTGGCGACTCTGCTGGGGACATCTTAAAAAGTGGGGTTTACCTTAGAGTTAGTTCATTATTAAATTTTTTGTGTGCTTTGTATGCTTTATCCTTGGAGGGTTGTTTGGGTTGTTACTATAGATCCTACATCCGGATCTGGGGCATATTTTTAGGTAAACAACAATAGATCGTGAAGACTGTACGACATAGACCGATAAGCTTGAAATGATAGCTTTGTTGGTGTGACACTTTGGTTGGTACCGATATCCCTTGTGTTGAATCGAGAAGAATACGGGGCCATCGTGTGGTGTCGTGAAGCACTAACGGACCTTAGTATCTTAGTTGAACAAACTTGGCCATTAGAAATTAGTGAGATAGTCGGCCTCAGTGTAAAGCTGGGGATTTGTTGATACTCAATGCTACACTCATTGAGATCAAACTTTCGAGATGTTTCAGCCGCAAGAAAATATTGCTAAGATGAAATAACGCCCGATAAAGAAAGATCAGTGATATTGAGACTCCTTAGAACCCGATTATTATTTCTAAGACAGGTTGAACCAACTAAACTTCAAAAGGGTACTTACCTATAAACCCCGTGCAAGCCTGAACCTAAGGTCTTGTGTCTTTTGTTTGTGTGTGATTAATTTGCCTAAACATGACATCATGCATCATAACATCCATTTTTCATTACACTAACCATTTCAAGAACCAAGGGAATTTATCTTTGTTCTTTCTTGCAGATCATGGCTTCCGCTCGTAGAAATACTATCCGGAACAGCTTCGTGAGAATACCTCTCCAACTCAAAGAGCTAGTATCCAGGGTTCCCGGGACTTCCTCATTTACCATGAACTATGGTTGACTTCTCAGTCTGGTTACCTCGGGTTTTGATGAGAAGATGATGAGTGTACTCTTTCAATTCTTTGACCCTAAGCACCATTGCGTCACTTTTCCAGATTACTAGTTGGTGCCCACCATGGAAGAGTTCTCTCAAATATTAGGTATACCCTATTCTTGATCAGATTCCTTTCACCGGTTTAGAAGAATCTCCCAAGCCAGAGGTCATTGCAACAATTTTGCATCTGAAATGGTCTGACATTGTATCCAACTGGGAAACAAGAAGTGGTGTTAAGAGTTTTGTAGCCAAGTTTCTATACGAGAAGGCTCACCAATTTTGGGATGATTTGGATTTCCAAGCTTTTGAGGAGGTTCTGGCCCTTCTAACCTATGGTTTAGTGTTGTTCCCTAATCCAGACTTTCTCATAGATGCGAATGCTATCAAGGTTTTCCTCTCTCGTAACCCTGTGCCTACTCTACTCGGAGACGTCTGTCATACCCTCCACACTCGCACCATGAAGAGATAAGGGATTCTTATGTGTTGCATGCCATTACTGTCTAGGTGGTTTATTTCTCCCCTCCCTAAATCAATATTGAAGAATGAAGAAGGTATGGGTTGGTCGCGAAGGATAATGCAACTTTCTCACTCGGATATTCTCTGGTATTCCCGATCTATGGGAGATATTTCTGTTATTGACCGCTGCAGAGAATTCCCTAATGTCCCACTACTTAGCATTAGGGGAGGCAGAACTTATAATCCTTCTTCGGCCTTACGACAATTTGGTTAAGCCCGAAGGGATGGTCCCCACATATTATTATCCAGGGCATTATGTTTAACTGCGAGGATGATTCTCAAGGGTATCGTCAAAGGTTGTTACGAGCTTGGAGCATGGTAAACATATTTGATACCAGGACTTTGGGGCCTAATACTTCCATCCCTATGGAACCTTATCTCAAATGGGTACGAGCTCGTGCTCAGAACCTTATAATGTTGTATATATCCATCTTACCAGTGGTTGTGGAGCCCATTTCCGAAGGGGATATTCCTTATACAGTTCTCCATCCTGACATGCCCACTGATCTTGAGGAGTTGCAGAGATCCTGGATTCAGTTGAAGAAATAATGGGATACCTTTAGAGATCATTTATATGTTAATGAGAAGAAAGTGTTGGAACTTACGAAGCAACTTCACAAAGAGAAAAGTCTTAATGTCTATCTCGGCATAAGGAGGAAGCGCACATGGGAAACCTGATGTCATAGATTTTAGAATTTTTCAATTGTAAGCCTAAAAAGGCAATTGTATTTTGAATTCTACTAATAAAATATTTGTTTCATTTTGGTTCACAAACTTAAATTTCCCGGAGTAATTGAAAACATTGCATACATATACCATACATATCATTTCATAAATAGGTTTCAGGACAAGTTTCTTATCTTCTTCGTTGTTTATTTCAGCAATGACTCTTGAACAAAAAGTTAAGGAGCTTCAGGCATATAATGCTCAATTCCAAGAAATGTTCCTGAATCTGGCTAAGGGACAAGAAGACTTGAAATCTTTGATTCTCAAAGACAAGAAGAAGAAAAAGAGCCCAGTGGGTGTTCTGAATTTGGGAAGAAGGTTTAAAGGACCAATGAAGCAAGTTACAGAGCTTGCAACTCCGTCAAGAGAGAGAGACAATCAGGATGGAGAGCCAAGAGAAGAAGAGCACAACACGAGGGAGTCTGAAGAAGATGAACCTGAATATTATGAGGAGTAATATCCTCCCGCTGATGGCAAATACAAAAACCTGGAGGATCGGCTCAATGCCATGTAGATCCAAAAGGTGCCCGGGTTGGACTTTGAATAACTAGTACTGGTATCAGGGGTGGTCATCCCGCAGAAGTTTAAGGTCCCAACATTTGCTAAGTACGATAGTGTCTCCTGTCTTAAGTTGCATTTAAGGTTGTAAGTCCGAAAAATTCAACCCCACACTACTGATAAGGATTTGTGGGTACACTTCTTCCAGGAAAGTTTGGCAGGGACTCAACTAGAATGGTTCTATCAACTAGAAAGAAACAATATGCGTAATTGGGAAGATCTGGATGCTGCTTTCTATAAGAAATACCAATATAATGTTGACCTCGCCTCGACTCGCACACAGTTGCAAAGCATGTCTATGGGTTCCAGCGAGGATTTTAAGGACTATGCCAAAAAATGGAGAGACCTTGCGGGAAGAGTCCAGCCTCCGTTGTCTGATAGGGAGCTGGGGGACATGTTCTTGGGCATATTATCTGGGCCATTCTTTAACCACCTGATTGGAAGTTCATTTGTTGGGTTTGCCGAGCTGATCTTGACAAGAGAAAGGGTGGAAGCTGGTATTAAAAGTGGTAAGATATAGAGGGATGCATCCTCCAGCACTGCAAAGAAACCATTCACAAGGAAGAAGGAGGTCAGTGTTACTTATGGCCAAAGGAATCTTAATAAAACTGAGCATCGTCCGACGGTAGGGGCTGTTATGATTTCCAACTCTGTATCAAACCGGCATCAGAATAACCAATTCAAGAACAGCTAAGCCAAGGAGACAGTTTACCCAAATCAATATGGCTATATCTCAGGTTTTACCACATCTGCTGAAGTCTAATTTGGTTACCCTGAAAGAGGCTCCCAAAAATCCCAACACTACATCTCCTCATTACAATGCAAATGATTGGTGTGCTTACCATTCTGAAATTTCAGGCCATGATACAAACGACTGTTGGGCTTTGAAGAATAAAGTGCAGGATTTGATTGAAGAAAAGGAGATTGAATTTGACACTCCTGAGACCACTAATGTTATTACTGCCTTATGCCCAAGCACGACCGTGGTGTCAATGCTATTGATGATGACATGTTTGTTGCTTCTGTGGATGAAATTTCTACTCCACTCCTGACTATTAAGAAGAATCTTTTGCAGGCCAGTTTATTTCCGAGTTGTGGAGAAGGTTGCCATTTGTGTTTTTCCTTACCTAATGGTTTCCATTTGTTGAAGGAAGGCATTCAGTGCCTGATGGATGGTAAAGAAATCTTGTTTGAGAAGACTCCCGATACAAGTACTCCATGTGAAGACATTTCTATCATTAGCATTTCCACCAATCCTCCCAAGGTCTCCTCCAAAAGACCTGTCAGGATTACATCTGTTCCAAAAGTTACTCCATTGATAATTACTTTCCTTGGACCTATACCATATTCCTCGGATAAAGTTGTGCCCCGGAACTATGGGGCTGACATTTATTACCATGGCTTCAAGCAAGATTTGTTGGTTGTCAAGGATAAAGATGCTGAAGACTCTGATCCTGAAATTAGTAATATTGTCGGGACCAATAAGATAACAAGAAGTAGACGAGTTTTCTCTCCTCCTAAAACTATTGCTACTCCTGTGATCATCCCTGCTGCTGCTCCTATTAATACTCCCATTACTACTCCTATGATTGTTCCTGCTACTATTCCTGTCAATATTCCCATTGTTACTCCTATTGTTACCCCTGCTACCGAGTCGGCCGAGACTCAGGGCAAAGAGATATTGGTTGAGCCTGTCCAGATGAAGGTGCACACAAAAGTTATCTCAGAATCCTCTAAGCAAGAGATGGAGGAAATCTTAAAGATAATCAGGAAGAGTGACTACAACGTGGTTGAACAACTGGGGCAGACCCCTTCCAAGATCTCAATGTTGGCCATGTTACTGTGCTCTGAAGCCCATGCCAAGGCTTTAGTGAAATTCCTCAAGACTGCTCACGTGCCTCAAGAAACATCCGCCGACCAATTTGAAGACTGTGTGGCCAGTTTGACTGCTGACAATGGGCTAGGTTTCTATGATGCTGATCTGACTCCCAGAGGAAGGAAACATAATGATGCCCTGCATGTCTCTATCGAGTGAAGGGGCACTACTTTGGCCCATGATCTAGTGGATACAGGCTCATCACTGAATGTTCTGCTCAAGAAGGCCCTTGACAGGTTAGATTACAAAGGATTGACTCTGAAGCCTAGTAACATTGTGGTGAGAGCCTTCGACAGTTCTAAAAGAATGGTGCATGGGGAGGTGGACATCCCTATCAAAGTGGGTACTCAGACTTTTAATTCCACTTTCTATGTGATGGACATCCTCCCATCTTACTCTTATTTATTGGTTTGCCCCTGGATCCATGGGGCTGGTGCTGTGACTTCCACCTTACACCAGATGCTGAAGTACCCAATTAATGGGAAAATTATCACAGTTCATGGGGAGGAGGAGTACATGGTGAGCCACCTGAACTCTTTCAGGTACATTGAAATGGACGGCGAGTTCATTAAGACCCCCTGTAAGAACTTTGAGGAGGTTCCATAGACCGTTTCTGCAACCAAAACCTCTGCCAGTGTTCCAAAGACTACTAGGCCTCCGCTGAAGATGGCCTCTCTGAAAGATGCCAGAGCAGTTATTGAAGAAGGTGGGTGTATAATTTGGGGCCAACTTTCGGATATTCCTTACAAATCTGACAAATTTGGTTTGGTTTTTACATCAGGATCTCAAAGGGATGCTCGTCGTGCTCGTGTCGGAGGACCACCCCTATGCATCAGCAATCATGAGGTTAATGCTTTGGATGACAGTGACTGTGACTGTGACATAGACCAGTGGATCTTCCCAACTTTCAGCGGAGGACTTACCAACTAGAAGGCTAAAGACTTTATGCTGATTACCTTTATTCAGGAGTAATTGTCTTTTTTGTTTTTGGATATGTAATAAATGAACAATACAAACTCTAAGACCTTGTGTCTTACCCGAGGCACAATGGTTATTTTGTGAGGGTTATCATGTTTCATGATCACATGTCATTAATAAAGCATTGGAATTTTTTACATACAAATTTTACGCTCTTTTCCTTTCTTTTCTTCTTTTTACTTTATTAAAAACAGTTATTCTCTTACACGCACTCACATATCAAACTGTAGATCCACATCCACTCTGGATCCCATTGATAACGGTTCTACTATTTCTTATTATGACTTTGAAAATCCAATCAAATAAGCTAAGGACGAACGTGAGGAAGATTGTGAGGTACCAGGAGAGCTTTCGAGACTGTTACAACAAGAAGAAATGACAATACAGCCTCATGATGAGCCAGTTGAGACAGTGAATTTGGGCACTAAAGAGGACATAAAAGAAGTCAAGGTAGGTGCTAACTTGGAGCTCAGTGTCAAACAGTGGTTAATACAAATGCTACATGACTATGTTGAGGTTTTTTCCTGGTCATATGAAGACATGTCGGGACTTACACCGACATTATGGTTCATCACCTACCTACAAAAGAGGACTGCCCTCTAGTGAAACAGAAGGTTCGTCGTATGCGGCCGGATATGTCAAAAAAGATCAAGGCTGAAGTCATGAAGCAGTTCAACACCGATTTCTTAGCTGTCACGTCCTATCCGCAATGGACTGCTAATGTTGTTCTAGTACCTAAGAAGGATGGTAAGGTATGTATGTGTGTGGATTATAGAGACCTGAACAGGGCAAGCCCCAAGGATGACTTTCCGCTTCCCCACATTGATGTTCTGGTTGATAACACCGTACAACATAAGGTATTCTCCTTCATGGATGGTTTTTTCGGGTATAATCAGATCAAGATGGCACTTGAGGACATGGAGAAGACAACCTTCATCACACAGTGGGGCACTTTCTGTTACAAGGTTATGCCATTTGGGTTGATGAACGGTAGGGAAACCTATCAACGGGCCATGGTAGCTTTGTTTCATGATATGATCCATCACAATATAGAGGTCTACGTTGATGACATGATAACTAGGTCTCAAACTGAGTAGGAACACCTTGATCACTTACAGAAACTATTTGATAGGCTGAAGAAATACAAACTGAGGCTAAACCCGAATAAATGCACTTTCGGGGTAAGATCCGGTAAGATCTTAGGTTTCGTAGTCAGTGGCAAAGGCATTGAAATGGATCCTGCAAAAGTCTAAGTTATACAAGAAATTCCGACTCCTCTCATTGAGAAGGAAGTTAGAGGATTCTTGGGACGCCTAAACTACATTACTAGGTTCATTTCACATATGACCGCTACTTGTGAGCCAATCTTCAAATTATTGAAGAAAGACCAAGTAGTAAAGTGGAATGACGATTGCCATTATTCCTTTGACAAAATCAAGGAATACCTTAAAGAGCCTCCAATTCTGATGCCTCCGGTTGAAGGAAGACCTCTGATCGTGTACTTAACAGTATTAGAGAACTCAATGGGGTGTGTGCTGGGGCAGCATGACGAGTCTGGTCAAAAAGAGCATGCAATATACTACCTTAGCAAAAATTTTACCGACTTGAAACAAGATACTTAATGCTCGAGAAAACTTGTTGTGCTTTGGCATGGGCTGCTCGCCGACTAAGACAATATATGCTGACCCACACCACTTTGTTGATATCTAAGATGGATCCTATCAAGTACATCTTTGAGAAGCCCGCTCTCTCCAGAAGAATAGCAAGATGGAAAATGATCCTGATCGAATACGACATTCAATACATAACCCAGAAGGCAATTAAGGGAAGTGTACTAGCTGATCATTTGGCTCATCAGGCTGTGGATGACTATCAATCCATGAATTTTGAGTTCCCAGACGAGAACATCATGTTAGTAACTAATTGTGAAAAACCTGGACCGGATGAAAGACCTAAAAAATGATCCCGATGGACTATGGTTTTTGACGGAGCTTCAACCGCTCTTGGAAATGGCATCGGCGTTGTGATCATATCTCCTAAGGGTTGTCACACTCCTTTCACTGCTAGGCCATGTTTCAACTGTACCAACAATATGGCTGAATATGAAGCATGTATCATGGGTCTCAAATCTGCAATTGATTTAAGAATCAAGTTCTTAACTGTGTTTGGAGACTCAACTTTGGTAATAAGCCAGATCAAAGGAGAATGGGACACAAGGCATCCTATCTCATCCCGTACAAAGAACATGTGCTGACATTAATCCCATACTTTGAAGAAATTACTTTTGAGCATTTTCCAGGAGAGGAAAATCAACTAGCGGACACGCTAGCTACAATGTCATCCATGTTCAAGTTCAGGTGGGATAATGAAGCTCCTCAGATCACCATTGAAAGGATGGATGAACCAACATACTATCACGAGATTGATACTGAAGAAGTAGTGGACAAACCTTAGTTCCATTAAGTCAAAAGATATCTCGAAGATCAAGAGTAAATTGAGGGAGCTTCATTCAATGATAAGAAGTTCCTAAGAAGGTTCTCTGCTAATTTCTTTCTCATTAACAGGATCCTCTACAAGCGCAATCACGACTCTACCTTGGTTCAGTGTGTAAACAAGAGTGAAGCATAAAAGATTATGGCTGATTTGCATGAAGGTACATTTGGCACTCATTCCGGTGGATATTCAATGGATAAAAAGATCCTACGGGTAGGATACTACTGGTCCACTATAGAAGCAGACTGTTATCAGCATTCATGGACTTGTCACAAATGCCAAATCTATGCTGACAAGGTACATGTGCCTCTGGTTCCTCTGAACATCTTTACTGCTTCATGGTTGTTCGCAATGTGGGGCATCGAAATTATTGGAGAAATTAGACCGATAGCTTCCAATGGGCACCGCTTCATCCTGGTTGCCATTGATTACTTCACGGAGTGGGTCGAGGCAACTTCATTCGCTTCTGTTACCAAGAACATTGTGGCTCGATTGATCAGACATAACATTATCTGTCGGTACGGTATCCCAGAAAGAATCATTACAGATAATGGTACCAATCTTAACAACACCATGATCACCTAGCTTTACACGCAATTTAAGATTCAGCATCATAACTCTTCTCCCTACCGGCTGAAGATGAATGGAATTGTTGAAGCTGATATCAAAAACATCAAGAGAATCATACAGAAGATGACAGTGACATATAAAGATTGGCATGAGATGTTACCATTTTCTCTTCATGGTTACCGCACCATAATGCGCACATCAACAGGGGCAACTCTGTTCTCTTTGGTATACGGTATGGAAGTTGTCCTGCCCATTGAAGTCCAGATCCCTTCCCTGAGAATCATGAAGGATGCATGGATGAATGAAGATGAATGGTTCTAGACTCGACTTGACCAGTTAAACCTGATTGACGAGAAGAGGCTCGCGGCTATCTGTCATTGTCAGATATACCAAAAACGCATGATTAAAGCTTTCAACAAGAAGGTCAGACGTCATGTATATCAGGATGGTGACCTGGTAATCAAGCACATCATACTGCCACAAGGTAATCCCAGGGGAAAATGAACTCCTACATACGAAGGTCCATTTGTAATCAAGAACATATTTTCTGGTGGATCCATGATCTTAACTACTATGGACGGTGACGACCTTCTACACCCTATAAACGCGAACATAGTTAAAAGATACTACACATAAACAAAGACCAGCTAGGTCGAATGGCCTAGGAAAAAATTAGGGCATACCAGCGAACCAAAAGGGTTCGGGCAAAAATTAGGGATATATAAAAAAAAATTTGTAGACCCGGCAAGTCGAAAACCTGAAAAGGAGGCTTGGGAAAAAAAGGGTATCCCAGTGGACTGAAAACCAGAAAGGTCGGTCCAGGAAAAAGTTAGGGATTTAAAGCATATAACTATGTCCCGTTAGATCACCTTACAGCCAGTCTTTAGTATCAACTATCAATCTCAAAGCGGTACTAATCAATCCAATCAGCTTCGAACAAGCAGCGAAAGGGATGAGACGCTTAAAGACATAAAGGCAATAGTAGAATGGGAACCCAATGGGATTATTTCACATAGTTTTCTTTCTTTGTATATTATTTTTGTATAATTTCCATTCTTACGATGGAATTCTCTTACTAGGATGTCTGTCTCCTTGTACAAAAACGCTTATTTCAAATTAATACAAAACTACTTCTTTGAAAGTTGCAAATTTCTGATTTATTTTTCTGTTTTGTGTGCGAAAACGTCCAGTGATTTTTTTTGAACATATGCATTTAAATATGATTACTTCTCACAAATACACGCATAAAAACAGAAATACAATTGCTAATAACTTTAAGAAATGGGACAATATCTAAGGGCCATCCACAAGATTCCTGCAAATGTCTTCCCTGACAGATACCTTCTCCAGCAGGTACAAAGGCAGGGACATCCTACTGCAAGGTCTCTGCCATATTCTCAGTATGCAGCCTAAAAGTGCCAGGTTCTCATATCCCGACAGAAGCAAAAATCTCCAATTACTGCACCAAAATCCCCAATGAAGTCACCGAGCTTCTCAAGATTCTCCAACAGGATTTCAAAAAAATTTCCAAGAAGGTTATGGGGTTCACCTTCCACAACAAAGTTTTATAAATCTTAAGTAGTTTATAAAGCCTTATCCCCAGTAGAGCTTATTTCTCTAGCTACAGAAATTACTCTCCCAACGGAGTTTATTTCTCCAAATTGATGAAATCTTTCAACAGCTCTTCCCCTTGGCAAAATCATTCTCAAATAGAAGTCGGAGATCCTCGACAAAGAGAGGGAATTTCCAACAAAACCATCTCCATTCATTATCCCCGATGAAAATTGAAGAATCACCTTCTTCACTCGCCAACAGCAGTTTGGGATTCAGCTTCCCAGTGCTCTTTAACAGCAGTTAGGGATTTATTTTCCAAGACAAATATACTGCATAACAACATTACATATTCATACATCATGGAATGTGCATACAAATACATATATCATAATCTCATTTATTTTGGGATCATCATGCAATTCATACATCATGACATCACATGAAACTGATTTTACCTTTTTAGGTTAAATTAGCAAACAGACGAATACTATCAACTTTTATAGCAGGTCAAAGATTAATGCCCGAAACTAGACGGGGATACTATCTACACGACCAAATTGTATGAACCTCTGAAACAAGACTGGTTTACCAACAAATGCAGTAGGCTACAGATTAATGCCCGAAACCAGACGGGGAAACTATCTATGTAACCAGCAAAGCAAGTTCCATATTAATACCCATAACAAGCCAGGACAACTATCTCTGAATGATCGATTGTAGATTAATACTTGTAACAAGCTAGGGTAACTATCTTCATAAAGAGATTGAAGATTAATACCTAAAACAAGCCAGGAAAACTATCTTTCTTTCTTAAGTCAGAGATGAATACTTGAAACTAGACAGGACAAATATCTCAACGACCAAGCAAAAATGTAGTTCCAGATTAACAATTGTAACAAGCCAGGAGAACCATCTGTGGACGACCGACTGCGGATTAATACATGTAACAAGCCAGGAAAACTATCTACTTTAGAAGATTGAAGATTAACACCCGACACCAGATGGGAAAACTATATTTATTTCTTGGGATTAAAGATTAATACCTGAAACCATCCAGGACAACTATCTCAACGACCGACAATTTTTCAAATTCCAGATTAATACCTGAAACCAGACAGGATAACTATCTGTGAACGACTGATTATAGATTAACACCCGAAACTAGACGGAAAAACTATCTTTATTTCTTTGGTTAGAGATTAATACCTGAAACTAGCCAGGACAACTATCTCAACAACCGACAATTTTTCAAATTCCATATTAATACCTGAAACCAGACAGGAAAGCTATCTACATGAACAGACGAAGAAATCTTACACGGGTTCCTTCTCATACAGTCTAACACAGGCTCATCTTGAAGTAGCCCTACAGAGGCTCTTTCTAATACATTTCCAGGTAACGGTTAATTCCATTATCCCCAATAAATCACTGGAAACATGGACTTCAACCAGAATACAACCAATTGTCATCTCTCTAGAGATAACTCTTCAGCGGAGCCTTGGACAACTGAAGCTCCTAGACTTTATTCCCACAGAGTTTTCCTCAAATAGGAGAATAACAGAAACCCATATTCCCCAATGGAATCCTCCTCAGACAGCAGGAACAGAAACCCCAAATGGATCATATGTAAATCAACATCTATTTTGGATGGCATCTTTAAGCCCATCTCTAACGACTCTCTGTCATCTCCTCCAAATGGAATCTATAAGCCCATTCCTTAAATCATCAATCATCAGTGTTATTTCATGCGAGTGCAAATTTCTGGGCACTCTAGTGTTCAATCATCTTCCACCTTCAGATCATGAAAGGCAGACAAGCCAATCTAAATACTCAGGTTTAAGAAGATTGAACAGGGGCAGCTGTTGTACCCTAAAATTTTCCCTCTCATATTTTCCCAAGATCTTTCTCTTACATGGTGATCACAAACATTTGATTAAAGGAAAGATAAATTTTTTTGAACATAAACAAGGAGTCTTCGATTGGCATTTTGACAAAATCCTTCGATTGGCATGTTAAAAGGCCTTTCGATTGGTATTTGGACAACTTCGATTGAGCGCCTAACCTCCTCTAAGTTTGCCTCAAGTTTCCAAGCTTCGATTGAAGCCTTGGTATTTTTCTTGTTTGCTGCACACCAGCTTCGCCTAGGCATGTTTTCCCTTTAAAACAACCTCCTTCAATCCAAAGGGGAAGGGCTTCTTTTTAGTGTTCATTCGATTGCACCATTATCTTTGCGTGCTGGCTGGACTCACAAATGCAATGGCTACCTGCATGAAAGTTGGATCCCTGTTTTGATTGGGCATTTGTTTTCCTTGGAGCAAGCTTGTTTCCTGATTCTACTATGCAAATTATCCCTCTGGGCGTGCTTTCAGCGCACAAAGCAAGAACTTCTCCAAACTGGCCTTCGATTCACAAAGCTCCCACTAGGCAAAAGACCCCTCAGCGTTTCACCAGTGCACGTATGCCTCTTCATATTGCCTTTAGCATACAAGGCCAAGACTCCTTCAGGTTTGCCTTTGATCCACCAGGAAAAAAGCTTCTTTTGATGCGTCAGGAAAAAAAGTTCCCTTCGACCACAGGGCACTAGCCACCTTTGTTCCAACTTCGCCTCGGAAATGGCCTCCTTTACGCCTGCCTTAACTTGCTTCATGCTAGCATCCACAAGGCATAGGTTGCCTTTGTGCAAGTTTCGACTAGGCATTGACCCCCCTTTGAAACAATTGTATACACGCATGATAGACCATGCAAAGGACACACCAAAGGCCCATTCGAAGGGAACACCAAAAGGACCATCTAAAGACCCATTCGAAGGAAGTAATACTAGAGGCAGTCAAAGGGTACACAAGAGGTACATTTGAAGAAGCATGAAGAAGGCCCAATCGAAGGCTACACAAGAGGTCCAGTCGAAAGAGGCAACTTTAGGCCAGTCGAAGAGCAACACTAGAGGGCTTCGAAGGAGCCAAAATATCCAGATATATTCAAATTTAAAAAAATAACAAGATCCCATGTTTTTGGCTAACGTTACAAAACTTCATTCATGGCCTTGAAAACATTTGTTTATGGAAGTTTAAATTATTTTCTTCTTGTCCCCTCCCTTCTACTCTATATAAGCAGCATGCTTACAAGCCAAATAGACAGATACACACACAATGGAGATACGCTGCCCCATAAACCCACCAAAGTTATCAAAAATCTCATAAGTGATCCAAATCAAAGCAACCCTTAAACAAAGGTACCCACATCCAGAAGCCAAATCTAAGAAATCATCAAACAAGGGTACCCACACCCATCATCACATAGTCATCCATCAACCTTTGGTAAGAATTGGTAAAAAGATCAATCTCTACATTTGCATGACACATCAACATTTGTAGTTTCATTCGATTTATTATTCAAGAATAAAGATATGGGTTCGACCCCAGGTATGCCTTTGTTTTGCAGCTAACACTTGTTGTAGATGTAGCCTGAATAGACCCAACGCGTGCAAAATCGAAATACCTGGGTTGGGAACCCAGGTCATGCTTTTCGTTTTACCAACAGGTTTGCAAATGTAGTGCCCTCAAAAGTGATCCATCAGGAAATTTCAGTACCGCCCTCTGGATCGAAAGCCACATCTGAAGAAGTTAAAAACAAAAGAAGGGGGGTTGAATTGGAATCACGAAATACAATGGAAAGAACACTTTTATTTTTATCCTGGTTCATTTGAACTCAAACTACTCCAGTCCACCGCCAAGGTGATTTCGCCTCTCTCCAACAAGGTCTTAATTCACTAATCAATCTTGATTTCAAAACTACTTTGACTACTGCCAAATTCTTCTTGAGTTCAAAACCACAACCCAGTTTTCTCAAGGAGATGACTAAACATTTAATTGAATAAATGTGCACAATGGTGTTTCTACTAAAATAGTATCACTAACAGTGATGTTTTACACAGTTTAAGTATGAGTTTTTAAGGATGAAAGATGATTGATGTGTTGTTGTAGCTTCACGTGATTTCTTCTTTTTGCTCGCATAATCATAACTTCTAGTGATGTTCTAGCAGAACTTCCAGTTACATCAGAACATCTTTTTCACATCAGAACTTCCTGCATGTAAAGATACTTTTATTAGCGAGCATATTTTTTCTTTATATCATGTGTTTGTTATCATCAAAACTCTTACTGGGACGTAGAACCAAATTATGTTCTAACAATCTCCCCCTCTATGATGATGACAAAAACTTGTATATTTTGATGGAATATAAAGAACAAAAATTAAAAGGCCCCCCCTGAGTAGAATACTCAGATAACGAGAAAAGAAAATACTTCCCTTAAGATCTTCTGATATGTCTTCTAATAGGAGTCAAAATATTTTTCATTCTACCCCTTTTTGTCAAGAATCAAAAAGTGGTAATGACTCTATTTGGCTTGCTCTGAAAGAAGTTGCTTGAAAAGGTGTGACATCCTCTTCTGGATACATCTGAGATTCTTTAGAGAGCTTCTGATGTTGTATTTTCATTCCAGTTTCCAATAGTTTCAGAGCCAATAACCTTTTGTTTCTGATTGCCTCTAAAACCTACAAATCTTTTAAATTCCAAGCTTTGGAACATATGCTTCCTTTCCTCCATGTGTAAAGAGCATCCAGAGTCCAGGTGTTAATACTGGTGTTTCAACCTTACTATTAAAAATATCTGCAACATAGATGATTTTGTCTTTTGGTACCCATATCTTTTTGGGTCCATGACTATTAGAGTTTCCAAAATTCTGTTTGAATTTTGGTTTAGCATAAAACGCCTGACCAATATGTTTTATATCATGTGTTTTCCCAGTAGTGAAGTGAGAATAAAGAGGAGTGTGCTTGATAATAAGATCCTTAACTTTCTTAGGTTGGGATACTTTACCTTTGTATCCTATACCTATTCTGCCATTTCTGCTAACTCCATAGATCATTGAAGCCATCTTGCTTTTATCTATGTTTTTAGCGAGGAATTTCTGAAAGTTGTGATCATATTCCTTTATGATTGTATCAGGGTTACTAGGAACTTCTGAGACAATTTCCTTCTGAGTATTTTGTAAATCATTTTCAAGTTTTAAAATTTTTCTTTTCAACTCAGAGTTTTCTAGTCTCAGATTCTTAGTTTCTTCAGAGTCAGAAACTAGATCCTTTTTCAGGTTCTTGTTTATGACTTGAAGCTTCTGATACCTTTCTAAAACTTCTGACAGACTCTCCTCTAATTGAGATCTAGAAAAGTTAGAAAATACCACTTCTGACTCTAAGTCTGATTCTGATTCTGATTCTGAGGATTTAGAGACAGCTGATAAGTTGTCAATTTAAGCTACATTGGCTTGTTCATCTTCTGATTCTATTCCGTCTTTAGAAGATTCAGAGTCATCCCACGTTGCCATAAGACTTTTCTTCTTCTCCTTAATTAACTTCCTTTTAGGTTTCTCCTTCTGAAGCCTTGGACAGTCACTTTTGTAGTGACCTTGTTTATTGCATTCATAGCAGGTAATGTTTCTGTTACTGGATTTTCTGTATCCAGAAGATTGTTCAGAGTCATTTCCTGTTCTTCTGGAGTTTATGAAATTCTTGTGCCTGTGCTTCCGTAGCTGATTGATTCTTCTAGATAGAAAGGACAATTTGTCTTCTTCTGACGAGGATTCTCCAGAGTTTTCTGGTTTTGCTTTTGCTTGGAAAAATTTGGTTTCATATTGATTAGATTTCAGAGCAGAGACTTACCTTGCTTCTGAGGCTCATCATCTTCTAACTCAATCTCATGGATTCTGAGAGAGCTGGCAAGTTCTTCTAGAGATATTTTGTACAGATCTTTTTCCAGTTTGAGAGCAGTGACCATGGGTCTCCATTGTTTTGGTAAACTTTTGATGATTTTATTTACATGATCAACAGTTGAGTACCCTTTGTCCAGAACTTTCAGCCCAACAACCAGAGTTTGGAATCTTAAGAACATTGCTTCAATGGTTTCATCTTCTTCGATTTTAAAGGCTTCATACTTATGAATGAGAGCAAGGGCTTTGGTTTCTTTTACTTTTGTGTTGCCTTCATGCGTCATCCTCAGAGAATCAAACATGTGCTTTGCTGTCTCTTTGTTTGTGATCTTCTCATACTCTGAATCTGAGATGGCACTTAAGAGAATAGTTTTGGCCTTGTGATGATTTCTGAAGTCTTGATTTTGATTATTTACATTCTTTTTATGTCTATCTTCTGACCGCTTTCATCAACAGGATGTATGTATTCATCAGTCACCATATCCCAGAGGTCAGCATCATAAGCTAGGAAGAAACTTCTGATCATATATTTCCAGTAATCAAAATTTTCACCGTCAAATATTGGAGGGTTGCTACTGATGTTCTGACTTGTTCCCATCTTAGTGTTTTTCCTCCTTGGATCTTTTTCTAACACTGTTAAGTGTTTGCACCCAGATCTAGGTGCTCTGATACCAATTGAAGAAGTGAAAAATACAAGAAGGGGGGTTGAATTAGAATCACGAAATACAATGGAAAGAACACTTTGATTTTTATCCTAGTTCGTTTGAACTCAAAATACTCCAGTCCACCCGCCAAGGTGATTTCTCCTCTCTCCAACGATGTCTTAATTCACTAAACAATCTTGATTAAAAAACTACTTTGACTACTACAAAGTCTTCTTTAGTCCAAAACCACAACCCGGTTTTCTCAAGGAGATGTCTAAACATTTAATTGAATAAATGTGTACAATGGTGTTTCTACTAAAATAGTATCACTAACAGTGATGTTTTACACAGTTTAAGTATGAGAGTGTTTAAGGATGAAAGATGATTGCTGCGTTTTTGTAGATTCAGGTAATTTCTTCTTTTTGTGCACAGTACTTCATCACTTGAAATCTTCTTTTTGTCTGCTTTATATAGGCCATGCAATAGTGACATAAGAAGATACTTTTGGTATGTCCATAACACGAGTTAATGAACTTTCCAAACCAGGAGATCCCTTTCTGTTTGTATCAGTTACTTATTATATTGCATTGATGGAATTGTAACAATTCAGAGCTTCTCACATCAGAGGATGAGTGTTATCGTTGAGAGTCCTTTACAGCTTGTATCAGAACTTTGCAGATCAGAGTATCAGAGATCCTGTTTCATAGCGCTGGTGCATTCAGAAGTTGTAACAAAACTTCTTCATATAAGCGGTCACACAGATTTGATGCGTCTGAATCTATCATGGTACTCTCAACTTCTATGCTCGCATAATCAGAACTTCTAGTGATGTTTTGGCAGAACTTCCAATTACATCAGAACATCTTTTTCACTTCAGAACTTCCTGCATGTAAAGATACTTTTATTAGTGAGCATATTTGTTCTTTATATCATGTGTTTGTTATCATCAAAACTCTTACTGGGATGTAGAACCAAATTATGTTCTAACAACATCCTGTCACTGGATCAAAGGGCAATTGAAAGACAACTTTCCCTTCATAGAATCGAAATACACCCTCTCCCTTCAATCGAAGGATGCTTTTTGTTCTTTTTTTTTGTTTTCATTTTTTTATTGAACCTCTTATATTCAAATTAAATTTAAATCAAGATCGCAAAAAAAACATTAGGCTAGTGTCTTTTCTAATTAAATTCACTTTGTAAATAAATTAATTAATTATTCTAACCTTTTTCCTTAAATTAAAATTAAATAGACTTAGGTTATATTTTCTTAAAATAAAAACAAAACAAAAAGATTTTTCACCTTAGGATTTTTCCAGACATCTTTTCTACTTCGCGCGTATTTATTTATGTATTTTCATATTTTTCCATATTATTGTATCTGCCTACTAGATGTAATAGATTAAAACTAGGACATTTACTGCTTTATCCCCCTCATTCTTGTACAGTGTAAATCACCTCCCCAAAGCATTGTAATAGCGTAGATTTAAATTCTTGCACTTTAATATTCTGCAATATATATTAACTGCTAGTAATTAGGCGTGTATGATAAGACTAATAAACAAAAACGCTAGAAAACTTAACAAAAAGACAAAAATAACTGAATTGAATCAATTGCACACATATGTAACACCCCTTCTAATAACCCCGGATAAAACGGTGTAATTATATCAGAGAAATAAAATTGTATGCAAGGAGTGTTACAAGTCACTTTCCATCTTTCATGAAAAGCCAAACGTAATATATTCAACAATACTTTTTATCATGTAAACCGTAATATCCATACATGGCATATTCTTTCACTTCATGCAATATGCAACGGAATCATAATAATAACCATCTTCTCCAAATGAAGGAACCAAAATATAACATATAAGGAATTTATGCCACATGGTTCATACATAATTCATGTTATCAAGTCTCATAATACATACATCAAAATATGATCAAAATAAAGGATTATATACAAGTATAATTCATCAACAAAATAAGAGTTCGAATGCAGACACTAAACCCCCAAGTGTTACAATCAGAGCATCAACTCAATAACCAAAACATAACGGACTACAAGCCTAAATGCATTCGCTAATCCTTGTGCCTCGCACTACCATCTTCGGTACCTGAGCGATGCCGTATCAAGCATCAATCCAATAGAAGGGTGAGAATTCCAATAATCATGAAATATATAATTTAAAGCAATGGAAAGCAATAAATAAAAGGAATTCTCCATACTTGAATATATGTGTATATCACTAACATAAGCACATTCATATATTCAATATTCCGCTATATTCAAGAATTATCTCTTTAACCATTAATCATCCTAACCATATAATCACACTCATTCACACATCATATCCAATTTCACAAACTCAATCATCTTCACATAAACTCATAATATATATCATTATGCATGTGACTCACAACTCGATGCAAATAATGCAAATGCGATACCGACTTATGGACCCAAAGTTCCACCGCTTATTTTTCCATATAGGATCAAAGTCACTACATCTATTTCCACTATAGGATCAACGTCTATTTTTGTGAACCTAAGTTTCACCGCTTATGTTCTCTTTCCGGGTCAAAGCCACTACGTCTATTTCCATTCAAGGATTAACGTCTATAAAATGTGAACCCACCGTTTCACCATCTCTATTTCAAGACCAACCATGCCATGCAATGTACAATCAACAACTCGTATGCAATTAAGACCACTCCCGACCTTAACATACACATACCACATATTCCAACATAATGAAATACCAACAATTGTACATGCATTGCAAATATAATTCACAAATCAAGTAACATACAAGTTTAAACAATGTTACTTCCATAATTTATCCAAACCAAACACAATTCAGGTTAGTCTTGGAAAACGTTGCAATCTTGAGAAAATAACACAACCATAATTATCTACTCGTCAAACTTAGTTACCATGTCGATTTTCATTAAATTTTGGATAACTAATTTTTACCGCCTATACCGGCAAATTAGACCGAACGGAACCCATTCCACTTATTTCTAACTTAAACAATCCCTCGCTGATTCATAGTTATAGGCTCAATCATTAATTATTTATTAACCGATTAATACTACTCTGGTATTAACCCTTTTCATTTCAGTTTCATAGAACAATCTAAAAGAACACACCATCATCTATCTTAAAACTCTAAAATAATTCCTATTCCAAAACTAAAAATCACATACAACATAATTAGGGAAGTCAAACCCTTATCTCTTGTAGCTTTGATCTTGCAAGCTGGTTGATTTATTCTGCATCAACTTCCTCTCCTCTTCAACCCTAGGTTTTCTCCCTTTTTCTTTTCTTCTCCTCTCTATCTCACTTCTCTCTGTTTCTTTCTTTTCTTTTCTTACTGACTTCTAACTTATCTAACATAACATATATACTATTACATATAATATATTATAAAATTAACTTAATATATATATAATATGTACTTACTGTAAGTTATAAACATATATGTATACTGTTAACTTACGACGTACATAACTTATATACTATATATATATATATATAATATATTATAAAACTAACTTATATAATATATATATATATATATATATATATATATATATATATATATATATATATATATATATATATATATATATATATATATATATATATATATATATATATATATATATATATATATATATATATATATATATATATATATATATATATATATATATATATAATGTAACGTAACATATATATAATAAAACTAATATTTTATTAAACTAATTTAATATAATTAAGTAAATACTTTAATAATTCAATTATCACTAATTAATCAATTAACACACATATTTATATATACACATCAAAAATACGGTATTACCCTATAAAATTAATTATTTTCCGATAAACCAAATATACCAATTTAATCAACTATCAGACCGAATAACCGACTAAATAATTATTAATTTACCAAAATAAATATCAGCCGGTAATTTTTTTATAAAATAATAATATAAATACTATTAATTAAAACGGGATGTTAAGAACATACACCTCTAGGGTACCCTACTTTGGTTGCCTTTAGAAATAAAACAGTCATGAGACAGGAACGCTTTAGGAAAGACCCATAAATCAAAAGATCATAGTCCTCTGATGACCCTAGAATTGTCTTTTCGGTAAATGATCTAGTCCCTAAACGAAATTGCTAAAGCGTCTCCACAAGTTGCCTTCGTGACTATAAACATCCCTTCGAATGTCCCCCAAACATCCAACGATAAGGCTACCTACTCACTAATAGTAGGATAGAACTACCTAAAGGATAGGAGGAAAAGAACTACCCTTTTCGAGTATAAAAGTAGATAGCTGTTAGAAGTTTGCTCAAAAACATTTTTCACTTACACAAATACTACTTTTCAAAAACAATTTCAAAATATTTACTTTGTTGACACTCTTGAGGACTGATACAAGAGTTAACGCAAAGCAAATCCCCGCACTAAGGAATTTTCCAAACATTTCCAAAACACACAAAGCACAAAGGTATTTCAAAATGAGAAAACCTATAAGAGCCCGTAGATAACTACAGATGGAAAGGGTGCTAACACCTTCCATTTCCATAATCTACCCCTTACTCAGAAACTCTCGAAAATGTCTTTTTCTATTCTTTTCACCATTTCCTTAATTTGGATAAAAGAAAAGTCGGTGGTGACTCTTGCTTACCACAATATTTGCGAACACAAATGCAAAACCAATATTAACAGTCGGTTTTACCACCGTATCACAACATCTTTTTGGATTTATTTTTATTTTCTGATTTTATATTTTAATTGTTTTAAACTTCAAAAATTCATAAAAAAACTTATTTCAACTTCTAAAGTTCTAAAAAAATTATGAAAAATACTTTTGATTTTAATCTTTCTGATTTTTATTTTTTCATTATTTTATTTTGAGATTTGGTATTTTTTATGATTTTTCACTTTATTTGACTTGTCTTAATTGTTTAAAAATACCTTTCTTGATTTTTAAATTCTGAAATAATTATGAAAGGATCTAATAATTCCTTGACAAATATTGGTGACCTCATTTTATTTTAATTTTTGATTTTTCTACTTTTCACAAATTTTGGTTTGTTTTTCTTATTTTTTTAATTTTTAAAAATATTTTATGACTTTAGAAAATTCTGAAAAATTTTGTCAACACTTATTGACTCATGTTTAACTTATGATATTTTTTTTCGAATTTTTATTTGGTGTTTTAATACATTTTGTGTATTTTACCAATTATTTCCCTTTTATTAATTATTTAAATATTGTTTTATTTAATATATTTTATTATTTTTGTTTGATCCTGATTTGAGTATTATTTTGCGACAAGTTTCTCAACCACATTGGATCTTTGGTGTTGATAAGTTCAGAAACCAAATCCACCAAAATGGATGAATGATGTTGATAATATTTGAAACCCTAGTTTCATCTGGTACATTCCATTCCCTCTTCATCTTATCCCTTTCTTGTTTTACTTGTGCTATATGTTTTTGGAGAGTGATCTACATATCATTTCTCTAACTTGTTGATACATAGATTTCTATTGACCGGCCTCAAAATAGGTGTGGCTTCCATATAAGTCCACTTACGATTGCTTAACGTAGAGCTAAATTTTTCCCGATTCGAAAAGTGATCAATTATGGCCCAAACCTATGTTTGCAAGCCCAAGTATGTTTAATTTAAAACCTTAGGTCCAATAACTATGAAGTTCATTGTTAGGAGGCTTTGATTATATCAATCCTCTGATGAACTTCATGAATTTTTGTCTAAGTGAATCATTTGAACATCGTTGATCCCATGTGGTTGCTTTGAGTACTTGAAATGAATGATATACTTAACAAAAATCAAATGAGGCTTGTTGTTGAGAAGCTTTGATTTTATCAATCTTCTAATGAGTTTTCAAATGAAAGCTTCAAGATGGTTATTCAACTAACCTTCTAACTTCTAATTCACTAACAATTAACTTTACTTTAGGCCTTTATTTTATGTACCATTTACTTTTGCATTTACATTCCATGCCATTTTTTATTTTTCTCATTTGAGAATTTATCTTTATGTTATTTTTCTTTTCTCATTTGAGCTTTATTTTCTTTTGAATACACTTAATAATCAATTTGAACAATAAAAAACTTTAAGGTTACTTGGACTACTTGGTTACTATCCTTGGCATTGTGGAGTTGTGGATATCTTGGACTTAGGATTAGAAGCATTGATACTTGGGGACCTTGTTACTCTGTTGCTATTTTGTCTAAAGTTCTTGGGTTTACTCCAAAGCATTGGTTTGATTTTCTTTTTGTGCATGTTATTCTAATTTTATACTTTGTCTATGATTGAGAGTTCCTCTGTATACAACCATTACTCTGTCCAATTTTTGTAAGACTTAATTCATCTAAAGCTTGTATTTCTCAGAGGTTTAGTATCTTTGTTTTCTTGGTTTTAATCCAAAGGATGGGAATTCTACATTGACTTCTTCATGTCAATTATTGGCTTTTTGTTTGTTAGACCATTATTTTCCTTAGACTTTTACCTTATGCTTTAGGATAGTTCCTTCATCTCCTCCTATCTTCTTTAATTTCAAAAATCTTCTCCCTCCTTTTCAAAACTCTTCTTGTTTTCTAACTTGAATTGCTTTCATAATAAACTTGGACTTAGGTCCATGCATTTTCAAAAATCTTTTTCTCAATCAAACTTTAATCAACTTAATCATGCTTTGGCATCTTTTGAAAGATTAAAAGTCATTAACCTCATTCAAACCATTTTGCCACTTTTGCTTTTTACTTTAAAACTTTTTCTCAAAAGATTAGACTCTTGTCGATTCTTGTAGTTATATGAGATACTATACTTCTATAATATGTAGTGAAATGAGATATTTTTCACTTGGGTGTTTAATTAATATTTGTTGATTTTAAAATCCAAGCTATATCCTCCACTTTTAGATGATTCAAATTCTCCTTTCTCGTAATTGTTGGTAGTAAGTATGTTTTCCACTTAGATATGACGATGATGTCTCTTCTCTTAAAATTAACCAACACACATGTCTTTTAAAATTTTTGAGGTGAACTACAAGTACCATAATCCCCTATTGCATGAAAGATGGTACATAGGTACTAAAAGTTCACAACCGCAGAGGGTGCAAAATTGTAAAAAAAATACTTCTCTTCGCATCTCCACCATCTTATCTTTGTATACACCTTTTATAGCCAAAATACACAGATTTTCAAAGAGGTTCTTGCGGAGTACCATAGATGTTTAGGGTGTTATTACCTTTCCTTTGCATAAACAACCCCCATACTTAGATTCTCCCACTCTTTTTTAGGTTTATTCGCTCTTCTCCCATTTCCTTTGAAAATAATAAAGCGCGGTGGTGATTTTTATATGATCTGTGCGAGTTAAGTCAATCCAATGGCTTAGTCTCAAATTTTCTACCGCTACATGTATGAATTATGACATGATAAAAGAAAATAAGAAAATTACACTTGAGCAATTGTAACTTGGATTACATCCTCAAAAGTCCAGTTGTTAAGCTCTTGACCTAGAACACTCGGGCGAATCCAATCATCAATGTTGTAATCACTATCTTCATCATCACCAAATGCATTGGTGTGACCATCATGGACAAAAACAAAACTGTAGAACTTCACAAGAGTAGACAAAGTTGGAGCTCTGGGAGCTACACTTTGCTAAACATGATTAAAACCCAAATTGAACCTGTTGAACTTAGGAGTAAGATCCAACACATGACCCTAACCTTCAGGGTGACCTGCTTCAACCACTTCTCTAGCATCTTTAAAAGAAGACATAGAAGTCTCAGGTTTCTTCCTCTCCTTAGAGTGAGGAGTCTTGACCATATGCACAACTTCAAAAGCCTAGAATGGTATCTCATGCACCTCTATCTTAACCTCAACATACCTAAACAAAGTCGAATGACTCACCACATACTCTTCCTCGCCACAGACAGTTACAATTTTTCCATTCATGAGAAACTTAATCTTCTGATGAAATATGGACGTTACTGCCCCTTCCTGATGTATCTAAGGGTTTTCCAACAAATAACAATATGTTGGATGTATGGCCATCATCAAAAATGTAGCAGTGAAAATCCGGGGTATGATTTTAATAGGTAAATGTACCTCACCAAAAACTGATTGTCGAGATCCATCAAAAGCCTTAACTACCAATTCACTCAGGCGTAACTCAATGCCTGAATAGTCAATCTTCATCAAGGCGGAATTTGGAAGTACATTGAGAGACGGCCTTGTAGCTACCAACACATGGGATAGAGTAGTTCCTTTACACTCCATTGAAATTGGTAACGCCTTGTTATGGTTTCTTCCTTCAGGAGGGAGATCAAAATCTGTAAAACCCAGGCCATTACTCGCGGTAATACTAAAACAAACACCTTCAATTTAATTGACGGAGATCTCTTGAGGAAAAAAAGTTGTACTCAACAACTTCATCAAATCATTATGGTGTGCCTCAGAATCTCGAAGCAAGGATAAAATGGAGATCTTACATGGAGTCTGAAATAGTTGATCAATGATACGGTAGTTACTTTTCCTGATATACTCATTACTTCCTCTACATCTTTAGTTATATTCGAACTTAGATTCTGAGCTGAAGTTTTCTTTGTGTTTCTTTGGTTTTCCACCATCGCTTGTTTTCCCTTAACTTTTGCCAAGGCATCAGCATCATCTTGCATATTGTGGGGATCAAACACCCTACCACTTCTCGTTATACGGCCAATAGCGATACAGTTGTCAATGTTTGCACTTTAATTCTCAATAGGCTTCTCTTCTGAAGGATTTTCCTCCTTCTTCACCCCATGGTAATAAACATTGGCACCATAGTTCCATGGAATAGCCTTTTCACAAGTAAAAGGCACTTGACCAGGTAATGTAATTGTTAAAGGAATTGTTCTAGCAGGAGCAAGAATGCTTGCTGGAGTGTATGGGATATAAATCACCACAATATCCTTCTCATCAACCTTTCTGTACTTACAAATTCTATCAAATTGCAAAGAACCGTCATTAATCAAACTTTGAATACCAATTTTCAAATCAACACAACTCTATGGCTGATGTTTCACTGACAACAACCAGAAGCACAACTTGGGAAAACATCATTATCAATCAGATATCTCTTGACAAACGATAAAAAAGTAGTCACCAAATTCACGTCCATGATCAAGTTCAATACTTCACCATTATCATCAATAGCATTAACTATGGCACCTCCATGTGGAGGCATTCGATTCTGAACAACATTAGAACCGTTGTTGGGAGTAAACTGGATTGCTTTAGAATCCAACAGTTCCTATGTTTTATACTTTAATGCATAGAAATTCTCTATATCATGGCCTACGCCACCATTATGAAATTTATATCTTTCATTGGCATCATAATTAGAAGGGAGACTCTTTGTAGGAGCTTCCATGTTTCTCAGATTGACCAACTTCGATTCAAGCAAATGTTGAAGTGCTTGAGAGTAACTTATAGGCAAGGGATCAAATCTCGTTGGTTGTCTCTATTGCTGATTATTGTTATTCTAGCGAGGAGCATTTTGTTGTCTTTGTTGTTGAGGACGATGTTGTTGAGGAGCATTAACTGGGATAGAAACAACATTGACTTGTTGATATTGGTGGTTTTTTCCCCTTCCCCTCTAAGAATAAACAGCACTATTTTCACCCTCTTTCTTCTTAGGGTATGTAGAAAATGGTCTCTTGTTGTTTCCCCCTGAAGATCCAGTAGAATTTCCAACCTAAATTCTGCCCATTTTAAGACCAACCCCAATCCTCTCTTCTGCCATTACTAGATTTGAGAAGCCAATAGAAGTACTCCCTATCATATGATCATAATAAGGTCCTTGCAGAGTACCCATAAACATATCAATGAGTTCTCTCTAAATCAGAGGTGGTTGAAATCTAGCATCTAACTCACGCCATTTTGGGCGTACTCTTTGAAAGATTCATTCGGACCCTGGGCCAAGTTCTACAACTGAGTGCGGTTGGGCGCCATATGAATATTGTATTGGTAGTTCCTGATAAAATCTTCTGCTAAGTCTCTCCCACTTTGAATGTGCGACCTTTCTAGCTTCATGTACCATTCCAAGGATGCCCCAGACAAGCAGTTCTAGAAATAGTGAATTAACAGCCCTTCATCCTCAGTATGTACTAACATCTTGCGGTAATATGCCTTTGCAAGAGTTATTATACAAGTAAACCCATTTTACTCTCAAACATAGGAGGTTTAAACTTATGAGGGACCCTAACTCCAGGTTCCAACCGCATATCATTAGCATTCATTCCTACGACACCTTGTCCTTCAACAACCTTCAGATGCTCCTCGAGCATATGAAACTTCTTGTCCTCAATAGGAAAGCCTAGACCGGAGTTATGCATAGAGTATTGGTCTTCATTATTGTCATAGTCAAAATCTTGCACCTGATGATTCATTCTATTTTGATTACCCCCCATTTCTCCAACAAGAAGATGTGATCCAAACGGTGGTGGAAAATGACCATGGTTGTCATATAGGCCTTGATGATGGAATAGATTTTAAGTACCATGACCAATATGCCTATGGACATTCTCCTGGTGGTTATTCCCAAGCCAAACAAAAATGTCTTCATACAACCCATGATTTCCAGCCTCATTTTGGTTCCTTCGAGGGTTCTCAACAAGAACCCTCAGCTTGAACTTGCTCCATCTAGCATTGTTGATTACCTCTGGTTGCGTAGCAGTGAGTAGTTTTCTTGGTGAACTCTAATAAGAAAAGCAGAACCAAGAGATAAGAAGACTGGCCGAAAAAAACCTATAATGCATGAGATGTATGATATACATGTTATGTTTGTCATCTCTAGGGTATTCAAGAGTTTTGTCAACCATAAAGAATAACAAACAACGTGATAAAAGATATAGGTAATAAACAAGAGGAGATATAGTGACAATAACTTCTTTTTCATTCATAAAAAGAAACTTCGAATCAAATGAGTTCATACAAAATAGTAGACATAATACGACAAAAATGATAAAGATCCCAACCAACAAGCCTGGTGGTGATCATACAATAAAAGAAAAGAAACAATCACAGAGGGGTATCCCTCATCTCTACATAGTACAAAGGTCTTCCTTGTTTGAAGTAGTCCGTTCTCCATTCCTTGGTCTCATTGAACATCTCCTTTGTCTTCTCTCGATCGTATCCTCTAGCAAACTTTTAATCACAATGTCTTTTCGGTATAAATGAGTCTCAAGATAATTGCATTGCTCAAACAACATTTCACATTCATTTCATTCTGGAAGTGGAATTGGCACTGGCGCATTCTCCATTTCTTCCAACCGGGCTCAGAGTCTTGCATTCTCTTCCATTACTCGTGTCATCTTATCTTCTTCTGCATGCCTTTGGTCTTTTTCCTTGTCCAGTCTGGTATTTTTGAGTTGCCTCTCTAGCTCCTTAACCTTTTTCTTTATACTTGTTTCTAGATACCTGAAGCTTTACACACTCTAGGCACTTCTTCTCAGCATCTTCAAGGGCTTTCTTGTAATCTTCGACAGGAACAGAAGCATCTTCCTCCACTCCAGATCTTCTCTTGGCCTTTCTGACTACAAAAGTTCCTTCAGTGGATAGCTTGAGTTTATGAACTAAATCCAAATTTTGTGCCCTAGCCTCATAAAGTTTTATCCTTGACTCATGATCCTTCTCGCGAAGTTGTATATTTTCAACTCCAACCTTGTTATATTCTTCAATAGGTACATATTCAGACAAAATAAGAGGTGATTGTTCATACAATGGATTCTCTCTCGGAAAAGGCAACAGAAGGTTTTCAAATCTCTTCTTGACCCATTCTACATAAGGAGCTCTGGAAATAGTAATTTTATTCTCTATGGAGTCTCTATTAATTTTGTGAACATCTCTCCAAGCATTCTTCATCTTTAACAACAACTATGGGTTCTTTCCCTTCTTAAAGTAAACAGTCTCATCAACTTCTACCTTCTTAGGTTGGTCATTCATAGAATATCCCAACTGTCAGAAAGCTAGATCAGGATTATAATTGATGAAACCATTTGTTCCAATGAGAGGAACATTAGGAAATTCTCCATAACTATTGATTATATTTAGACCTTCGCCTGAGATATAATGCCACCTTATGTCATAGGAAGTGAGTGCCACAAGCCTCTTTGACCATGGAAGAGAATCTTTAGTGTCTACAAGCGGCCCCTTTGTAGGAAGGTGAAACATGAACCACTTGTAAAGCATAGGTAAGAAAAAGTTAACAATTCCTTTCTTCTTATGCCTCGTGTGAATGAAATAATAGGTATTTGCTAACAATGTTGGTACATGATTCTTATTCATGAAAACACATATAGTAGCAAAATCCACAAAATTCTCTATATTTGGAAAGAGAACTATGTCGTAGATCATGACAGTAAGTATTGCATTGAAAGAAACCTAATTCTATTTCGTAGCCACTTCTCAAGCTTTTTTTTACAAGAACTTTAAAGCAAAATCATGAGTATCACCATTGGGTTTTAAGTTATCTGTTACCTCCTTCAAGCTCAAATAAAGAGCACCGATAATGAGTTCCTCTTTTACTTTTTGAGGCACACAGACAAAAGGTATATGATCATTAACCTTCAAGCTTATGACATAAACATACTTCTCTAGAGTAGGATCCAACTGATAGTCTTGAAATGTAAAACATCTCAACCTCGGAGCATAAAACTATAAGAGAGACAACAAAGCCTTCTGATCAACCGTGATATCAAGTAACCACAAAAGATTACCATCATTGTCACTAAACCTCTTCAGATTATCCTCAATCACTAGAGCACTTAACCCCTTCAAAAGCGATACTTCAGTAGTGAAAAATTGGTAGTCGTTTGTCTAGTGATCTCTTTGCCATTATCAGTGTTGCTATCCATATCTGATGGAGACAATGACTTTTGAAATACCCTGGAATTGACATGCATGTGCAAGTTAGGTATTTTTTTTTACAAAATTCTATGATGCAATATGGCAGGATCAAAGCTTCTGCAACACATGATTATTGTTGAACCGCCAAATAAACAAATGTCATAAGATCAAAAGTCCGGAACATACACCAAAAGAGCAGATAGTCACCAACGGTACCTGTAAGATAAATCCATCCCCAGTCACGGGTGAAGTCTAGGTCAGGGTAAGGTCAAAGGGAAACAGAGTCAACAATCCTCGTGAAAGTACTATCATCACTACACATCCGTGATAATGATAGTACCCCATTTGAACCTCGTCTGAGCGTGGCTCTCATGATCTACTTGGTAGTCCATATGCCTATTAGTCGTCATGAGTATCCATTCTATTCTTATGTATTCCTATGTGTTTACAACTCTGGCATGTGTATTGGGCCTTTTACCTCATGTAACAACCCGTCCACCAAGAAAAACACAGATAGTATAGCACATCCAGAGTATATGAAACCAAAAAATTAAATTCAATGCATGAAAGCTTATAAACAAATGAAGAAATAAAGAAATAAACAAACAAACACCCAAAGAAAATAAAACAAACAAAAGTTATGACTGACTTGCACGATATTCCCCAACAGAGTCTCCACCTGTCACATATAGGATTTTAATCGAAGCACGAAGGAGGTGAAAAGAAGAGTCACCATCAATGTTATTCATCCCAAGAGGTGGAAAGGAAACATTGAGTAAACCTAAAGGAAGGTAAAGAACATGGTCATTGAAACCAAGAGAAAAGAGTAAGGAAGTCGATTACGTGAGGGAAAGGTATTAGCACCCCTCACGTCTGTGGTACTCCACAGGATCCACTCAAGTTTGTTCTAATCAAAGGGTGTATAAAAATATAAATCCTAATTCTAATGGAATCCATGCAAAGTATATACAAAAATAAACTTTTTATTAGTTGTGCCTGCTGCAGTTCCAAACCTTTGTGCCTACATACCACCTTTCGTGCAATCGGAGATCAAGGAACTTGTAGTTCACCTAAAAAGGTATTTTGGTTTGTTGTGTGTCTTTTATGAAAAATACTAGCGAAGCATGTCCTTTTTGAAAAGGTTAAAAGAAAAAGTCTTAAGACAAAAAGGTTTGCATTTGTTTGTGTTTTTTACCTTGAAAAAGGATTTGTGATTTGAACCACATTAAAGACTATGATTGAAAGAAACATACGGTTAGGGAAAGGAACCCATCATTCTCATCCCAATGGCTTAAGACTCATAACACATGGTTTGCATCATTATTTATCAAGTGTTTTGACATTTTCATAAGAAAAAAGTTTTAGTTTTAACATGGATGCAAAAGAGAAAGACTAAACAAAAGGGGATCTCAATCCTATAAGTTGTCATGCTTGTGGACCTAAAGTTGGGATGAGTGGTAGATCTACCTAATGTTGTCATGCATAGATTCCTAACCTAAGGTCTATTTAATTCAAACTTAGAGAAGAATGAACTAAAGATCCTATAGAGAACATGGAAATCTCACAAAAGAGAAGAATAAGAAGAAGAAGAAAATGAAGAAACAAGAAATCATACACTTAGATAATAGAGAAAGCAAGTTCACATCACATAAGACATTTATACAAGGTACCAAGCAAATACCTACTTAGATAAGCAAGTAAAGATAAGAGAAGAGATGATAAAACATCACACGAAGATGATAACATATCAAGTACCAAAAGAAGAATAATGAAGGTGACACACCAAAATAGAAGATGATAAAACATCAATAAAACAAGCACATAGCTAGATTCCTAAACCAATAAGAGAGGAGATGATAAAATATCACACCGAGTTGATAACACATATAGTATCAAAGATGGGGGGTTAGATGATAAAACACCAAGAACACTTATATTAAGATGACAAAACATCAAGTCTTAAAGAAAAGATAATAATTATAAAACATCACTAAACACACAAGTCAATATGGTAAAACACAAAAGAGATGGAGATCTCACAAACAAACTTGAAGAAGTGAACAAGGAAAGTAAGAGAGTAAGGATAAGAAATCAAAGGATCATGGCATATAAGCACATCACAGTATAACATAAGTTCTGGTCTTGTCATGTTAAACACCTTAGACTACCCTAAACATAGCAACATGGGTCAAGAAGTAGAAGAATTTACCTAACTAGGCAAGTAGAAGTGCAAGTGCGTATTTAGAAGACAAAACTTTAACACATGTCAAAAGAATCAATCAAAATGAGAGACAATATGTGAATAACTAAGTCTATATATGCTTCAAGACATCACAAATTATCACCAAGATATTACATGTTAACAAACATCCTCTTAAACAACAAGTAGGCATAGTAGAAAGAGATGAAGTGTAGAAAGAGATGAAGTGTAGATAAGTGACAAGATAAGACTTGTATCTCAAGTAAGTGGAAAACCATGGAATCAAGAAGACATAAATAATATGTGGAGACATCCCTTAGGGTCATGCTTGAAGGGTATGGATGTAGGAACCATAAAAAGAGAACAATTAGGAAAATACACTAGCTAGTGAAGACTTAGGAGTCAAGTGCCTAACATATCATGTTATAAGGAAGCAAGGTGAAGTGAAATGGATGAGTGAGTGTATAAGTCATAAGTGAACACATAAAGGAATCATTTTTATCCAATTAAAACACTTGAGAAAGATTCACATCAAAGTCATACAAGGAATGGATCACAATCAAACCTAAATGGACATAAGTCCTCATGTATTTCTAACAAGCAAACAAATTGGAAACAAATTGGTAATTTGAAGAATAAGAGGTAAAAATAGACATTTTATACACTTAGAACAAACCTCATGGTCAAGAAGAAGTTCAATTAGTCATTGAAAATATGGTTCAAACACCAAGGTACACAAACTAGCATCAATCAAAGTTGTGATGTGAAGTGGAAACAAGTGTGTGATTACTAGAAAGTGGCATCATGTGTTAAGTATGAGTGAGGTCATAAAAAACACTAGAGGTTACACACACCATTGACCTATAAACATCCCTAAAGTATCACTACTAAATAACATACAAAGGTCAGAGCAAGATTTGGTCAATACCACACTCTAACATACTCCTAAAGGAAAATGAAGCACAAGAAAGGGATAGATGAAGAGGGAACTAGATTAGAGGGTTTTAAAGCACATAGGTCAGTGGAAAATGACCTATAATATCATATATTTAAACATCACAAGCAAAGATAGAAATTTGCATACATTACACAGAAGGGAAGTGGCCAAAGGGGACAAGCAAGTTTGTTCAAATTAAACAAGTAAAGAACAAATGATGAAAGAATAATTTAATAATTATGGAATGTGTGACTTGTATAATAAGTTAACTGAAGATGAGGTTCAAGGGTAACAAAGAAGAAGATGAAACTTTATGCACAAACAAAGTCACATAACTTGATGAATAACATCATTCAATATGGATGGTGCTTGTCTTAAATTAAACAATATTAATGAAGACCAAGTAAAGGCAAAATTATACCTTATATGTCATAGGGTAATGTTTAATCACTCATAGGTATCAATCATGAACTTGAAACTTTAAGAGAAGTTAAAAATATAACATACTTAAAGGTCATGATGAAATGGTAAAGTGTAGTCCCTATATGCACACAAGCATTATGATCTAAATATATTAATGTTAATCTTATTATATTTTACGGGCAGTACCCAACATCAAGATACATTCATGGGACATAGCTCAAGAGCTCATGAAGCAATCACTAAACAATGATACTCAAAACACAAGTAAGAAACAAAATGTAGCTTCTTATGTGTCACCATGTTGGTTAGAAAATGATTTCTTAATCAAAGGATCATAGAAGCATAGAGAATTTAGATGAGAAAAGAAGTTAAGATCAAAACTTAAGCACAAGAAATTGGACCATGGTCCTTTAGAAGATTCAAAAGCCATTACACACAAACTAGGTCAAAACAAGAATGTGGCTCCTAACTTGTCATCATGATGAATTGATAACGAGATGTCAATAAAAGAATCAAAAGAGATATGAATGAAAGTATTTAAGACCTTAGAGTTCAGAAGAAAAATCAAAAGATTTCAACCAATTTGGGTCAATGGTACTCAAGTAGAAGTGCACAAAAGCATCCTCCTAAACTATGATCCAAAGATGAACAGATAACTTTAAACAAAAGGGAAATGATAGAGTACTTGAATGTTTAATAAATATGAACTCAAGCCCCAAACATGTTATGAGAATAAGTTAAGGAACTTGGTTCCTTATAGGTTGCACAAGTGCATACCTTGTATCTCAAGTTACAAAGCACAAAAAAAGCACCCATTCACAATTTAATTCAAACAAAAATATGAACAAGCCTTCTAAAAATCAAAAAGAATTGTTATTAGGTCCTCAAGGCTTATATGAGTCATAAAAAAATACTTAGAGTTCTTTAATTTGGAAGGAAAATTGAAAATAAAATTCAAATATCCAAACTAGTTGAAAAAACCCCAAACTAGAGACCCTAAACCAAATAATTTGTGGAAAATAGAAAATAAAAGGGGAAAATTAAACAAAAATAAGTTTCAGGACCCTAACACTTTCAAGAACCCTAATCAATTAGGTTTTGGATTCTAGAAGTTGAGAAAATATGAAAATTAAATCAAACATCTATCAAAAGTAAGTGAAACCATCAAAATAACACTTATGCTTCTCAAATTTTAAAATTAAATGAAAATAAATAATAAAAATGAGATAAAAAAACCTAGGATCAACTTAACAATATAAAGAACTCAGAACATATTTTTGTTAATTTTTTAGGTTAATGGAAATTGGAAAATAAAATTAAAACATTAAACTTGTGAAGAAAATACTTATTTAATCACACGACATAATTAATTAATCATAAAAATTAAAATGACCAAATAAAAATTATTTTATGAAAATATACTTCAAAATAAGTTTAAAATGTTTTGTGTAATTTTGGATGAGCGAAAATATTAAAATAAAAATAGAGAAATTAATTGTAACAAAATAAAAATAAAATATGAACAGATCTGTTACACCTATTATATCTAGAAAGCGCTGCAAAAAGGTTTAATCATGTTCAATCAAAAACAGACACCTCATCGTCCTTGTTAAAGGGATAGAACCCCTATCATACCAAAACACGATTTCACACAGATTTTCAAGCTTGTTTCTGATCACTATATCTTACTCATTTCCCCATGAAATTGCACGATATAAATAGAAAAAATGAAGATGAAACTTCAGAGAACATCATGGTATCCAAAAATTTCATCAAACTATCATCATATCATAGAGGAAAACAGACTAAAAGTCACGATTCCAAGAAAAAACATGAAAATACAGAAATCCATCACACATGAAATAAGCTTAAATGCAACCAAAAAATCATCTCATACATAGTGCATGGCTAAGCTATCTGCACATGAACATATCTCTAAATATCAGAAACCTAGCATGAGAGAGATTCGAAGTTTGATAAAACTCACCTTGAGTGAAAAATAAATTCATGATTTCTTCCAAACTTCAGAGCTAGAAACCCAAAGATCTTCTTCTACAAGCTTCATAGATCTTGAAAATGAAGGAGAATGGAGAGCTGGAGCTTGAGAATTGTGTAACTCAAAGAAAAACTTTATGAGAAGAGATAAAATGTAGATAAGATTTTTTAATATTGTATTGAGTGTGTAAGCAAATAGAGAGAGTGGGGAGCTTATAAAGAGTGAGAATGTCAGGGTACAAAGGTCTTTGAGCTCATGAGACCGTTAGAGGGCAGTCTTGGCAATTTTGATAAAATGAGAAGGATAACATGGTGCCTTACGTTTTGAGTGAGAAATGGTCAGCTTATTGTGCGTTTTGGTTGATGAATAAAGTCATCTAAAAGGTGTGAGAAAGTGAGTGGAAATCAAAGGCACGCGGGAGGAGAAATCTGTCAAATTGCAAATTACGATATTTGGCAAAATTTTCACTATCATGTGCATGAGGTATGTGAGCTATGTTTGGCTAAATAAAGCAATGGAAGAGAGTGAAATACGTGAGAAAGGGGTGTGTACAAAGTTTCTTGCAGCAAATTCTCAATAATGTGTTCAAAAACATGAATTGGATCGAGACTGACTACATGCACGATGCATGTGTGCAGTAAAATCCTTATCCCAATAACTCTCTCATCTCTCCATCATTTTTTGCAAACTCGGTACCATAAGAAAGCTGATGTGATGAACATTAACGCTGATGTTTATATAACGGTGGGAGAAATGACTTGTTTTGCATTTTATCACAAATGTTGCGGATAGCAAGAGTCGCCACCGACTTTTCTTTTATCAATAAGGAAAGAGTGAAAAGAACAGAAAAGACCTTGATATATTTTGAGTTCGGGGGGTAAGTTATGAAAAGGGAAGGTGTTAACACCCTTTTCATCTGTAGTTATCTACAGGCTCTTAATCGCTTATCTCACTTTGAAAATTTTCTTTGGGTGTGTGATTCGTTTGAAAAAACTTTGAAAATCCAAAGTACGACTAACTTTGTAATGATTCTTGTATCGGTCCTCAAGAATGTATATAAATTATTTGAAACTATTTTATTTGAAAAGTGTGATCTGAGAAATGTTTATTTTTTGAAAGGTTTGTAAGCAAGCGATTAACATTTTCTTCCATTCAAGGTCGTACTTATTCTTTTCCTTCTCTTTTAGAGATAGTGATATCCATACCATTAGTTGGTAGGTAGCCCTATCTATTGGATGTGAAGGGAAAAGCGAAGGGTCGTCGTACGGTCATCGAAGGCAACTTGCAAGAATGCTTTATCAATTTCGTAATGGATTAGATCATTTTTCAAAAGGAAGCGTCGAAGGGTCATTGAGGGCCTGTGATATTTTGTATTGAGGGTCTTTGCTAAAGCATCCCTATTTTCGAGGGACATGACCGTTATTCCGAAAGGAAATGAAGAGAGGCTACCCTAGAGGTGCAAGTATGCAAGTGTGTTCACTTCAATTATGTTTATCTTAAAATTAGGGTTTTGCTATCGATTGATTTTATATTTCCATACAAACCCTAGTTACTAACAGTAGCATAGAAAATATAGTAGTATAAGGTAAATGTGGAAATGTAAACCTAAAACTATTACAAGGCTTTGGGGAAGTTACATAATAGTGAAAGTGCGGGAAAGTAAACCCTAAGATATTACATACTCGAAGCAATTACATAATAAAAAAATGCGAAAAATATAAAGCTACACTATTACAGTTGAACATGCTCTATACACTTGATCTAGGAAATATAAATACAGATCAAAGAAAAAGAAATAAGGAAAAAGTGGTTTGAATGTTTGTTAGGGTTCTTGTGAAGATAAATGATTTATGATGATGATTAATTAAATAAAACCTAAAAATCTAATTAATTTTAAAATTAAAAAAAGGTTAATTAATTAAATATCAAAAGGTTAGTTAAAAACCTAAAAATCTAATTAATTGGGGTTTTTAAAAAAAGGTTTATTTTTAGGTTAATAAATAAGGTTAAAAAGAATTAGGGTTAGCCAATAAAATAGGATTAGGGATGAAAAATCAATGACAAACAAGGTTAGAAACAAAGAAATAGAAAAAATGACAGGGATGGGTGTTAAATCCACGCACTTTGCCTTCACAACAGCATGGCTTGCCACTGCGCCAGACGTGCGCTGGTGTCTAGAGAATGAATGTAACTCAATACATATTAAACCAACAAGAATTGAAAAAATATGAAAAAAACATCAAAAGGAAAGGACCGAACCTACGCCCTGAGAGACTAATTCCTTATCATGTGCGCGCCTTGCCAATGGGGTGGCTTTTTCATCTGGTACTATTATGAAAACCAATAAATATAATATAAACATCATTGATTGGGCCAGAGAGGCACCGAAGCCCTAGCTTCAGTCGTCCTCTCCAGCGACTTCGTTTTGTCAACCTGCAAAATAAGAAACTTCAGTGACTCAAAGGTACCATACCCCTCTAATTTTGACCTTGCGAATTCAATGGTGGCCTTGGTTTTGGCTAAATCATCCTGAATGATTTGATACGAAGTAAAGATGGTCAATCAGTTTAAACATGGAAACACATGATTCAGTCATTATGGGGCCATGTGATGATTCAAACATGTACATTTACATCTCAGAAGCACATTAGTAACGTTAGTTTTGATCAAAGCATAATAAAAACAAAAATATGAATTTCATGCAAGAATGGAAATCGGTGATGTATGGTTATGCGTTTCGGGCTCTTTGGATCATCAATATTGATCCAGTCTTACCCTACAATATCCCTAAAGTGGAATGGGATGGTTGTCTGGCCTTGATGAAGGCTGAAATGAAGGGTTTTGATTTTCCCTAGTTTTTGACAAATTTGGAAGTTTTTGGCAGGTGGTTTCTTGCAAGGTTTCCTATCATCTTTGTTGTCTGAATGAGGAATTTATATAGAGAAAAATTAGGTCAAGAAGAGTGGGCTTGGACCTTGTCATGAAAGCCTTTGATTTTATTTAATTTAACTTTGAATTTAAATAAAGAAAATCAAAATAAATGGAATAAAAATCAAAAGGAGTGTATGAATAGATTCAGGGGTTCACTATGAGGTCTAATACACATTTGGACCTTGAAACATAAGCCCACTAGCCCAAAAATTCAAGTTTGATCAATTTGGGTTTCATGCATTTCCTCAAAGTTTCCCAACTTGCACCAATCATAACTCTCTTAATTATTATCATATGAAGGTGACTTGGACTTTTTGGAAATCTCAAGATGTCCTCTACAATCTCTATGTTGATCATTTCTTCATTTGAAAACTTCATCTAAATGTAAGCTTCCTTGACAAAAAGTGTCTATTTATTGACTTTTAAAATGACCTATAATATTTTGGCCCATATCTCTCAGATGAAGCATTTTTTGGAATTAAGCTTAGAGAGACAAAGTTGTAGAGAATTGAATTTCCTTCAAAATGAGTTTTGGTTAAGAAACATCTAATGAAGCATATGAAAGTTATTCTTGGTCAAAGTTCATTTGACTTCTCCTTAAGAAAACCATAATTTAGTAACTTTTGACTTTTGATGAATCTTGAGTTTTCTTGATGAATCATGATCAACCATTGATCAATCAATCTCATTTTAAATTATTTTTACACTTTGGATTTTTACTTTAAAACTTTTCTCAAAAGATTAGACTCTTATCAATCCATGTAGTGATGCGAGCTACTATACTTCTACGATTTATAGTGAAGCGAGATATTCTCCACTTGGGTGTTGAGCGAGGCTTTATTGATTTTAAAATCTAAGCCATATCCTCCACTTTGAGATGACACAAATTCTCCTTTCTCATAATCGTGGGTAGTAAGTGTGTTCTTCCACTCGGATACAATGATGATGTCTCGTCTCTTAAAAATTAACCAACACAATTGTGTTTTAAAATTTTTAAAGGTGAACTACGAGTACCCTGATCCCCTATTGCACGGAAGGTGGTACATAGGCACTAAAGGTTCACAATCGTGGCTGGTGTAAAATGTTTTAAAAATACTTCTTTTCCCATCTCTACAATCTATTATTGTATAAAACATTTATATACAAAATACACAAATTTACAAAGAGGTTCCTGCGGAGTACCTTAGATGTTTAGGATGCTAATACATTCCCTTTGCATAACACACCCCAAAACTTAGATTCTCTCCCCCTCTTTTTGGGTTATTCTCTCTTTTCCCATTCCTTTGGAAATAAAAAGCGCGGTGGCAATTTTTATTTGATCTGTGCGAGTCAAGTCAATCCAATGGCTTAGTCTCAACATTTCTACCGCTACAAAAAAAAATGGCAACTTCACTGGGGAAAGATCGACCAATTTCTAGTCCATCCCTAATTGGGTTAAGCCTATCTTTGTTTACCTGTGTATGTGCTACTATTTGTTGTGTATTATATGTTTTATATATGTTTGTCTGGACTTTCCTGGTTTTCAGGGTGCTTGGTGATTTCTCATAAGTCCTCTACCCAGACTTGGGCAAACTTAAGATAGGACGGGCGGTAAGATAGGACAGGCGGTATAGTCATGTTAACTTTGAGGGAGTAATTCCAAAAAAGGAGGCATGAGATCCCCCACTCAGTGGAGGACCCTTTGATTGTAGTGTCTTTTACCGGGTAATCGAGAAGACGTGTTGCTTTCGACCTGGGAGCCTATTGAAACTAAGGACGGTAGAACCTTTAACCCATCTTGGCCTCTTAGGTGTAGTGTGGAAAATATGAAGGAGTAATATGGAAATGGTTGTCATGCGATACTACACTCAAATGAGTTTTTCCTAAGAATATTACTAATTACCGAGTCAATCGGGACGTTGGAAATATCTGAAGGAAGGATGTAGAATCTGGGAACCTCTTAGAACCTTGTTCGGCAGGTGATAAACTATTAGACCATACCTTGTGGGTAGTACCTTTGACTTCATGCTCGTGACGTCGAACCTACAAACCCCAAGTTTGTGATCTTGTGTGTGATTGTTGCATCACGAATTCATGCACCCATGAGCATCCTTTAAAACATTTTGGTTCAAGGGACTTAAAGTTGACTTTTTGCGAATATCTCAGCTACTTTCGACCATGGATTCTGGTAAAAGAAAGACTCGGAAGTACAGTTTCAAGAATCCCAAGATAGATGATTTAATGAGTTTAATTCCCGAGATTGAGAGTTCTATAGATTTTCGAACAAGTATGGATCCATCGTATCTCTTATGAAGCTCAGGATGAAGGAGGGTATTCTCTTGACTCTGGTCCAGTTCTATGATCCGATGTATCGATGTTTCACTTTCCCTGATTATCAGTTGATGCCTACATTGGAGGAGTATTCTTATCTAATGGGTTTACCTATCACCGATCGTGTTCCTTTCACCAGTTTAGAGGGAGATCCAAAGTCCCATGAGATAGCTGCTATGGTCCATTTGGGGAAGTCTGAGATAGCCGCTCAGTTTTTATTAGAGAAAGCTTGCTAATTTTCTAGAATGAAGAGTAGAGTTGCTTTTGAGGCCATCTTTGCTCTGCTGGCTTATGGGTTGTTCTTATTTCCTAACGTCGAAAAATTTGTGGATATCAACGCCATCGGGATATTTTTGATTCGAAATCCAGTTCCTACATTATTAAGAGATGCTTATTACTCCACTCATCTTTGGGAATCTTATCATGGAGGTATGGTCATTTTTTGCATGCCTTTGTTGTATCGGTGATTTATTTCTCACTTACCTCGGTGCGACGCTTTCTAGGATGTCAGGAAGGAACCTCGTTAGGTTCCGAAGATTATGGCCCTCACTCATTCCGAAATTGTTTGGTATCATCAGCATTACTATGATGTTGAGTTTGTCAATAGTTATCGTAGTTTCCCCAATGTACCCCTTCTCAGTATAAAGTGAGGAATTAACTACAATCCCGTTCTTGCGCGATGATAGCTTGGATATCCGATGAAAGATAAGCCAAATAGTATTCATTTGAGTGATTTCTTTCTTAAAGAGGGAGAGGATCATAAGAAAGCTAAGGAGGAAATTGTAAAGGCTTGGCACTATGTTCACAGGAAGAGTAGAAAGGACTTGGGACCTAGAGGAGTTATTTCTTTGGAGCCTTATCTCTGGTGGGTACAGGCAAGGGAAATTCAGTTGAAGATGCCATATTCCCGTGAAGAACCTATGCCTAATATGTTTGTGAAGACCACTCCTCCCCATTTAGATTATGTGTAAGAGCTTCAGCTTACCCTATTCAAGATACAACGGGAGAAAGAAGGCTTGGAAGAACAAGTGTCAGACTTTAGAGATGTCCTACCGAGAATACCTGAAAGAGAAGGATGACCTAATTGAGATTCTTAAGAGTCGTGCTGTAGAGATGATGGAGAGGCAAGAGGATTTATTTTCCTCTAAAGCTCGATCAGGACTTAGTCATTCACTTCCCGACTCTGGTGATTGTAAAAAGGTCACCGACAGGCATGCCGAAGAGAACAAGCAGTTGAAGGCTCAGACTGCAAGACTCACGGGATAGCGTTAGTGTGTGGAGTGATCTTCATCAGCTTTGATTTCTTAGAATTTTAGATTCTATCTTTTATTGTACTTCGGATTTTTGAAACTTGTACTAAAAAGTTGTAATCCATTTTGAAGTTATTATGATCATATGTTTAGTATTTCAAAAATGTGTTAGTACTTTAGTATTCACAAATTGTCTATAAATTGAGTCCCTTGAAATATTAATAATAATAAAATAAATCATGCGCATTGCATATCATGCATCATCTTGTAGATATTTCTTGCATTTCTATTCATACCCAGGTGTCTTACTGAGTTTCTCTACTTCATTCAGCAAGTTTTCTCACCGGTACAATACTCAGGCTAATTCCAGGAAGAAAATGGAGAATCTTGAACAAGAGAATTGCGAGCTATGCAAAGAAGTTACTACTTTGAAGGCCGGTATGGCAATTCTGATTGCTTTGATGGAATCATTGGTGGCTGCTCAGAATCAGCCACCACTTGCTCAACCATAATAAACAACAATTGCTTCTGAAGGTCCATCAGTTCCTGTTTTTGTTACCCCAATTACTGTTGCTCAGAACCGCATGCCTCAGGGTTACCCGTGGGGAATGCCTGAAAACTTCATACCGGAAGGGTACAATCTTGATGCTCTAGTCGCTCCAGTTGTTCAAGCTGCTGCTACTCCTGCACCTCCTGTGGTGCATGTTACTTATGCTGCTACAAATGAGATCCACTATGCTGCACCCCCCTTCGGTGAATGTTATGCCGTTTATTAATGATAAAGTTTATCGTCTTGTTCCTCCACCAAGTGAAAGTATGGGTTTCTATGACCGGTTGAATGACTTTATAAACCAATTCAATGAGATGCAGAAGGAAATGAATGCCCTTCGAGGAAAATAATTGTTTGGACAAAGCGTCAGTGAACTCTGCCTCGTTCCCAATGTAAAGGTGCCAGCAAAGTTTAAAGTTCCAGAATTTGAGAAGTACAAGGGAAACTCTTGTCTTCGTTACCACCTGGTGATGTATATCAGGAAAATGTCCACCCATACTGATGATCAGCGTTTGTTCATTCATTTCTTCTAAGATAGTTTAATTGGTGCTTCTCTGAAGCGGTATATGAGTCCGGACAATTATAGTATTCGTACCTTCAATGATCTTGGAGAAGCCTTCATCAAACAGTATAAGTACAATATGTTCATGGCGCCTGACTGTGACCAGTTGAGGGAAATGGCTCAGAGAGATAAGGAGTCATTCAAAGAATATGCACAGCATTGGCGCGAGATAGCTGCCCAGGTGGTGCCACCTATGGGAGAACAAGAAATGACCAAGATCTTCCTGAAAACCCTTGGATCATTTTATTATGAAAGGATGGTCGCCAGTGCGCCAAGTGACTTCACCGATATGGTGAGCATGGGTGTTCGTTTAGAAGAGGTTGTTAGAGAAGGGCACTTGACAAAATATGAAGGGACGAAGAAGTAATCGTACGGGTTTTCTGGAAAGAAATAAAGTGAAACGAATAATGGGCCACCTAGAAGACATCAACAGTACCAGCAACAGGTTGCTTCTGTGACTCCAATTTTCTATGTAGCTCTAACCACTATTTCCTATCAAAGACCACCTCCTCAAGGAAATCAAGGGCAAATTCATAAGAGATAGGCTTTTGACTCTATTCCAATGAGCTATGCATATTTACTTCCAGCTTTGATTCAGAAGAAGTTGGTTTAGACCAGGCCACCCCTGTTATACCATCACCTTTACCCTGGTATTATAAGGCAGACAAGACATGTGCTTTTAATCAGAGAGCACCATGGCACAATATTGGGAATTGTTATCCTTTGAAATTTGAAGTACAAAAGATGGTGAGATCTGGCCTTTTATCCTTAAAGATGTTGGCCTTAACGTGAAAGATAACCCTTTGTCTAAGCATGGATGAGAAAATGTTGTAAACATGGTTGCTGGTTGTCCAGGGGACTTCCTGATTTTTTTATATCAACCTGGTAAGAGGATATTTGGTAAAGATGCATGCAAACCTCTTTGAGTTCAGTTACTACATGCATGACCATGATGGTTATGGTATTTGCAGTACAAATATCCAAGGATGTGATAAGATAAAAGCTGATCTTCAGGAAATGATGGACGAGGGCCTCATTCATATAATCAGGCCCAGGGAAGAGTACGAAAAAAGATGTGAATATGGTCTTCGGATGTCCCGGTGAGTTCCGTATTTTCGATGTGAATCATATGAATGATGACTTGGTGCAGTTACACGCTAACTTCTGTCACATGGATGGTAAAAAAGAACACCATTATGGGTCTTGATGGATCTTCTACAGAGATTCTCGTGGTTGTTTCATAGTGAGAAAGGGTGTCCAGTTATTATTGGACAATGTTACTATCAAAATTTCAGGTAATAGAGATGATTACCGCGGGATTAACATGATTGAAGATTGCTTGGCCGAGACTGGGTCAGATGATGAGGTTTGCTTCTGCAGATGAATTATTTTCCTCAGATGAAGATGTGCTCTCCAGCAACGATTTTGTAATGTCTAAGTATTCTGAAGAAGGGGTGAATTTTATTGTGCCTTGTTTTGGTGTTCCCTCCCCTATAGAGATTGAGTACCATGGCAAGCCAACTGTTTCTGCAGTGGTGATTTGTTTTTCGGGTCATGTTCCTTACAAATTAGATAAAGCGGTGCCATATAAATACAATGCGACAATCCTAGAGGATGGTGTGGAAGTTCCCATCTAACCTTTGTCTGATGTCAAGAATATTGCTGAAGCTAACTGAGTGACCTATAATGGTCGTGTTCTCGCACCTATCATTCAAGGGAATGTTAATGTTGATAAAGAGACTGTTGAAAATTAAGAACCTAAGAAAGCAGTGGGGGAATCTAGTTGTACTACTCTGGAAAATGATGCGGACGATATATTGAAGATTATCAAGATGAGCGAGTACATGACTATAGATCAATTATTGATGACTCCATCAAAGTTATCTATTCTGGCCTTGCTAATGAACTCTTCTGCTCACATAGAATCTTTGATGAGAGTATTGGATCAAGCTTTCGTATAAAGTGATATGCCTTTGGACCAATTCAGCAATGTTGTAGGTAATATTACATCCTGTAATAACCTAAGTTTCTGTGATGACGGATTTCCCGATGAAGGAAGGAATCATAATTTGGCTCTCCGTATCTCCATGAATTGTAAGAATGATTCATTGTCCAATGTGCTGATTGACAATGGGTCCACTTTAAATGTCATATCGAGGAGCACGCTCATGAAATTGAAGTACCATGGAACTCCCATGCGCCCGAGTGGCATAATTGTGAAAGCTTTTGATGGATCGAGGAAGTCTATCATCGGGGAAGTATATTTGCCTATTCACATAGGCCCGCACCTTTTTCAAATTACTTTTCAGGTTATGGATATTGTTCCCGCCTACAGTTGTTTACTGGGACGACTATGGATCCACGAGGCATGGGTTGTTACTTCAACTTTGCACCAGAAGCTGAAGTTTGTTCAGGAAGGAAAGGTAGTTATCATAAATGGAGAAAAAGAATTGTTAATATTTCATTTATCCTCTTTCAATATTATGGAAGCGGATGAATCTGCTATTGGAACTCAGTTCCAAGCTTTATTCATTGATAATGTAAGGGGAAATGACAATTTTATAGCTTCGTTTAAGGATGCTCAGCAGGTAGTGCGTAATGGCCCTAGTAAAGTATGGGGACAGATTGTTGATCCACCTGTGTATAAGAATAAAGTTGGTTTAGGATTCTCTGCGAAGAGTAATAAAGTTGAGAATAAGAAGCCGGAGTCTGCTCTGGGCAAATATCAAGACATCTTTCATAGAGGAGGTTATCTTCATCCAATTGTTCCAAGGATCAATGCAATTGTGGAAGGTGAAGCAGAGCAAGAGATGCCAAACTATGTGACGCGTGGAGTCAGAGTACGAAATTGGATCACTATTGATATTCCCTTTTTCATTCTGTTGTACCCCAAAATTTTCCCTCTCACTTATCAAGAATTTTCTCACAAGTTCTCCTTTGACCCAAGACTGCACTAGGCTTGATCAGCTCAAGACATCTCCTTAAACACTGATGACCAAAATTAGGGTTTTAGTTTGCACAAGGAATTTTGAACTTCAAATGCCCCATATGACTTTCATGGATCATTATGGACCCCCAAGACTACTCATCCCAAGTTTCAAGCCTCAGATCACTCTTTTTCTCAGTTAATTGAACAGTTGACCCAAAAATTAGTTATATTGGGGAAAAAAGATAACTATGGCCAATTTACAGTCAAACTTCATAATTTTTTATCCACATCAACATTTTAAACTCATATGTATAATTTAATCAAGTTTGGACAACAATTCTTCAATAAATTTGATCAAATCTCCAAAAGGGCAAAATGGTCAAAATTAGGGTTTTGACTGGAAAAGGGCAATTTCTGATTTTTGACCTAGCAAATGATCAATTGGTTTAAGGAATGATCTCAAGATCCCAATTTCACCATTTTGACCTAATGACATGGTTCAAAATATTGCTCAAGATCAATTGATTGACAGATGAATTTTCAGTCAACTGGTCAAAAGTCAAATATACACTGAAAAGTCAAATTTTGACTTTTTGGTCAAAATCAAGTATCAAAGATTACAATTCATCAAAAAATGTAAAAATATGAAACTTATTCATCAAGAAAACAAGATTTCATTTTGAAAAGTCAAAATTTCTAAACTTAGAAATTTTTCTAAGTGTTAAAAATTTCTTATTTTTTCATTATGATGCAAGATGATTCAAAGAAAACTTCCAACATGAAAGTTGTAGATATCCATGAAATCTATAAATTTTCTTCACACAACTTCTTCCAAAAATGATTGGATCTCAAGTTATAATTTTTTGAATACATGATCATGAACTAAAAAAGACTTAGTGAAATTTTGCCCTAGTTAGGCAGATTTTTTGACCTAACTTCATGGCAATTTTTCACATAGTTCCAAGATGAATCTTCAAAAGCAATTCAAATATGGGTTGTAGAGAATGTTACAAGATTTATAAAATGTCCAAGAACTCATTGAGATTATTTTTTAGCAAGGAGAATCGAAGAGATGAAGTTAGGGTTCCATTCTTGTTTTTCAAGCCATTTTCATGATGAACATTTGATTCAATCATCAAGCATGTTGTACAAATCTCACTTTGCAGGCTTCTAACTTGAATTTCACTCCATAATTAAGTGTTTTCACAACTGTTGGAAGCTTTAACCCAAGCATTCAATGCATTGTACAAGTATAATTTCATTTTGGGAAGAAAGGTAACATTGAGCCTTGCATTTGTTCTTTCTGCATAAACACATTCTTCACAATCAAAACAAGTGTGTTTAAAGGTTTCAGCCACCCTACAAGCCTTGTACCTTGCCTTGGAATAATGCTTGTCAATGTTGCTTAAAAAACAAGGCAAAATCCATAACATGTGATCTCTTGTTTTCTGATCATTTCAAAACCTCTAACCCTTTGCTTATATTTAGGGAGACTATTTTCAACATAAGACAGGTTTTTACAAGCCCTCAAACACCCTCAAGTCTTCATGATTCAGAACTGGCCAAAAACTCCATTTTTGAGCTTCAAACACCCATCTCCATTTTCACTCGTGCGTTTCCACTTTTAACCATCTAAACACTTCACATACATCATATAGAACTCATCTCAACACCTGTTACACTTCTGTAACTTCATCTTCATCATCCACCATTTTCAAAAATCTCCATTATAGTTGGACTTGAGTAGAGAGTTCTAGCTGGTTTCAGAACAAAGTAGGAGTTGGAACACACTCAAGGAGGCCCAGGCAAGCTACATAAATCATCAGGCCATCATAAAGGTTGCTCAAACTCCATACACGACTCCAGCTGCAAGAGGTAAGTTTTCAAACTTCTATCTCTTCATACAAGCATCATTTGATTCTGATTTGTGAAGATAAAATGTAGATACCATTGCCACGAAGCTGTACATGTCCATAGTTTGCATTTATATGGTCTGAGCTTAGAGAATTTTAAAGTTGAAGTTTCTGAAATTTTTAGGTTTTAATTTAGGGCTAGAAAAATTCTCACTCATCTTGGATTTATAGCTTTAGTTATTTATATGGTTGGATTCATGGAAAGAAATGCCACAACTTTCATGTTTGTACTTTCCATTTTTGTTGAGAGATGAAGAAGTTACAGGTACTCTGGCTGGATGAAGGTTGAAGACGAAGTACAAGCCTTGGAAGCATGTTATGTTATGTATTTATCATTTCATTTTAATTAATGGATGTATAGTCACCCTAGTGGTAAGGCAGCACGCTGGTAACGAAGAGGGCGTGGGTTCAACACCCAGCGCGCTGCCTTTTGTTATTTTTCACCCTTTTTCCATATTTTTTTGGTTTCTTTGCAGCGCCTGGGCCCAGCATTGGGCCTTTGATTCTTTTTGCTAACTTGCTAACCTTTGCCTTACTTTTGCACCCCTGGCCCATTATTTCCTTTATTATTTCATTTTCTTTTTTATTTTATTTTCATTTCATATTTTCTTTTATTATTTTCACTATTATTATTATTATTATTATTTATTTTTTTTAAGAAAAATCCAAAAATATTTTTATTTATTATTTACACTTATATATTTTATTTTCTCTATAAAACAAAAAGACTAAAAAAAACAGTTCTCTTAATAATTAATTTCTTTTTAATAATTAATATCTAGACATAAGTTTAATTATTTATTTTTCTTAATTAAAATTAATTTAGAACTTAGGTTTATTTTAATTAATTAATTTTCATATTATTTTTATTAAGTTAAAACCTTTTTCACAAAAAACTCTAAAACACATTTTAACTTAATTTCCTTCTTAATTAATTTAGGTTTAAATTCTGTTTATTTTTCATTAATCATCTCTCTTAATTAGGTTAAAACTCCTTCCATAAAAACAACAAAAATCATTTCTTTTTCCGTTTATATTCTTGCATTTTATTTTCAATTTTATACAATATTCGATATGGTTGTAATAGATAATTAGGTTTAACTTTCTGGCAATCCCCATTTGTAAATTTGTACACCCCCTCCCCTAATGATGTAATAGCGTAGTAATTTTACTTTTCACAATTTATCGCTTTATATAAATGCTAGTAATCAGGGTTTTGTATGGAAAGACTAAAACCAACAAAATAGCAAACCCTAATCAAGACAAAAACAAAGCATGAAAACAACACACTTACACACAAGCACCCCTAGGAAAAACAAACGAATACAAGATCATAGTCCCTCGATGACGCTATCTAAGTTTCCTTATAAATGATCTTAGTCCCTAAAAGAGAATGCTAAGACGCCTTGCAACATTGCTAATTATGGTTATACGATTACCCACGCCCGTCCCGTTTATATCCAAAGATAGGGTTACTTACCAAATTAATTGTAATATAGAAATGTCAAAGGAAAGAGGAAATGAACATGAAAGACTTTTGAGAAGGTAGAATGCTCTTAATTACTTGCTCAATTTTAAACAAAACATCCTTGCTATTTTCAAAAACAAACACTTACACTTTCAAAACATCTTATAAAACTTGAAAACATTTTCAAAAGATCAACATCTTTGTATACATTCTTACAAACAATAATCATTACAAAGATTTCCTAAACAATAGCCTCTTTAAAAAATACTTTCAAAAACCACACTAAGCACAATTTTAAACAAAATAAAGTGATCTAGCAAGTAACTAAGAGCCCATGGAAAACCATGGATAAAAATGGTTCTAATACCTTCCCTTTTCATAATCTACCCCCCGAACCCAAGAAATAATCTCAAAGGTCTTTCCTGTGCTTTTTCACGTTTCCTTTAGGATAAAAGAAAAGTCGGTGGCAACTCTTGCTAAACGCAACATTTGCAATCAAACGCAAAACCTTCAAGTCAAATCTCCCATCGTATCACACATTCATATTTCAAAGTAATTTGTTTTTTGTTAATCTTTTCAAAAATATTTCACTTTGCCCAAGGTGAAAGTATTGATATTGTATGGGCATATTTGTTGCTTTGATCTTTAAAATCTTTTATAAAAGTTGTCTTTGATTCCCAAATTGTTTCTTTATTTTCTGCTTTTTCTTGAAAAATGTTAATCAGAAAACAATTTTCAAAATAAATAATAACTGTAATTAAATCTACATAATGTGTCAGTTTCTAAAACCAATCATAAATCATATGTGTGGATTAATTAAGAAACTCGTTGAATACAATGACCCTGCACCCTCTCCCAACATTGAATATCTTGCGTACATGGCCGAAGAAGAAGAATATGATGAAATACCTGAAGAGGTTTCACGGTTGCTTGAGTGTGAGGAAAGTACTATTCAGCCATATAAAGAGTTGTTAGAAACAATTAATTTGGGTTCAGAGGAAGATCTTAAAGAAGTCAAGATTGGAGCATTGCTTCATCCCAACGTGAAGAGATGGTTGATTAAATTGTTGAAAGAGTATGTGTACCTCTTTGCTTGGTTATACCAAGACATGTCGGGGTTGGATACTGATATTGTTGAACATCATTTGGCGTTAAAGCCAGAATTCCAACCAATCAAGCATAAATTGCGAAGAACTCACCCTTATATGGCAGTGAAAATTAAAGAAGAAGTTTTAAAGCATATTAATGTCAGTTTTCTGGTGACATTAGTGTACTCTCAGTGGATTGCCAATATTATCCCAGTACCAAAGAAAGACGGAAAAGTTTGCATTTGCATGGGTTATAGAGATTTAAACAACGCTAGTCCAAAAGATGACTTTCTATTACCACATATTGATATGTTGGTTGATAGTACAACAAAATTCAAAGTATTCTCATTCATGGATGGATTTTCTGGATATAATCAAATCAGAATGGCTCCTGAGGACATGGAAAAAACAATGTTTATCACACCCTGGGTAACATTTTGTTACAGAGTGATACCTTTCGGGTTGAAGATCACTGGTGCAACGTGCCAGAGGGATATGATAACCCTATTCCATGATCTGATGCACATGGAAATTGAGGTATATGATTTGATTATGATCTAGAGAAAAAAATCTTTGAAGGTTTTGGTACAAGAGAAGTTGCAGAGAAGAGAAAAATAAGGGTTTTAAGGAGAAGAAGAGGGATTCATGGAAGTTAAACCAAGAGGCCAAGAGGAGATTCAATCGGAGACCCTTAGAGTTACCTTCAATCTAAACCAGGTAAGGGTGGGGTTCAATCTCTATAATTGGGTATATGATAAATCGTATATCGGGTTTGGTTGTATAAATTTGTGCCATGAATTGTTGTCGATTCGGTTATATTGTGATTATGTGAAGATTATCAGTCCTGCAATTTTAGCTATCAATGAATGTTCATAATGTGTTGATGAAGTTGTTCTGCAATTTATTTAAACCGTATTTCTGTTATGATGTTGTTATGGCTATTATTGAGTTGTTGTCCTGAGATGAGTCTCGAAAGAACATATAGGCGTGGTGGAAAGACTATGTCATATCTTATATTATTATTAAGTTAATATAATTAGTAAAATAATTTAGTATCAGATTGGATTAAATAAGTTGCAGGAATAAATTGTAATGCTTTAGTCAAATGAATAGCATGATGTATATGTAAGAGTAGAAGACATAATAGTGTATGGACTAATTTAGCTGAGCATTGTTAGGAATTATCAGTAGATGTAGAAATTGCAAATTATCATACAGAAAGTATAACGGAGAATTTCAGTAATAGGAGGAATAAGTTGAAATTAGTTTTGGTTTATAACTAATATTTGTCACTGGCGGGAAGTTGTAATAATAGAAGTTATAGATAGCGAACAAGTAGTTTTGGCGGAGACCAATAATAACAGTAATCTAAATAACAGAGGTAGTGTAATTTAGTAGAATAAATTGATTAGTAGCAGCATAAATAAATTATAGTAATAACAGTATATAAAACATTATCGATTAGCCAAATTTATAGATTTAGGCGGTAAAAGTAGTTAACCGTAATTAATTGAAATTTTTGGAGTGAGTCGTATATACATATGGGTATTTTTAGTTGGTTTGTTTTGTTATAATTATGTAGAATAAAGTTGATTTGCAGGTGAAGTCGAATTAAGTTGAATGGTTCCAATTTATGGAATTGTGTTGTATACCTTGCTGAAAAATATGAAATTGCAGGTGATGATGAATTTGGTTGAATTGCCTCTATTTAAGGGCAATATGATGTTGTAGGCCTATGGCCAATGTTGAGATTTTGTGTTTTTGTGATTGTCTCTGTGAATTCTTGTTGATAATGTGAAGTTGCAGAGAATTTAAATGATGATGAATTACCTCTATTTACTGGTAATAATGGTGATGTGGGCTTATGCCTTGCGATGAATGATGATTGTTGTTAGTATGCGATGGTGCATTCATTGAATCACATACATTTGCATACTCTGTGATGGCCTGTATTGGAAAATTTTGTGAAGGCCTGTATTGGAAAACTGTGAAGAAGGCTTATGCCTTGTTGATGCCTCTACTAATTGGAAATTTTTAAGTTGGGAGTTCTTCTCCGATGGTACCACATGAATGTGCATTGTGATTGAGTCGCATTTGATGTTGCATCTTAAGTTGTGGTAAAGATAGATTCGTTGTTTCTTTTTGTTGTTGACTTGTTGTGACAAGTATTATCTAAAAGCTGTGAATTTAGTAGTTATGTCGTGTTGATGTTTTATTGTGATTAAAGTTATTTGTAAGTTGTGAAGTGGTGATTTTATATGATCTGATTTAATATATTATTTATCATATGATTAATTATATAGTTTGATATCTCTCCCCTTCTGTTTGAATGTTTCCCTCTATTGGTAACGTGCAGGTAATCAAGAAGGATAGTTATTACATCGTTAGTTCAAGTCGGTGTTGTTGCTCTAATACGTAGCACTCAGGGGGATGAACGCTTGATATTTAGTTGTTGATTATTATATGAGTTGCTGAATTTTTAAGTTGATTACATGAAATAATTGTTGTCTTGAGGTTGTTTTAGTTGAATAAAAGATGCTAAGTGAATTGAAGTTAAGTATGTATATTCCCTTGCTTATCAATAAAAAGTTGTTTGATTTTGAAGAATAAATCAGATTGTTATCGGTTCATCCGAGTTAAGTGTTATGTATCTGTTTGTATGCGATTAAATGAAGATTTATTTTTAGTTGAAAATGTAACATCCTATTTTTGTAGAACTCTGATTTTCTTATTATCTATCGGGTAGAAATGGGGTGTTAAATTAGTGGAATCAGAGCAGGTCGGTCTGTCTGACCAAGTTGTCTAATTTTGTTTGTTCCTTAATGCGCGGAAAGTGTGTGAAATACTGTTGATACTTGTTTGCCTTAATTGTAGGAAGTTGGTTGAAGATAAGTGGGGGAGAAGCTTTGCTTTTCGGATATGATCAATTGAAAGATGTTGGTTCGGTGTGCTGCCGACGACGATAATGCAAGAATTGTTGGAGTCATGTTGTTCCAAAATTTGAAGGTGACTTGGATTCAAGGTATTGTTTTTAGTCGAGTTAGAGTGCCTTGAGAGAAATTGATCAGACATTGTTGGTGCTTACTTCTTGAAGAATGAAGAGCGATGTAATATTTGTTGATTTACGAAGCAAGTGTAAGATGTCGATGTTTGAACAATGATGGAGTAATAAAGTTGATGTAACTTTTGTGTTGGGATCACATAAGTGACTGTCGTAAGTAGTTGACGCTGATAAGTAGTTGTGAATCGTGAGTCTGAGTCGAAACTTGAAGAAGTGAGTAGCGCTGCGAAAAGAATTATTGTCGTGGTGTTTTGGAACCTTAACTTTGGAAAAGGAATGCATCTCTCGAGTTATAAGAAGTTTGGGAGCACGAGATATGTTCAGAATTTTTTAGAATATGTCTAAGTTGAATACAAATGAGTTTCGGAGTGGAATTTTCGTAAGCGAATCGCCGGAAACTACAGAATTGTTGTGGGACTTCAAAAATTCATAACTAGAGTTTCGGGCATCGATTTGAGTTCCTTTTGAAGCATTAGAAAGATAACAAAATGAGCTTCATTTTAAAGGGAGGTTGAGGAATTGCAGGTGGTGTGTGAATTTCCTGAAGTTTTCCCTGATGAGATTCCTGATGTACCACCGGAGAGAAAAGTTGAGTTTGCAATTGATCTTGTACCTGGTACCAGACCTGTGTCTATGGCACCATACAGGATTTCTGCGTCTGAGTTGTCAGAGTTGAAGAAGCAATTGGAAGAGTTACTTGAGAAGAAGTTTGTAAGACCAAGTGTATCGCTGTGGGGAGCTCCAGTGTTGTTAGTGAAGAAGAAAGATGGAAGCATGAGGCTTTGTGTTGATTATAGACAGTTGAACAAGGTGACAATTAAGAACAAGTATCTGCTTCCAAGAATAGATGACTTGATGGACCAATTAGTGGATGCTCGTGTGTTTAGTAAGATTGATTTGAGGTCGGGTTACCATCAGATTAAAGTGAAGAATGAAGATATTCAGAAGATGGCTTTCAGGACGCGTTATGGACATTATGAGTATTCGGTGATGCCTTTCGGTGTTACTAATGCGCCAGGAGTATTCATGGAATATATGAATCGTATCTTTCATACTTATTTGGATCGGTTCGTAGTGGTGTTCATTGATGATATTTTGATTTACTCTAAGTCAGAAGAAGAGCATGTTGAACACTTAAGAGTAGTATTGCAAGTTTTGAAAGAGAAGAAGTTGTATGCAAAGCTGTCCAAGTGTTAATTTTGGTTGAAAGAGGTTAGTTTTCTCGGTCATGTGATTTCAGGTAGTGGCATTGTTGTAGATCCATCGAAGGTTGATGTCGTGTTGCAATGGGAAACTCCAAAGTTAGCTACTGAGATTAGAAGCTTCTTGGGATTAGCTGGTTATTATAGAAGGTTTATCGAAGGGTTTTCTAAGTTGTCACTTCCATTGACTAAGTTGACTTGTAAAGGTAGAGCATTTGTTTGGGATGTTCAATGCGAAGAAAGTTTTATGGAATTGAAGAAAGTGTTGACGTCGGCTCCGATTTTGACGTTGCCTAATCTAGGAGAGCCTTTTGTGGTGTATTATGATGCTTCTAAGATGGGTTTAGGAGGTATGCTTATGCAGAATGGTAAGGTAGTTGCTTATGCGCCGAGGCAGTTAAGGACTCATGAGAAGAACTATCCTACGCATGATTTAGAACTTGATGCAGTTGTTTTTGTGTTGAAGATTTGGAGGCATTATCTTTATGGTTCTAGATTTGAATTATTTAGTGACCATAAGAGCTTGAAGTATTTGTTCGATCAGAAGAAGTTGAATATGAGGCAACGAAGATGGTTGGAATTGTTAAAGGATTATGATTTTGGTTTGAATTATCATCCAGGAAAGGCGAATGTGGTAGCTGATGCGTTGAGTCGAAAGACTTTACATATGTCAGCAATGATGATTAAATAGTTGGAATTGATTGACCAGTTCAGAGATATGAGCTTAGTTTGTTAGGTTACTTTGCAGAGTGTTATGTTGGGTATGTTGAATATTAATAATGAATTTCTAGACAGTATTAGAGAAGCTCAGAAGTTGGATGTGAAACTGGTAGATTTGATGGTTGGGACTGATCAATCCGAGAGTAGTGATTTTAAGCTAGATGAGCAAGGTGTGTTGAGATTTCGTAACTGGATTTATATTCTTGATGATGCAAAGATGAAGAAAGTGATGCTTGAAGAGAGTCATAGAAGTAAGTTGAGTATTCAACCAGGAGCTACAAAGATGTATCAAGATTTGAAAGGTTTGTTTTGGTGGCCTGGGATGAAGAGTGATGTGGCTCAGTTTGTGTATGCATGTTTGACTTGTCAGGAGTCGAAAGTTGAACATCAGAAGCCTGCAGGATTAATGCAACTGTTGGAAGTTCCACAATGGAAATGGGATAGCATTTCAATGGACTTTGTGACGGGGTTTCCTAGTACTTTAAGAGGACATGACTCATTTTGGGTGATTGTTGATAGGCTTATGAAGTCAGCACATTTTATTCCTATTAACATCAGTTTTCCAGTGTCGAAGTTGGCTGAAATTTATATTAGTGTAATTGTGAAGCTGCATGGTGTTCCTTTGTGCATTGTGTCAGATAGAGATCCAAGATTTACTTCTGATTTTTGGAAGAGTTTGCAAGAAGCGTTGGGTTCTAAGCTGAGATTGAGTTCAGCGTATCATCCTCAGACAGGTGGTCAGACTAAACGGACTATTCAATCGTTGGAAGACTTGTTGAGGGCATGTGTTCTTGAGCAGGGAGGTTCATGGGATACTTATCTTCCGTTGATAGAGTTCACGTATAATAATAGTTACCATTCTAGTATTGGAATGGCACCTTTTGAAGCGTTGTATGGTCGAAGATGTAGAACTCCGTTATGTTGGCATGAATGTGGTGAAAGTGTAGTAGCTGGACCTTAACTTGTTCATGAGACTACTGAGAAGGTGAAGTTGATTCGAGAAAAGATGAAAGCTTCTAAAAGTAGACAGAAGAGTTATCATGACAAGCGAAGGAAAGATTTAGAATTTCAAGCTGGTGATCATGTGTTTTTAAGAGTTACACTTGTGACCGATGTTGGGCGAGCATTGAAGTTTAAGAAGCTCACTTCTCGTTTTATTGGACCGTATCAGATTTCAGAGAGAGTGGGGAATGTTGCTTATAGAGTGGCTTTACCGCCTAATCTTTCTAATTTTCATGATGTGTTTCATGTGTCGCAACTTCGGAAGTATATTTCAGATCCATCTCATGTGATTCATATGGACGATGTGTAAGTACGGAATAATATTACGGTGGAGATGATGCTTGTAAGGATCGCAGATCGTGAAATGAAGACTCTTAGGGGCAAGGAGATTGCATTGGTTAAAGTGGTTTGGTTAGGAGTTGCTGGCGAAAGCGTGACTTGGGAGTTGGAGAGCAAGATGCGAGACTCCTATCCTGAATTGTTTGATTGAGGTGAATTTTCGAGGACGAAAATATTCTAAGTGGGGGAGAGTTGTAACGCCCGTAATTTAATTAATTATTTAATTAAATTATTTTTGGAATATTTGTGAATATGTGTTATAATTAAATTGGATTTATTATATTAAGTGGAGAAATAATAATATTAGAGGTATAATATTATTATATGGTGAAATAATATTAGAAGTGTAATATTATTAAGGTGGGCTTAATTTGAGATAGTAGATGTAATAGGGGGTGTAAGTTTGGAGCCCACTAAGGAATAATAGAATATTAGGATATTTTATTATTTGTGAGAAGGTAGAGAAGAAAGAAGTAGTAGAAGAAAATAAGGATTTGAGGAGAACGTGAAGCTACTGGAAATAGAAGGAGACGACAAGAACGAAGATTCAACCCGGAAATTGTAGAGCGACCTTCAATCCAAGGTAAGGGTGGGATTCTGACTTTATAATTGGGTTCATGATGTTTGATATGTGGGGTTAGAGGATTGTTGTTTTGTTTCTTGAATTGGATGTGTTATGAATGATGTATGGTGAATATTGATGAATTCTGGATGAATAATGACGTTGTGATGTTGTTTAAGCGATGTAGTATTATAGGTTAATGATTAGGTGATGAATTACCATGTCTATAATGAGGTTGTAGGACTGTAATTGAATCCCTATAGTGAAAATACAGAAGCAAATCGTGGAAGAATGCAGGAAGTAACAGGATGCATCGATTCATGGAAGCATGCGTCGATACATAGGCACTGTTAGACTCAGGATGAGTCGATCCATAGAGGGCTTGCATCGATGCATGATGAGTACAAGACTCTAGATGAGTCGATCGGAGAGGAGCATGCATCGATACATGTGGTGATTAGGACCAGGATGAGTCGATCCATGAGGAGGATGTGTCGACTCATGCTGTACAGGAGAAGCAGTTTCGCGTCGAGCCCAAGGGTTTTGCGTCGACCCATGCTGACTAATAGTGACAGGATCAGTTTTAAGTTGCTGTAACTTGAGTTGTAGGATGCTGTTTGAGATGTCGTGCGAAGCGTTGATTAGCTAACACGATGAATATTATTCTAGATGATTTAAATGATGAACAAGAAGTGTAATCCTAGTAACTAGTTTAGGATTTAGGATTAATTCCCGTGATTGACGGTTATGCTGGATTTTGAACAGAATGATGAATATGAGATGTTAGAGACTGCTGTTAGAAATATGACAGTAGGATTTATGACAATAATGATGTACAATAGCAGAATAACAGTATGGATTATTGTACTATTGATATACAACTGAGTTATTAGTGAGATGTAGTTATTAAAGTTGTGTTTGATAATTATGATGAACCAATGACGTTCGATAAATAAATGATGCTTAATAAATTGTTTTGAGATGTTTATGAGATGTTGTTGTTTTGAGATGTTTATGAGATGTTGTTGTTTTGAGATGTTTATGAGATGTTGTGTTTTGAGATGAGTGAGATGTTGATATTACATTCATGAAGAGTCGCATACATTGCAATTTTGAGATGGAGCTTATGCTCGTTGAGATGGCCTAGATTGGCAAATTTTGAGATGAGGGCTTTGCCTTGTTGATGCCTCTATTAATTGGCAGATTTTTGAGATGGGAGTTCTACTCCAATGGTACCACATGCATTTGCATAGTTTTGGAGTCGCATTACATGATTGAATAATGAAATGTATTTGATGTTGATGAATGGGTATATATGCTGTAATTATTGATGATTTTGAGATGAGAAGTGGTGATATCATTGATCTAATTTAATATATTAATTATCATGCGCTTTATTATATTGTTAGATATCTCACCCCTTCTGTTTGAATGTTGCCCCTAAGTTGGTAACATGCAGGTAATCGCGAGTGAAGGTTGTATACCTTCAATAGTTCGAGTCAGTGTCATTGCTCTGATATGTAACACTCGGGGGGATGAACGCTTGCTGATTTTTGATTGTTGATTTGCAGTTGTTGAGTTTTGAATTGATTATTATTAAATATGAGATGTTTCAAAGTTGTTGTTTTATTTAGAGATGTTATTGAAGAATTCCGCTGCGTGGTTGTTGAATTATTTTATTAAAGATTCTATGTTGATGGTTCATCCGATGTTTTAAAAGTGTTATATATCCATGATGAATGCAATGAATTTGTTAGAAGAATTTGTGACGTCCCGATTCATTTGTATGATTGAAATTTTGTAACTCTGATTTATTTTGCATAATTGCTTGGGGTAGAATTGGGGTGTTACATTAAGAGTTTGATCGGAATGAGTTTGAGAGGTGTAGATACATATATTTTTGATGTTGTGAAATTTGGAAGAGGATTAAGAGTTTAATAATGTTGTTATAATCCTTTATGTAGATAAAGTCTCAGACTAGAGTGGAAGGATTTGTAATGTATTGATATGCCAACATATCTCGAGTTAGAAAATGATTGATCATCGTGGGATGTTGGGTGAATGAGGATTATACATGTTGTGTTTTAGAAAACTTGAATACGAGTTTTAAGGAAACGCTATTATAGTTTGGTATGACGATTTTTACTCCCTTATGGTTATTGAATACTAATTGACAAATTGAGGAACTGATCACCCTCAATCCATTGTTAATAGTAGATGAGATTATGTTGGATGTTATAGATTTGTCTTGCTATCTTAATGGTGTGAAAAAGTATGGATGTTATATCGCGAGAATAATCGCTCACCAGTTTGTGTGAAATTAGTAGAGGAGTCGTTGAGTGAGTGTTGAGACGTAATGAACAATTCGGAGTAGTGGGTTTGTATGCGAGATAACATCGCATAGTGAAAGATTGAGAATATCAAGTGAACAACGATTTTATGACAGATGTTAAAGAAAGTTTGGGATTAGATTGAAACTTGTAAACCATATAATCGACTAAAAATTTAATGAGGACGATGACTTAAGATGGATGGTCAGAGTTGCGTAGCTGAAGCATGATGTGGCGCAATTGCTATGCGTGTACAACTCGTTAGAAGTAAAGGATTAAAACATCAGAAGCCTGTGGGAATGGTGTGTCTTAATTTACATGCTTGATTTGGTGGATGGTTGATATAGAGATGTTGTTCCAGGGCACTATGTTTGGTAGTAAATATTTGCGGATTTTATAAGAAGATTGTTGTGGATTGTTGGTTGATGGTGAGCTATGGGTATGCTTGCTGAGTTATACTGTAAAGTTGATGTTGTAATGATTTTTTTATCATTATTGAGATTTTATTGTTGGTTATCGTAAGTGATGAATAATATCCTATATTATGACGAAGTTAATTTTGTTGACTATGTTGATGTCACTATAATGGTGAAAAGAGTTGTTGATATTTTGTTGATAGTTGATATACATATACATATGAGAATAAAGTTGTATATGCGCTTTGGTGTTGGGAAAGTTGTTAAGAGGTGACATGGTATATCCTAGTATAAGTGAGTTATGGTTGTTACATTTCTACTGTGGGAGTTGTTATGTCAGAGTGTTGCCGAAAAGGTTGGTAAGTTATTGACGGGTATGTCGTGAGGGTGTTGAGTGATTAGCATGCGTGTAGTAGATTTACACCATGATTGAGTTGTTACTATGTCAAAAAGTAGTGGCCGAAGTGTTGGTAAATGCGGAGTTTGAGGATTAGAGAGTTGGATACGAGGTTGGCATTAAGGATGGAAGTATCAAGTAGATTTTAGAGGACGAAAATATCCTAAATGGGGGAGAGTTTTAGCGCCCCGATAATTTAATTAATTATTTAATTAAAATTATTAGTTGGAGTTGAGCAATATTGTGAATTATTGTTAAGTTGCTCTGTGACATTATTTGATTAAATGGTGGTTTAATAATATTAAATATATTAGAGCATTATAAGATTAATTGTTATGATTATTTAAGTGATGTCATGTAGTAAATATCGGAGTATGGATATTGGCCCAATAAAAATTACTAGAATTACAAGGTTAAGTGGATATAAAAGGAATTAGGTTAATTGAGAAAAAGTGAGAGAATAGATGAGAGAAATCATTCCCGTTTTTATTGTAGCAGTCTCACTAAATCGACAATTCCCGATTCATTAACCGTTGGATCATGCTCAAGTTTTGAGGGTAGGTTAGCAACACCTACATATAACGTTGACCGTTGGGATCTTCAAAATAAGGTCTGAGTTGGGAGATATCATCATCGCGTTGTAGCTGCATATTTGTGAAAACTTTTAGCTTTGATTCTGATCTGGAGAAAAAAAATCTTGGAAGGTTTTGGTACAAGAGAAGTTGAAGAGAAGAGAAAAATAAGGGTTTTAAGGAGAAGAAGAGGGATTCATGGAAGTTACACCAAGAGGCCAAGAGGAGATTCAATCGGAGACCCTTAGAGTTACCTTCAATCTAACCCAGGTAAGGGTGGGGTTCAATCTCTATAATTGGGTATATGATAAATCGTATATCGGGTTTAGTTGTATAAATTTGTGCCATGAATTGTTGTCGATTCGGTTATATTGTGATAATGTGAAGATTATCAGTCCTGCAATTTTAGTTATCAGTGAATGTTCATAATGTGTTAATGAAGTTGTTCTGCAATTTATTTAAATCGTATTTCTGTTATGATATTGTTATGGCTATTATTAAGTTGCTGTCCTGAGATGAGTCTCGAAAGAACATATAGGCGTGGTGGAAAGACTATGTCATATCTTATATTATTATTAAGTTAATATAATTAGTAAAATAATTTAGTATAAGATTGGATTAAATAAGTTGCAGGAATAAATTGTAATGCTTTAGTCAAATGAATAGCAGGATGTATATGTAAGAGTAGCAGAAATAATAGTGTATGGACTAATTTAGCTGAGCATTGTTAGGAAGTATCAGTAGATGTAGAAATTTAAAATTATCATACAGAAAGTATAACGGAGAATTTCAGTAACAGGAGGAATAAGTTGAAATTGGTTTTGGTTTATAACTAATATTTGTCACTGGCAGGAAGTTGTAGTAATAGAAGTTATAGATAGCAAACAAGTAGTTTTGGCAGAGACTAATAATAGCAGTAAGCTAAATAACAGAGGTAGTTTAATTAAGTAGAATAAATTGATTAGTAGAAGTATAAATAAATAATAGTAATAACATTATATAAAACAGTACCGATTAGCCGAATTTATAGATTTAGGCGGTAAAAGTAGTTAGCCGGAATTAGTTGAAATTGTCGGAGTGAGTCGTATATACATATGGGTATTTTTAGTTGGTTTGTTTTGTTAGAATTATATAGAATAAATTTTATTTGCAGGTGAAGTCGAATTAAGTTGAATGATTCCAATTTATGGAATTGTGTTGTATACCTTGCTGAAAAATATAAAATTGTAGGTGATGATGAATTTGGTTGAATTGCCTCTATTTATGGGAAATATTATGTTGTAGGCCTATGGCCATTGTTGAGATGTTGTGTTCTTGTGATTGTCTCTGTGAATTCTTGTTGATAATTTGAAGTTGCAGAGATTTTAAATGATGATGAATTACCTCTATTTACTGGTAATAATGGTGATGTGGTCTTATGTCTTGTGATGAATGATGATTGTTGTTAGTATGTGATGGTGCATTCATTGAATCACATACATTTACATACACTGTGATGGCCTGTATTGGCGAATTTTATGAAGGCCTGTATTGGAAAACTGCGAAGAAGGCTTATGCCTTGTTGATGCCTCTATTAATTGGCAATTTTTAAGTTTGGAGTTCTTCTTTGATGGTACCACATGCATGTGCATTGTGATTGAGTCGCATTTGATGTTGCATCTTAAGTTATGGTTAAGATAGATTCGTTGTTGCTTTATGTTGTTGACTTGTTGTGACAAGTATTATCTAAAAGCTATTAATTTAGTAGTTATGTCTTGTTGATGTTTTATTGTGATTAAAGTTGTTTGTAAGTTGTGAAGTGGTGATTTTATATGATCTGATTTAATATATTATTTATCATATGACTAATTATATAGTTTGATATCTCACCCCTTCTGTTTGAATGTTGCCCTATGTTGGTAACGTGTTGGTAATCAAGAAGGATAGTTATTACATCGTTAGTTTGAGTCGGTGTTGTCACTCTGATACGTAGCACTCGGGGGGATGAACACTTGATATTTAGTTGTTGATTTTTATTTCAGTTGCTGTATTTTTAAGTTGATTACATGAAATAATTGTTGTCTTGAGGTTGTTTTAGTTGAATAAAAGATGTTAAGTGAAGTGAAGTTGAGTATGTATATTTTGTTTCTTATCAATAAAAAGTTGTTTGATTTTGAAGAATAAATCAGATTGTTATCGGTTCATCTGAGTTAAGTGTTATGTATCTGTTTGTATGTGATTAAATGAAGATTGATTTTTAGTTATAAATGTAACATCCTATTTATGTTGAACTCTGATTTTCTTATTATCTGCCGGGTAGAAATGGGGTGTTACACTTACTATCTTACCTATAGGGATATCAAAGGCTCTTAAAACCTTTAATATCTAAACCACTAAGTGCAAGAAGAACAATCCTCTTCAATGCACAACTTTCTTCCAACAATCCTGGATAGCAAATATATAATAAGTGTATTTGATTTTTATAAGAGTTTGGATGAAGGTGAATAATGAATCAATCACTTGATTGATCTTCTCTATCAAATATGAAAATCAGAAATAATTACTCTCTTTTGTGCTCAAGAAAACTTTCAAAATGCAATGAAAATTATGTTCACAAATCTGAATATAGAAAGATTCTTGTTAAAGTTTTGTAGAGAGTTTTTCTTAATTTGAAAGAGGTTGTTTGATTTTGAAAAATCAGAAACAATTTATAGTGAAGTAATACCTTTTCAAAAATCCTGGCAAAGTTTGGATAGATTCTGAATAATTGAAAGTGAAAAGATACAAGTGTTGCCATGAAGAGATGTTTCTCAAAAGGTGCAGGAAAATACTGGTTTTTCACAATCTGGGAGCATACAATCGATTGTATCATTTTAACATTGTAAAAAATTTGAAAAATTTAACTATGACAATCGATTGTCATATGGATGCAATCGATTGCATTAACTACATAATCATTTTCTTCATGTTTTTTTTAAGTGTACAATCGATTGAGGAAAATGTGCAATCGATTGCACTAGATCAAAAATTCAAAAATATTATTTTAAAAATATAGCACTTTTAATTTTTCTCATTTTTTCACCAGAATCTTTATATGCATGATTACAAATATTTTTGAGCACTAAGATTATAAAAGTTTTGATTTTCATATACCTATGTAAAATTTAAAATCATGAGCGTGACTTAGATCTTTTGCTTTGAAATATATTTGTCTTCAAGCTATTGAGAATTTTGTTGTTATCAAAACATATGTAGATCATTTGAAGAGCTTGACTTCACATTCTCCCCCTTTTTGATGATGACAAAACATTCTTCATTGGATGCTTTGTAATTTCCAAAAGACTTCTCCCCCTAAGTTGCATAACTCTCTTTTAATGTGAGAAGTTCATGACTTGATTATTTAAAACTTGATTTCTTGAAGGAGTATTTGTTTGTACCTTAAAATTTGAAAACAAGGAAATATACACAAGCATACAAGCATTTTCTACCCCTTTTGACATTATCAAAAAGAATAAAATATGGGAAAGAAAATAAAAGTAGACACATAATATCTTGAAACATAATACATAGAAACATTAAACTTAGAAACATAAAGTTTAGAAACATGAAACGAGAAACATAAAGACCAGAAAGACATAGTAAAAACAAATTGAGTTTGCAAAATGCCTGGTCATCATTCATGTCATCTGCAAAAATATTATCAGCTTGAACAAGAGTATATTCTTTGAGTGTGTATGTGAACAATATTAGTGTTACAAAGCAATGAAAGTGTCATAGATAGCACATGGGTAGAGGAATAGGAAGGAATCTTTTGTTGTCAAAGACTAGGAGTAAATAGAAGTAATTGCTAAAAAGATGAGTAAAATCAAGACTGAAAGAAAATAAATGAAAAATTGAATCAGAATAATGATTTTTGGAAGGTGACAATCGATTGAGTGTATAGTGCAACACAAAGGCAAAAAATACCAAAAATGAAGTTGAAGCAATCGATTGTCCAATTAATGCAATCGATTGTCCAATTAATGCAATCGATTGTTATAGTAAAAAATGGCATATTTTATTATGATTTCATTATAAATGTATTTTGTAATGAAAGATAACATGTACCTTGAATTATGAAGCTTTATATTTGATGATTTAAACATCTTTCTCATCTAAAATTCCGAGTTCTCTTCGAATTTTGAAAAATGGTTCTCTTGCCAAAGGTTTTGTAAATATATCCTAAAGTTGATTCTGAGTATCTACGAATGTTACTTCGACATTGCCTTGAAGCACATGATCACGTAAAAAATGATGTCGTATGTCAATGTGTTTGGTTCTTGATTGCATGACCAAATTTTTTGTAATGTTTATCGCACTTGTATTGTCGCATCGAAGAGGAATGCATCCAAGGTCAAGTCTGTAGTCACAGAGTTATTGCTTAAGCCAAAGAATTTGTGCACAACAACTACCTGCTGCTATGTACTCCACTTCGGTTGTGCTAAGAGAAACACATGCTTGTTTTTTACAAGCCCATGATACTAATGCATTTCCAAGAATGTGATAAGTACCACTGGTGCTTTTCCTATCAGTTTTATAACCTGCATAATCCGCATCATAATAACCAATTAAATTGCAAACACTATCTTTTGGATACCATAAGCCGACATTGGTTGTCCCTTTGAGATACTTCATGATTCACTTAATGGCCATTAGATGAGATTCCTCTGGGTTTGCTTGAAAGCGAGCACAAAGACAAACACTAAACATTATGTCAGGACGGCTTGCCGTCAAATATAATAAAGAGCCAATCATACCTCTATACTTTGTAATATCAATTGGAATACCAGATTCATCTTGATCAACATATGTACCAGAATGCATTGGAGTATTCATCACTTTGCAACTATCCATATCGAACCTTTTCAATAATTCTTTGCAATACTTGGATTGGTTGGTGAAGATTCCATTTTTAAATTGCTTAATTTGAAGTCCAAGAAAATAATTCATCTTAACCATCATGGACATCTCAAATTCTACTTGCATCATCAATGAAAATTCTTCACACATTTCTTTGTTAGTTGAACCAAAAATGATATCATCAACATAGACTTGAACCAATAAAGTGTTACCTTTGAGTTTCTTAATGAACAAAGTTTTATCAACTTTACCCTTTTCAAAACCTTTTTCACACAAAAAATTGCTAAGTCTATCATACCATGCTTTTGGTGCTTGCTTCAAGCCATAAAGAGCCTTTCTCAACTTAAAGACATGTGAAGGATTTTTGAAGTCTTCAAATCCTGGGGGTTGTTTTACATAGACTTCTTCATTGATGTAGCCATTCAAGAATGTGCTTTCGACATCCATTTGATAAATCTGAAAATTTAATGAACAAGCATAAGCAAGTAAAAGACGAATAGCTTCTAACCTTGCAACTGGAGAAAATGTTTCTTCAAAGTCGATTCCTTCTTCTTGATTATAACCTTGGGCCACCAATCTTGCTTTGTTTTGAACAATTATACCATTTTCATCATGTTTATTCTTAAAAACCCATCTCGTACCAATGATGTGTTTATTGCTTGGCCTAGGAACAAGTTCCCAAACTTGATTCCTTTCAAATTGGTTTAATTCCTCTTGCATAGCAATAATCCATTGATCGTCTCTTAAGGCCTCATCCACTTTAGAAGGTTCAATTTGTGAGACAAATGCCATATTTAAGCATGCATCTTTGAGATTTAGTCTATTTGCAACTCCTTGACTAATGTCACCAATGTCTTTATCAATTGGGTGATCTTTATGAGTTATCCATTCCTTGGGTAAATCATTGATATTGAGTGTTGTTGAGAAGTATCTTGTTGTTGATATGGTTGATCCTCATATGTATATTTAGATGTGTCTTCTTGAGGAAACTCTATTATATCATCATCATCATCATCATCATCATCATCATTACAAACAATAATATCTTCCTTAGAGGGGTTAGATTTATCAAACGATACATGCATTGATTCCTCAATTTTTAAAGTTATTTTATTATACAATCTATAAGCTTTACTTGAAAGAGAGTAACCGAGAAATATACCTTCATCTGATTTTTCGTCAAACTTACCGAGGTTATCTTTGTCATAGTTTAGGACAAAGCATTTGCATCCAAAAATGTGAAAATAAGCAAAGTTTGGTTTTCTTCCTTTGAAAAGTTCATACGGTGTCTTTTTCAAGATAGGTCTAATATTAAATATATTACTTACAAACATGTCGTGCTTACCGCATCCGCCCAAAAGTATTTTGGAAGATGTGAGTCGCTAAGCATCATTCTTGCAAGTTCCACAAGAGACCTATTCTTTCTCTCCACCACTCTATTTTGTTGAGGAGTCCTTGGTGCTGAAAAGTTGTGAGAGATACCTTGTTCACTGCAAAAATCTTCAAAGGAGGCATTTTGAAACTCTCCTCAATGACCGCTTCTTATAGAGGAAATGGTTAACGGCTTCTCATTTTGAATTTGTTTGGCAAATTTCTTGAACGCTTTAAATGCATCATTTTTATGGACTAAGAAGAAAGTCCAAGTGTATCTAGAGAAATCGTCAATAATAACTAAAGCATAAAAATTACCTTTGAAGCTTTTTGTTCTTGATGGACCAAATAAGTCCATATGCAACAGTTGTAATGTCCTTGTAGTAGACACGACATTTTTAGATTTGAAAGTTGATTTGGTTTGCTTCCCCTTTTGACAAACATCACATAGTCTATCTTTGACAAACATTATCTTAATAAAGCCAATGACAAGATCATGCTTTATTAATTTATTTAAATGCTCCATATGAATATGAGCAATTCTCTTGTGCCAAAGCCATGAATCATTATTGATCGCCATGAGACATTTACCTTCAAAGATTTATTGTTAAGGGAAAGCATAAAATGTTATTAATTCTAGAACCTTTAAGTTTAACCTCATGTGTGACTTCATCTTCTATCAAGCATTCATGTTTGGTGAACTTGATCTTGAAGCCTTTGTCACAAAGTTATCTAATACTAAAAAGATTGTGCTTTAGTCCTTCAACATAAAGAACATCTCCAATTGGTGTGAAAGGTGGAGCACCAACTTTGCCTTTGCCAAGAATTCTTCCCTTATTGTTGTCTCCATAAGTTACAAAACCCTTGTCCTTTAGTACTAGGTTTGAAAATTGGTTTATGTCTCTTGTCATATGCTTGGAATAACCATTATTTAGATACCATAGATTTGAAGTGGTTTTCAAGCATACCTACAAAACAAATTAGGTTTTGTTAGGAACCCAAGTTGCTTTGGGTCCTTCATAATTAGTTCCTTTCTTTATCCACACATAATTCCCACTTGCCACACTAAAGTTTCTAACATAGCAAGCATTAGGTGTGTGCCCTTTAATACCACAATAAAAACAAGTAGGTTCAAAGCTACTTCTATATCTAGGAGGATAAGATTTATTCTTAACAAATATTTTCTTTTTAGGATAATGATGAACCACTTTAGACTTGTTTTCTTTCTCTTGAATTGGTTGGTTACTAGCCTTGACAAAGATAGTTTTTTTAAGACTTTGTTTAGAAAGCTTTGAATAACCAAATCCACTTTTATCATTTGGATATCTTTGTTGACTAAGAACACCTTCCAATCCAATTTGTCCTTTTTCATATCTTTCAAGAATTCTTTTTAATTGGACAATTTGGAAAGAGAGATTCACAATTATTGCATACAAAATTCTGTTTTAGTTCATCAATAGTTTTTTGTTTTTCATCGTTGAAATCATTTTCCATTTTCTCAACTTTTTCGTTAAGGGATGAAATTGTTTTCTTTTGAGATGAAATTTTTCTATACAGAATTTTGCATTCATTTTAAAATTTCATCTATTGCACCTTCTACATCATTATCATAAAGAGAAAATTCATTACTAACCTCATCATTTTCATCATCCGAATGATGTGAAGCCATCAATGCTATATTTACACTTTCGTCACTATCTGAATCGAATGAGGAACTTATCTCATTATCTTCCCAAACAACATAAGCTTTGTTCTTATTTTTGAAGTCCTTCTTGCCTTTGAATCCATTTTTCTTGGAGAGCATCAGACAATCTGGCTTTATATGGTCTTGCTTGCCACATTCATAACATGTGAAATCTTGTGTTGATGTGGATGCTTCTTTATCTTTGCTTTTTGAAAATCTCTTATTTTTGACAAAGTTAGTATTACCAAAGTTATTTTTAGGACCAAAGAATTTTCGTAACCTTTTCACAAGAAGCATGAAGTTCTCATCTTCCTCCGGTGCATCCTTATCTTGTATTTCTTTTCAATCTACTTTCAAAGTGATGCCTTTGAACTTCTTTTCTTGAATTTCATGTTTTTCAAGTATACCAAGTTTCGTCTCATATTCTTGAAGTTTTCCAAATAATGTTGCGGAGGACATTGTGGATAGACTTTTCTTTTCTGAGATTGCCGTCACTTTTGGTTTCCATTCCCTAGTTAAATATCTAAGCACTTTAAGATTTAATTCATCGTTAGTTAATATCTTTCCAAGTCCCTTTAAGTGATTTGTCAAGTGCACGAATCATTTCTGCAAGTTAAGAATAGATTCTACAGGATGCATTCTGAATAGTTCGTATTCTTGACTAAGAGTGTTTGATCTTTTAACTTCAGCCGCTCTTTCACGAGTTTCTAAAAGAGTGTCCCATATTTCCTTCACGGTTGTGCATTTCGAAACACGAAAGAATTCATCCATGCTAACTGCACTTTGAAGAAGGTTAATAGCTTTCTTGTCATAAAGGACCTTTTTATTATCATCTTCATCCCATGATATTTTTGGTTTTGATGAACCAACACCATTTACAACACATGTTGGAGTGAATGGACCATTTTGGACAGCATCCCATATTTCTTCTCCTTGTGCTTCTAGATGTGCCTTAATGCGTATTTTCCAGAAGTCAAAATATTCACCACAGAATAGAGGAGGCTTGTTGTTACTACCATCATATTTAAACGTAGGTTGTGCAGAATCCATTTCTTGGATCAAAAAGGAACAAGTTACCTTAACTTGCTCTGATGTCAATTGTAAGTCAGAGAACGCCTAAGAGGGGGGGGGGGGGGGGGTGAATTAGGTTCTTTAAAATTCTTACCGGTTTTTGTTAAACATATAAAGTATTTTTATGGTTATGATGGTGTTAGGAAATGGTAAAATGCATAAAGTAAAAAGACACAACGATATATAGTGGTTCCCCTCACAGACCAAGAGTACTCCAGTCCCCTTACACAAGTAAGAGATTTCACTATAGTTAGAATGATTGTACAGCATATTCACACCAATGGCGATGCTTACTATCTAACCTATAGGGAGATCAAATTCTCTTAAAACCTTTAATATCTAAACCACTAAGTGCAAGAAGAAAAATCCTCTTTAATGCACAACTTGCTTCCAACAATCCTGGATAGCAAATATATAATAAGTGTATTTGATTTTTACAAGAGTTTAGATGAAGGTGAATAATGAATCAATCACTTGATTGATCTTCTCTATAAAATATGAAAATAAAAAACAATTACTCTCTTTTGTGCTCAAGAAAACTTTCAATATGCAATGAAAATTATGTTCACAAATCTGAATATACAAAGATTCTTGTTAAAGTTTTGTAGAGAGTTTTTCTTAATTTGAAAGAGGTTGTTTGATTTTGAAAAGTCAGAAACAATTTATAGTGAAGTAATACCTTTTCAAAAATCATGGCAAAGGTTGAAGATATTCTGAATAATTGAAAGTGAAAAGATACAAGTGTTTTCATGAAGAGATGTCTCTCAAAAGGTGCATGAAAATAGTGGTTTTCAAAATCTGGGAGCATACAATCAATTACAGTAATGATATAATCGATTATATCAATTTAACATTGTAAAAAATTTGAAAATTTTAACTATGACAATCACTTGTCATATGGATGAAATCGATTGCATTAACTACAAAATCATTTTCTTCATGTTTTTTTAAGTGTACAATCGATTGAGGAAAAGGTGCAATCGATTGCACTAGATCAAAAATTAAAAAAATATTATTTTAAAAATATATCACTTTAATTTTTCTCATATTTTCACAAGAATCTTTATATGCATGATTAAAAATATTTTTGAGCACTAAGATTATAAAAGTTTGGATTTTCATATACCTATGCAAAAGTTATTGTGCAAGAAAATTTGTCAAAATTGAAAAGGGTTTCCAAGTCATGTTGGTGCTTTAGGAGCTAGGGTTTTGGACTTCTAAGGGCTATAACTTGCTTATCTTTTGTTATTTTTGAGTGACTCCAAAGACATTCTTCTCTTTAAAGGGTTATCAACTAATAACTTCAAGGGTTTAAGGAAAATTTGGTGTGGAAGATCCTTAATGATGAAGAAAGATTACAAGTCCTCTAGATAGGCCATCAAATTCCCTTATGTGACTTCAAAAGATCATAATATGGTTAATTTTTATATCCTTGAGCCCATTCTTTTTCCATAATAATCTTAAGGATGTGAACGTCAACTCTTCTTTTATGTGCATAACTTGAAAATGGGTGGAAGATTCCCTAAGAACCCAATATGTTTATAGGTCACCTCATGAATTTTCACCAATTTTACAAGGCCATAACTTTTTCAATACTTGTTATTTTTTAGTGATTCAAGTTTCACAATTCTCTTTGATATGTCCACTTCAATATAACATCAATTATTAAAGCTCAATTTTAGAGGAAGACCTTGTTTGAACTCAAAACATTATAGGTCACTTTTGAAGAAAAAGTTAGAATTTTTCTAAGTAAAAAAAGTCAACATCTTTTTTCTCAACTTTGACTCATCACAACTCCTAGCTCAAGTATCCAATTGATCCCATTCTTTTCACATTGTAAAGTTTGTGACCTTATCTTTCAATTGTTTCAAGAATCATGCCCTAAGACTCCTTGAGTTGTGAATGCCATTGATTCAAAGTTGGTACCTTGAAACTGAAGTTTTTTCCAAAGTCAGAATTTGGAATTCATAATTTGCTTATAATCACCAAATTTCCATGCATTTTCCACTTAAACATGATTAGAAAATATGTTTGAATGATTTAAGGCATCAAAACGCATCATTTGGATGGGTTTTGATGCACATGTGAACACACTTTGCTCGTGTACACAGGTGTGCACGAATTCAATTGAATTTTCATCATTCATCCCTCATCTTGATTCCATTCGCTTCTCCTATAAATTCAGGATCTATTCCACTCATTTTCATAAGCTTGAACAGCCAAAATCACTCTATCAAACTCCATCCATAACTCACTTTTCTGAGATTTAGAATTCCTCTTTTCTCCACTTTTCAATCCAATTTCTTCATTGATCCTTTATCCTTGAACTTCCCTGAAGCTAACAGAAGAAGAATCAAGCCTTGAGGTGCCCTGAATCGTGCTAGCTAAGTCCATTTATAGAGCAAGTTCATCTTACTTTGTTCAGGTAGTTTAAGGCACCAAATATTCCAACTCCAATTACTGGAATGGTCTATGTTGTTCACTGATGCTTGCTCTTAACTCAATTTTTATGAAACAATTCATTTGATACTTCTGATTTTTGATTTTGGCATTTTTAAATATCTCTGGTTTTTTCCAAATCGATTACGATGTGCTTTACATAAATTTTTAGCGAGCATATGATTGTGATCGTCTCAAGTAGACACATCTAACAGTACCACTATGAACGCGTAAATTTACAGATTCAAGGATCTTCGATTTGCCCTACTTGTAGGAGGCTGGAGGTTAAAGATGAACTACATGTCGTTCTTCAACCGATGACAGTGAGCCAATTGTTTTATTTTAATTGGTTGGACTTTCTTGTGTTGTATGCGCGCACTTAAGCTTAAGTCCATGATGCTCCCTTACCTCAGATCCATTGGATCTGCCAGTGTGTATAAGTGAGAGAGATCTAACGCGCGTGGTTTTTCTGATTTATTTTTATTTTACTAAATTATTTTTTAATTTCTTTTATCTTTAAAAATTCACAAGTCTTTTATTTTTTATCCAAAAATTATGAAAAATATATACAAAAATCACTTTGAATTATTTCTGATTTTGTGAATATTTTCTCATATTTTTATTTTAATGTTTGATATTTTTCATAATTTTTGTTTTGTTTGCCTTTTTTAATTGTTTTAAAAATACTTTTTGATATTTTTAAATTATAACCTTTTTTGTAAAAATCATTTTCCTTATTTCTGACCTTCTGAAATTTTTCTATAATTTTATTTTGACTTCTACTATTTTTTTAATCTTTTTTTCACTTATTTGAGTGATTCTAATTAGTTTAAAAATATTTTTTTGTTTTAAAAAATTACCACAAATTTTATAAAAAATATTTGAGATTATTTCTTATTTTTCTGTGGTCTCTTTAAATTTTTCTTTGACACTTTGAATATAGTGTACTATTTTACCATTTATTTTAATTTTAAAAAACAATTTAAAAATCATTTTTCCTTTTTATTTTATTCATTAAATGTAATTTTTTTTTTAAAATATATTTCGGCTATATGATTGTTGATCATGAACTTCATTAACATCATTGGATCTTGGGTGTTAAGTTTAACTCCACCAAAATGGATGGATGATTTTAATGATAGTTTGATAAATTTTTTTGATTCAAGTATATCCCCACCATCTTTATCTTATCCCCTTCTCCTTTGTGCTACATGTTGTTAGAGGATGATTTACATATCATCACTCCAAAGATATGGAACATAGATTGCTATTGACCGGCCTCAAAATAGGTGTGACTTCTATATAAGTCCTCTTACGATTGCTTAACGTAGCGCTAAATTTTGTCCCGATTCAAGAAATGATCATTCGTGGCCCAAACCTATGTTTGCAAGCCCAAGTATGTTTAATTTGAAACCTTTTATCCAATAACTTTGAGGTTCATTGTTAGGAGGTTTTGGTATTATCAATCCTCTAATGGACTTTCATAAAATTTGGTCTAAGTGAATCATTTAAACATCGTTGATCATTTGTTGTTTCCTTGAGTATTTGAAATGAATGATATACTTGACAAAAAGCAAATGAAACTTGTTGTTGAGAGGCTTTGATTTTACCAATATTCTAATGATTTTTCAAATGCAAGATTCAAGATGGTCATTCAACTAACCTCTAATTTCTAACCCATTAACAACTGACTTTTAATTTTTTTTAATGCTTTTACTTTAAGCACCATTTATCTTAGCATTTTCATTTCATGTTATTTTTCATCTTTGTCAGTTGAGCATTTATCTTTATGTCTTCTTTTGTTTTGCTCACTTGAGCTTTTCATTTTCTTTTTGAAGATACCTAATAACCAACTTGAACAATAAAATACTTTAAGGTTACTTGGACTATTTGGTTACCATCCTTGGCACTTTGGAGTTATGGACTTCTTGGACTTAGGAGTAGAGACCTTGACCACCTGGAGACCTTGTTACCAACACTTGACATATGAAGTCAATGTAGAATTCTCATTCTTTGGATTAAAACCAAGAAATCAAGGATACTAGACCTCTTTAAGAAAATCAAACTTCTGATGCATTAAGTCTACAAAAATTAGGCATAGTAACAGTTGCATACAGAGAAATTTCCCATCACAGACAAAGCATATAATCAGAATAACCTGCAAACAAAGAAAATAAACCCAATGTTTTAGGGTAAACCCCAAGAACTCCAGACAAAATAATAGTCAGAGCCACAAGGTATTAAGGGTAGTCAAAGCCTCTAATCCTAAGTCCAAGGGGTCCATAACTCCATAATACCAATGATAGTAACCAAATAGTCCATATAATCTTAAATTTTTTTATTCTTCAAGTTGGTTATTAAGTATCTTCAAGAAGAAAATGAAAGCTCAAGTGAGCAAAGATGAAAATAGCATGAAATGTAAATGCTAAAATAAATGGTGCGTAAAAGTAAAGACGTAAAGTAAAAGCATAAAATAAAAGTCAATTGTTAATGAGTTAGAAATTAGAGGTTAGTTAAATGACCATATTGAAACTTGCATTTGAAAACTCATTAAAATATTGATAAAATCAAAGCTTCTCAACAACAAATTTCATTTGCTTTTTGTCAAGTATATCATTCATTTCAAATTCTCGAGGCGATAACAAATGATCAACGATGTTTAAGTGATTCACTTAACCCGGATTTTATGAATGTTCATTAGAGGATTGATAAGACCAAATCCTCCTAACAATGAACCTCAAAGTTATTGGATCAAAGGTTTCAAATTAAACATACTTGGGCTTGCAAACATAAGTTTGGGCCAAGAATGATCATTTCTTGAATTGGGACAAAATTTAGCGTTATGTTAAGCAATCGTAAGTGGACTTATATAGAAGTCGCACCTATTTTGAGGTTGATCAATAGCAATCTATGTACCATGTTTGGAGAGATGATATGTAGATCATCTTCTAACAACATGTAGCACAAGTGAGAAGGGGATAAGATGAAGAGGGAGGGGATAAGAATTGAATTCCACATTTGAACCAAAGAAATTAATCAAGCTTTCATTAAAATCATTCATTCATTTTGGTGGAGTTAAGCTCAACACCCAAGATCCAATGATGTTAATGAGCTCATTATTAAAATCTCATAGTTCAAGATCAAACAGAATATTGCATTTAATAAACAAAATAGAATGAGAAAAAATTAGTTTTAAATTGTTTTAAAAAAAAGAAATAAGAGGAAAAATAGAAAACTATAGTCAAAACATCAAATAAAAATTAAAACAGACTATAGAAATGTCAGAAGTGATCTCAAATATTTTTACAAATTTTTTTGGTAAATTTTTTAGAACAGAAAAGTATTTTTTTAAATTATTTAAAATCATTCAAGTAAATGAAAAAAGATCAAAAATAGTAAAAATCAAAATAAAATTCTAGAAAAAATTTCAGAAAGTCAGAAATAAAGAAAACGATCTTGATAAATTTTTTCAGAATTTAAAAATTCCAAAAAGTATTTTTAAACAATTAAAAACAAGTCAAGACAAAGAAAAAATCATAAAAAATATCAAATATTAAAAATAAAATCATGATAAAACAAAAATTAGAAAGAGAATATTTCAAAATATTTTTGTGAATTTTTTCATAACCTTTGGATCAGAAATGAATTTTCTATGATTTTTGAAGTTTAAAACAATTAAATATAAGAAATCATAAAATGAAAATAAAGTCAAAAAAATTTGGACCATTGGATGAAAGTCAAAACGCACCAGTAAACAGAACCAAAGGATCAGGAACGCTGTGCATATCATGGTCAGCTTTGAAAATTGTACCGAATCATTTTTTTAATAATTAAAACAACTAAAAATATAGCACGTTGGATGAAGTCTGACTAATAGAAGTAATAAGATTCAAGGTCTCTCAAAACGCGCATATGATAAAGCAGACCACTGGATAGGATTCAAAAAAATTACATGTCACGCCATCGTTAGTTGAATCGCGACACGTAGGTCGTCTTCAACCTCTAGGCGCCCTAGATTGGAGTACCACAAACTGTAAAATTAGCCAACCAGACCAGTACCATTAGATTCGTCTCTCCAACATGATTCTAATGGTACCCTCGCGCCAAATTTAGATAAATTGAGCAAGGCTTGATTTTAAAAAAAGCAAAAATAATAGCGAGCATGAAGTTCCAGAATATCTCACTCAAATCTCAATGAAATCACAAATTGTAAGATGCATGAGAATCAGAAGGGTGAGGAGAGTAGATTAGTCTTTTATTTGGATTGATTTGACTAAGAAGTCTACCTGAATGAAGTAGTAGAAAGTTTCTCTGAAACTGGACTTCTGAAGCTCAAAATAGGTCACGATTCTTGAAGGTAAGAGTATGGTTAGCTTCAGAGAAGTTCAATGGAACTAACTGAATGGAGCTTTTAGTGTTTTGAGGTGAGAATAAAAGAAACCAGAAATTCAAATTTAGAGTTCGTGTGGGATCTGAATAGGGTAGTTTTAGCTGTGAAAGGTTGTCCCAATGAGAGGAGTGAGGTCCTCTATTTCTAGGAAATTGAATAGGATTTAAAATTGGAAAGAATGGTGAGGTTTGGAAGGAAAATGAGTGGAGCCCGATGGTGAGGAAAATGTGACTCTAATACCATTAAAACTCATCTCATTCTTGAGTTTTTATGCTTAAACAAGTTAGAGTAAGTTGGCTAATCATGTTTAGATAAAAAACACGTGTAAAACTGGTGATTAGAAGGCAATATATGTATTTCAAATTCTGACTTGGAAGGAAAATTCAATTTCAAGTAGCTGACTTTGAACTCATGGTGTGCACTATTTAGGGAACCTTAGGACGTAATTTTTGATGCATTGGAAAGATGAGGTAACATTATTTATAATGTGACAAGAAAGAGATAATTTGGATGCTTGATCTAGAAGTTGTGCTTGGTAAAAATCATAAAAAAGGTGCTGACTTTTATACTTAGAAAAAAGTTCTAAGTTTTTCTTCAAAAATGACCCAAAATGTTTTAACTCCAAACAAGGTTTTACTCCAAAATTTTGCTTTGATCAATGATGCTAGCTTAAAGTAGACTTCTTAAAGAGTATTGTGAAAATTGTATCACTAAAAAATTCCACATATTGGATAAGTTATGATCTTTTGAATTTGATGAAAATCCATAAGGTGACCTATAATCTTTTGAGCTTTTAAGGCATCTTCTAACCATTTTCAAGTTTTGCACATAAAAGAAGAGTTAAATTTCACACTCTTAAGATCATTATGGAAAAATAATAGGCTGAAGGAGATAAAAATTGATCAAGTTATGACTTTTTAAAGTCACATAAGGGAATTTGATGGCATATCTAGAGGACGTGTAATCTTTCTCAATCATTAGTGATCTTTCACACAAAATGTGCTTGAAACTTTTGAAGTGATTTGTTGATAACCCTTTAAGGAGAAGCATATTTTTGGAGTTACTCAAAAATATCAAAAGATGGACAAGATACATCCCTTAGAAGTCCAAAACCCTAACTCCTAGAGCATCAAAATGGCTTGGGAACCCCTTTCAGTTTTGACAATCCTTCTTGTACAAATACTTTTGCTATGTGAAGTAATGTTGTTGTGGATGATAATAAGAACCTATAGTAACAATAAACACTTCCAAATGTTGAGAATTTAGGGAGTTATGCACTTGCGATCAAAGAATCAAGAACTTGTCCAATTAGGTCAAACTTCTTTAATCAAACCTTGCATATTTTGACTTCCTTTGGTAATTGAAGCATGATGAATCATAGTAGACCTTGTCACGACATTTATTTAAAATACTCTCAATGATGAAGCTTAATTTTCAATGAAGATTTGTTGAAGAAGGCATGGAAATAACCTCATGAACCTATGAATCAACCTGATGAAGTGTGTTGTGCCCTCACCTATAGTACCATCATTTAGCGAAAACATTCATTGTATTTGTTAGTTAATAGTTAATCAACACAAGACAAATATGACCATAATATAAAACTCAAAGTGCTTGGTGATCCATCATGAGAAAACTTAAAGATAGGGAGAAGAACCAAACCCTAGTGTGATCTTGATATGATTGAGTTGATATGAGATGATAAAGGAATCTTAAGGGCAAAAATTGGGGTATAACACCAGAGCTGAGTCCCCGTATATATTCAAGAACTTCATTTTCATATCGATAGCAACTTTGATGCCCATGATGCACGCTTCGTATTCGGCCATGTTGTTGGTACAGTCAAAACATAATCTGGCGGTGAAGGGTGTATGGAAACCCTTTGGAGAGACAATCACATCACTAATTCCATTTCCAAGCGCGTTGGAAGCTCCATCAAAAACCAAATTCCATCGGGATCCCGGCTCAGGTCCTTCATATGGTCCAGGTTCTTCACAATCTGTGACTAACATAATATTCTCATCCAGGAACTCAAAATTCATAGACTGATATTCATCTACAGCTTGATGAGCCGAATGATCTGCTAGTACACTCCCTTTAATTTCTTTCTGATTAATATACTGAATGTCATACTCTGTCAAGACCATTTGCCATCTTGCTATTCTTTCGGAGACAACGGGTGTCTCGAATATGTAGTTTATCGAGTCCATCTTAGAGATCAACAAAGTAGTATGAGTCAACATATATGTCTTAGTCGGAGAGAAGCCCGTGCCAAAGCGCAACAACTTTTATCGAGCAAAGAGTATCTTGTTTAACAGTCGGTAAATGTTTTGCTAAGGTAGTATATTGCATGCTCTTTTTGACCAGAATCGCCATGTTTCCCCAATACACACCCCCATTGAGTTCTCTAATACTGTTAAGTACATGATCAGAAGTATTCCATCAACATGATTTGATTATAACCAGATAAACCATCCATGAAGGAAAATACCTTGTGTTGAGCAGTGTTGTCAACCAGAACGTCAATATGTAGAAGGGGAAAGTCATCTTTGGGGCTTACCCTGTTCAGGTCCTTATAGTCTACACACATATGCACTTTTCCATCCTTCTTAAGTATTGGCACCACATTTGCAACCCACTGAGGATAGGACATAACAACTAAGAAACCTGCATTGAACTGCTTCATAACCTCAACTTTGATCTTTTCAGACATATCGGGACACATATGACGAACCTCTTACTTTATAGGAGGACAACCTTCCTTCATCGGTAGACAGTGAACCACAATGTCAATATCAAGCCCTGGCATGCCTTCGTATGACCAAGCAAAAATATCAACAATGTCACGCAACATGTGGATTAACCTCTTTTTGACATTGTCTTCTAGGTTGCACCTATCTTGACTTCTTTCTTGTCCTCTTCAGTACACAAGTTCACAACCTCGACTATCTCTTCATGCAGTTGTATGGATCTTTCTTCCTGTATTAATAGCCTAGTAAGCTCTCCAGGTACTTCACAATATTCCTCACCTTCATCCTCGGCTTGGTAGATCGGATTTTTGAAGTCATAATTGGCAATAGTATAATTGTAATCAATGGGATCCAGGGTGGATATGGATCTGCAATTTGTTATGTGGGTGTGTGTAACAACACATAGCTATTTTGAAAGCAATAAAGTAAAAGAAAGACAAAGAGCGTAAAAGTTAAATACAAACGTCCAATGATTTATTAAATGAAAATATGCGGATGAAAAATGACGACCCTAAGAAATGGATTGTTGTGCCCCAGGTAAGGCACAAGGTTTAAAGTTATTGTTTAAATTACAGAAACAAAAACTTGAACTTGATCTTACAAGAACAAAGTAAAACAACTTTTCTTCCTCTTTCCATGGATATAAGGTTTGCACAGATTGAATCAAAGATGAGAAAGTTATGTCTATTCAAAAAGTGGTGAATGAACATGACAAATCTTATAAGTTAGAAAATTTTCTAAGTTATAAAGATAACTTCTTTGACAAGTCAACTTTAAAATCAACCATTCTAGTGATTTTCTTTCATCAATGATCATGTAACATGAAAATATGGATATTATCCTCATGGTTGACCATAAGTTCACTTGCTCAACTTTGAATTTTGTTGAATTTTGTCAAAATGACAATTTTACCCCCAATTAATCAATTGAATATCTTCCAATCACAATTGATGCTCAAATATTCAATCATAGTTGCTTATAAACATCCTAAGAATCATGGAATCATGTGTAGCTCAAAAAGTCATAGTTAGCATAGTTTAATCACAAACCCTAATTTTGAATGCTTGTGTTAGGAGGTGATGATTCAATCTCAAAACCCTAATTCCATGGAACAAGATGAAGAACATCTTGAATAAATATGTCTCATATGATGATGAGAGGGTATACTTCAACAAATTGGCTCATACAAGCACCACACATTTCATCTGGCCAACACCCTAATTTCAAGAGATGAATAGGAGAAATGTGATTCACTTCAAAACACTTGCAATTTTCAATCTTCTCATGAACCAATGGGACAATTGAGATTTCATTAGGTATGAGAAACCCTTGTATCTTGAGTGACCCAAAGAGTGAGGGAATGAGACCCTTTTGGCATTGATTGTCAACACAACCACACTTTTATAGCTTGTAGAAGAACATGAGATTCAAAGTACCTTGATCCTATCAAAAATGCATGAATGTGTATGATGAAACATAAGCCATATAAGGTAAAAATAAGAGGTCAAATTTTGGGGTGCAACTAAGGTATAGTGATATTTAGTTGTTTCAGAAGTTCTACGAATTTCTTAAATTTCCTTCATTTTTAGACTTAGTTAGTCTTTAAGGATAAGGTATCGGTGGCTTGTATGGTGGTGGAGGCACATAAGGTTTTTCTTTATCTACAACCTCTTTGATTTTATCTTCCTTTCCATTTTCATTTGGTTCATTCACCCTTTCAGTTTCTTTACCAGGATTTTGATACATAGCTGAATTTTTAAGTCTCAGGTCAGTGGGTCTGTCTAATTCCGTCCTACTTCATAGTGTGATAGAATTAACATGATCTTTCTGATTTGGTTGTGGTTGTCCAGGAAAAGTGCCTCCAGAAGCTTGTTGTTGTGCCACTTGAGTAATTTGTGTTTCTAACATTTTATTGTGAGTGGCTAGGGCGTCTACCTTGTTTTCTAATTGCTTAAGTTGTTCACTAGTGCTCACATTTTTTTAGTATTACCGGCTATCACAAGGGTGACCCGGGTTCGATCCCCGGTAATGTAGCTGAAAACTTGATTACGACTTTAAGAGTCTGTCAGATTAACTAACTGCAAGTGCACAGTCTATCGCATAGTTTTAAAAGATATTGAACCCACAAGGACTAATAATCAAACTAATGTTATCCATTGTTTCTATGTAAAGCTAAAGTGAATGATTTATTTTATTAATTGGAATTAAAACTAAAACTAAAGTGAATTGGAAAATATGATAATAAAGAGAGGCTAGAATGTGTATCCTGCGTACCTCGGGGACTCTAACTTGTTGTTGAAACACTTTTGATAGGGTATGTATTTTCTTTATCATTTCCACATGGATTGATGTGATATTACCGTTGTTCTATAGTTATAAATGTTTTGAGTAAGGGTTTATCAAAGGTTTTGGTGTTTGAAATTTTTGTTTGCATGAAAAGTAGTCAACAATGGTAAAAAGATATCAAAGAAAGGAAGAACTCTAACACAATCATTTCAACAAAGGATGTCAAAGGTGGAAGAGACCTAACATAGCAGACTCAACGGAAGATATCAAAGATGGAAGAGATCTAACACAGTGATTTCAACCAAGATATCAAAGATGGAAGAAATCTAACACAGTGATTTCGACCAGAGATATCAAGAAAGGAAGAAATCTAACGCAGCGATTTCGACCAAAGATAAGGATCCGACTAAGAAGAACCTACAGAGAGCACCAATCAAAGGCTAACTCAACAACGGAAGGGAAACTAACCAAAGGTAGGCCTTTAAAAGAAGAAGGCCAATCCATGATGGACTTATCGGGGATCCAAGTTCGTGTTGAACCCGAACAAAATACCGGTCAAATGTAACCTTGCAAATGGAAAAGAGAACAACTGGAAGGACTCCAGACAAAGATCACCAACACACATTGGACTTTAAGAGGTTGCAAAAGCACAAGAACTAAAATGTCCTTCATGCCAAAGGCTGGGTGTAGTTCTCCAAGAGTGGAAATTATCTGAATCACCACACACCAAGAATGGACACTTAAATACTTGATAAACAAGAAGGATTATACACTGGCACTTACTCACACTCTAATAGAAAAGCAAACACGGTTAAAATAATCGAAGACTTGCATGGGAAAGAAATGTCTAGGTTTCACTGGGAAATGGGAAACTATAAGACCCAACCAATAATAAACGACACAGACCCCGCTGGGGAAACATGATAGGATCACACTAAAGGAAAGTTGCGGAGATAATTAAAATCTGAGCACATAACAATCTAGTTATTTTGAGCACACAGCAAAATCGTCTTATACCTTAATGCATGTTTGAATTATTTTTTATAGCGCAATACTCCCTACAATGCTATGTGTTTTGGAATGCAGTGTAATGATGCATATTTAATGATGCACTGGGAAAAACACGACAATAATCCACTGCTGAGAAGACAAGGAACTTCCAAACGATTATCTTCGCATATCTAATCTTCTTCATGGAGAAATTGCAAATCTGAAATATCAGCTTTCGAGGATCGACACCACTAGGGAAGCAACCTTGGGAGGAATACTGCAAAAATAAATTGTAGTTCAGAGAAAAACTTGAACTCTGATTAAACCTTTAACTTCCTAGGGAATGGATCCACTATCTCTTTTCGGGGATAAAGATAAATTTTCTAGGAATTGGGATCGTCTTGTGTGGAGTCCTCAATAAAAGTAACTTCAATTGGGGAATCATATAAACTCTTAAATAAAAAGAATTCTACTCAGAACATATTTGGGATATTACCGCTAGGATGCAAATCTTCACTTGGGGAAGAGGAATAGTATCTCCACCCATCATCTATCACTTAGGATAGAAAAGAACCCTAAACGACTTTCATCTGTATACACCATATTGGGGGAAAAGCAAACTCGCTCCACTGGGGATGATAGTCGTCTTCATTGGGATATACCGAGAGTCTCCAATTAATAAAGTAAAAGGGCTCCTCCAAGATATCATGAAATGATCAGACTGTGCTGAGGAAATGAATTGCAAAGAATCCTACGATGACTGAAACTATGCCTAAGCAGGGGTGAAGACCTCAATGGGGATTAAGCAAAGGTACGCTTTCACTGGAGAGAAGGGATTCTGCTTGGGCGAGGGTACACCTTCATTGGGGATATTGGATGCTATTTTTTATTTTAAAAAAACATCCCTTCCATTAATAACCTTATGCTGGTCACAGTCATACTTTCCTTTGTTCATTTGCTTATACGTTTCTTGTCATAAAAGACCGACAGTACCTGAAAAAAGTGAAATTACAGTAACATGCCTCGGGTATGAAATGGAAACATTGGCCGTCATCCCAGACACCAAAAAGTTCAAGAAATTTCAGATATTCATATCATGTGTTGTAAAGCTTCAATGTTTTTAAATGCAAAATTTATCAAAAATGTTGGACGTCTTTTCGCAAACAAAATAGAAAAAATAAAACAAAGGGGAACAAATTTGAATAAAAATAATTTTATTGATTGATTGGCGTGTAAATAGGCATTTACATAAAGGAGAAATTCTTGAAAAGAGGTAATTGCGTACAAAGTATACAAAGAATAATATAGAAATGGAAATGTGAATGCGAATTTATCGGGCTCCGACTCTGCTATGACTATTATAACCTCAAAGCTCCTTTGTATATTACTTTCTAATAAAGTTGATTGGAAAGATTCATTATCCTTCCAAGATAACCAAAAGTAGTGTAGAAGGATAACACAGATGCAACACAGACCGTAGTCATTTGCTTTAAATCCCTAAATTTTGCCTGGATCACTCTTTCAGGTTTTCAATCCACCAGGATACCCATTTTTTCCTAAGCCATCTTTTCAGGTTTTCAACTTAACGGGTGTACATAATTTCTTTTCATTCTTTTAATTTCTTCTTTTTTGTCCCTAATTTTTTCCCAAACCTTTTATTCATCATTTTTTTTATTTGCCAGGACGCCCTTTTTTCCCTGAGCCGTCGACTCATCGGGTATGTTTCTATGAAGTATTTTTTAACTACGTCTTCATTGACGGGGTGAGGAAAATCCTCTTCATCCATAGTTGTGAGCATCATAGATCCTCCTGAGAAGACTTTCTTCATAACATATGGTCCTTTATAATTAGGACCCCATTTTCCCCTAGCATATGTATTATTGGGAGGCAAGATCCTTTTCAACACAAGGTCACCAGCTTGGAAATTACGAGGATGCACCCTCTTGTCGAAGGGTTTCTTCATCCTCTTTTGGTATATCTGCCCATGATAAATGGCTGTCAATCTCTTCGCATCAATGAGATACAACTGATCAACTCTATTTTGAACCCATTTGGCTTCGTCCAACAGGACATCTGTCATTATCCTTAAACAAGGAATCTCTACTTCCATGGGCAGGACTACTTCCATGCCGTATACCAGAGAGAATTGGGTTGCCCCAGTGGAAGTATGCACCAAAGTGCGATAACCATGCAAAGCAGATGGCAACATCTCATGTCAATCCTTATATGGGACAACCATCTTCTGCATAATCTTCTTAATATTCTTGCTTGCTACCTCAATAACACCATTCATCTTTGGATGATATGGAGTATAATTGTGATGATTTATCTTCAAACTATCACACAACTCTTTCATCATCTTATTGTTGAGATTCGACCCATTGTCAGTAATGATCTTTTCAGGAACCTACTGAGGCGGTATAGAGGCAAGCAAAAAGTAAAGTATTATTTTACTGGGTGATATAGGTTATATTGTATCATGTCCCAAGAGATTGGTTTTACTAAATTATCGTTCGACAAAACTCTCGTTAATGAGTTTGGAGTTTTAATGGGTTTGGTTTGTATAGAAAGGAAAATAAATAAACATAAAATAAATATATTCTTCAGGTAGAAACAACTTATCAGGCATGAATATACATTACTCTTCACAAACTTAAATCTATTGATCAGTTATACTCAACCTACAATACTCCTCATTGTCAAAACGTATCACTCACAACCTAGATTATGTCTAACCTAAATTTAGAGAACAATCATATTCCCGTGTCAGCGATCTCTCAGCATGACACAACCACACGGAAGCATTAAGCTCTGATACCCACAATGATTATTAGCTCTAAATATATCTCTAGAATATATAAACTAATAGATATTCATCCCTAATCAAGATTTGTGAGGTATATGTCTATAACAACCCAAATCCAAACATAAAGCAAAAGGATTAAGGAAGAAATCAACAATGATTTGTAAAGCAAGCTTTATACAACACCTTGATCAATACATATACATGAGTTCAAAATAACTATACAAACATAAGCCAACAAAATAGAGGTTACAAAAAGAGGAAAAGAGATAAACCAACACTTCTCGAGTTGCCAAGGCGATTCGTGAGAATCCACATCCGATTCGACAAGATGCAAACTCTATTTGTTGTTTTCAAGCTATCTCTACCAAAAAAATGGTCTATGATGGATTGGGGTTCAAAAATACCCAAAACATACCTAAAAAATGTGGTTTTTAGCCTTAAAACATATTTCTGCCTAGTCTACATCGCCCGACAACCAAAAAGCATCGCCTGATGCTCAAATCTACGTTTTTCACACTTTTGGTCGCCCCAGCATCACCTAGCAGCCAAGGAGCGACAACTGATAGTAAGTTGAAAAACCAGCACTGGTTCGTCCATAACTTGAGAAACATAACTCCAATTTATGCTCGGTCAAAAGCGTTAGAAAGCTTATTCAATAATCTACCAAACAATGCCTAAGTATCAATGCTTTAATACCTACAAAAATGAGATAAAATCAGTTAAACTCAATGATATTTACACGATAATGCAATATATACACTATAACATAAACTATATTGAATATGCACTAAAGTTGAGGTTTATTTTAGCACTCATCATAATCCCATAACGACAAATGATATTATGCTTGATGAAGCGAGTGACCACTAGTTTGGTGACATTGGCATAGAGTGCCACTTCGACCCACTTGGTGAAGTAATCAATAGCCACCAAAATAAATCCATGTCTGCTAGAAGCATTCGGTTCGATCCGTCCAATCATATTGATGCCCCACATTGAAAAGGGCCAAGGATAAGTAAAAAAATTTAGCGAATTGGTCAACACATACATTTTGTCGGCATCAATCTGACATTTGTAACAAATTCTAGAGTGATTGTAACAATCATTTTCCATTGTAGACCAATAGTAACCTACTCTCAAGATTTTCTTGGCCATGGTATGCCCACTAGAATGCGTCCTGAAGGAACCTTCATGAATATATTCTATGGTCTTGTTTTCTTCGTGTCTATCCACGCATCCGAGCAAAATAAAGTCATAGTTTCTCTTGTATAGAACACCTCCATTGAGGAAATACTTAGCTGAGTGCTTGTGCAAAGTCTTCTTATCTGTGATAGATGCACCCTCTAGGTATTCTTGTGTTTCAAGATATATTTTGATATCATAAAACCAAGGTTTCTCATCAGCATCCTCTTCTTCTATTTCATAATAAAACGCTTGCTCATCCAACCTCAAGATGGTAATAGAGGGGGCTTCATTTTCCCATCTGAATTTAAACATGGATGAAAGAGTAGCCAAAGCGTCTACCAAGTTGTTCTCTTCTCTTGGAATATTATTGAAAGTAATCTCATCAAAGTACGATATCAATTCATAACATGCTCACGATACAGGATCAAATTCAGATAACGAGTCTCTCAATCTCTATTGATCTGACTAATCACAATATCATAATGTATATATAGTTCTAAGACCTTGATTTGCAAATCAATAGCAGCTTCTAACCCAAAGATGAAAGCTTTATACTTGGCCATATTATTGGTGCAATCAAATAAAATTCTGGCAGTGAAAGGAGTATGGAGACTTTTAGGAGAAGTAATTAAAGCACCAACACCATTACCTAATGCATTGGAGGCACCATCGTCCATCACTATCCTGGTTTGGATCCTTCTTCTGGGTCGGGGATGTTACAATCCCATATGTACATAATGTCCTCATAAGGAAATTCAAACTTCATCGGCTTATAGTTGTCTTCCATAGGCTGGTGAGCAAGATAATCTGCCAATACACTACCCTTGATGGCTTTCTGGGTAGTATACTAGATATCATGTTCAATTAAAATCACCTGCCAACGGTCTAATCTTCTCGTGAGGGATGGCTTTTCAAAAATGTACTTGATTGGATCCATTTTGGATATCAAGAGAGTAGTGTGAGTCAGCATATATTGTTTGAGACGCTTTGTTGCCCACATGAGTGCACAACAAGTCTTTTCCAGCAATGAGTACCGTCACTCGCAATCAATAAATTTCTTTCTTAGGTAGTAAAGAGAATGTTCTTTCCTACCCATCTCGTCATGTTTACCGAGTACGCAGCCCATAGAATTTTCTAACATAGTTAGATACATTATCAACGGTCTACCTTCCATAGGGGGCAAAAGAATTGGAGGTTCCTGCAGATACTCTTTTATTTTATCAAATGACACTTTTCTATTGTCATTCCACCTGGCCGTTTGATCTCTTTTCAATAGCTTGAATATCGATTCACAAGTGGATGTAAGATGAGATATGAATCTAGAAATGTTGTTCAACCTCTCGAGAAAATCACGAACCTTTTTTTCTATTCTCGGCTCAGTCATTTCTTGTGTTGCTTTTATTTTGGAAAGATCAACCTTAATTCCTCTTTTGCTTACAATAAATCCCAATAACTTCCCTGATCTCACCCCGAAGGTGAACTTGTTAGGGTTCAACCTCATTCTGAATTTCCTCAATCTTTCAGACAATTTCAGCAAGTGGACAAGATGATCCTCTTATGTTTGGGATTTGGCAATCATATCGTCAACATAAACCTCAATTTCTTTATGGATCATGTCATGAAAGAGAGTGACCATTGCACACTGATACGTTACCCCTGCATTCTTCAAACAAAAGGGCATCACTTTGTAGCAAAATGTTCCCAAGGTGTAATTAAAGTAGTATTCTCCATATCTTCTGGCGCCATCTTAATTTGATTATAGCCATAAAAACCATCCATTAAGGAAAACACTTTAGCTTGAGCAATATTATCAACCAGAATATCAATATGAGGGAGCGGAAAATCATCTTTAGGGCTTCCTCTGTTCAAGTCCATATAGTCTACATACATTCTCACTTTACTATCCTTTTTAGGCACTGACACAATATTTGCAATCCATGGCAGATAAGTGATAATTTCAAGAAACCCGCATCAAACTATTTTTTAACCTCCTCTTTAATCTTCTTGGACATCTCAGGATGAGTTCTACGAAGCTTTTGTTTAGCAGGAGGACAATCTTCTATAAGCGGGAGCTTGTGTACCACAATATCAGTATCCACCCCTGGCATGTCTTCATAAGACCAAGCAAAAATTTCAACATACTCAAAGAGCATTTCAACCAATCTCTGCTTGACATTGTCTTCTAATGCGGCCCCAATCTTGACTTCTTTTCGGACCTCCTCGGTACCTAAGTTGATCACCTCAATAGTCTCTTGGTGCGGCTGAATGCTCTTTTCCTCTTGCCTCAATAATCTGGCTAGCTCTTCAGGAAGTTCACAATCTTCTTTATCTTTAACATCAGCTTGATAGATTGGATTTTTGAAGTCATAATGAGCCATAGCAGAATCATTTTCGACAAAATCCGGGATTAATGAGGGATAATATATGCATGATTATTTTTATTTTTATTTCAGCTTTAGATTAAAAAGATAAATAAAAACACATTGCCAAAAGTTTTGAAAAATAAAGAGAAAGACAAAGAGCAAAATATTTGAATGAAAAAAATGTCATTTATTAATGATAATGTTGAAAAGAAAAACATTGTGTCCCTGCAGCATGATCACTATGTCTTTGGCAGAACGTAGTATTTATTGCATAATAAAAATAAAATAAAATTACTCTTCATAGCGGGTGACTTCAATGACGTCTTCCGCAAACCAATTGACAGGATCTTTACCCAAAACAATAGGACAAACCCACATGTCCATTTCACAATCACCACCCCCTTCCTTGCTCATGGCATGAGCTTCCTCATGGATGATACCACCACTGACGAACTGAATCGCAGGAGGAATACCTTGAATCTTGAGAGGAACAATAGTTGGTGTGCTTCAACCAGCCACGAAGCCTAAACCTTTCTTGTCTTTCTATGTGGGGAGATCCAACACTCTTCCCCAGCCTTCAGGATGACCATACTCAACAACTTCTTGAGCTTATCGGTAAGATGCATAGAGGCCTCTATCTTCTTAACCTCTTGACGAGGAGTTCTAAAAACCTGCACGGTCTCAAATGCTTGGCACAAAGTCTTATGGATCTCACCCTCAACTTCAACATAGAGGCAGGTACTTAGATGGATGACAACATAGTCCTCTTCACCATAAACGGTGACCACCTTCCCATTAACCAGGAATTTCAACTTCTGATGCAATGTAGAAGTGACAACACCAGCCCCATGGATCCACGGGCACCCTAGCAAGAAACAGTAAGAAGGAATAATATCCATGATGAAAAAAGTCACGTTGAAGATATGTGGACCTATCTTAATATGCAAATAAACTCCCCCAAACACATTTCTCTTCGACCCATCAAACGCCTTGACAACCAAATTATTGGGTCTCAGCACAAGCCCATCGTAATCCAACTTCATAAGAGAATACTTTAGCAACATATTAAGGGATGATCCCATTTCAACCAGCACACGGGATAATGTAGTCCTCACAGTCTCCATTGAGATGTGCATGGCCTTATGATGTTTCCTTCCCTCAAGAGGTAGATGAAAATCTGTGAAACCCAGCCTATTATTTGCAGAGATTCTAGCCACGATTCCTTCGAATTTATTCACTAAAATATCCTGAGTAAGAGAAGACGTCACCAATAGCTTCATTAGTGTGTTTCTATGAGATTCAAAATCCCGGAGCAAAGCAAGAATCTAAATTTTCGCAGACATCTGGCTCAACTGATCGATAATCTTATAGCTGTTATTCTTTATATATCTTATTAATTATGTGACATCTTTAGCCATCTCAGCATCCCAATTTAGAACAGGAGGATTATTCCCCAATTTTTAACCATTATCCACAATTTTCTTGCCTTTAGCCTTAGCCGAGGCATCTGCACTACTTTCTGGTTGTTCACGTGGAGCAAAAATCTGATCGCTACGGGTAATATGGATTTCACTAAAAATGTCATGAACTACAGGATTCTCTTCTTTAGACTTACTTTCCTCAAGCTTATGAGTAGCAAGCTTATGCCCCTGATAGTAAAGCTCACCACCGTAATGCTAGGGAACAACTTTATAACTGACATATGGCACTGGACAAGGTACAGTGAAGGTTGGTGGTGACTTTTTGGTGGGAACTAGAACTGTGACAGGCATCTTCTTTGACGGGACAAGAATAGTAAATACATCCACTTCACCTTCACAAACCTTAGGCTCAACAACCACACGGTCAAACTGAAGAGTTCCTTTGGCAATTAAACTCTAAACTGCATATTTCAGACATTGGAAACCCTCTGGCTGAATCAAATAGCCTTCATATTTAAGACCATAGTCCAAGAATACACCTTTCTTTGAGAACTACTCTTTCACAAATGATAGAGGTGTGGTCAGCCGATTTACATCCATGACCAGATTCAAACTTTCATCTTCAATGATAGCACTGACAATGGCGCCCGCATGAGGTGGTAAAGGTTGTTGGAGAATGTTTGACGTTGGTGGTGGTCCAAAATGAATAGCCTGAGAATCCAGCAAGTCTTTCACTTTATGCTTAAAAGCATAGCAGTTCTCAATAGTATGCCCCTGTTCACCAGAATGATAATCACATCTAGCATTTTCATCAAAGCTAGTCGGTAGTCTTTCAGGATTAACCTTCCAAGTACACAACTCAACCAATTTCGATTCAAGCAGTTGAGCTAGCAATTCCATATAGGATATAGGAAGTGCATCTAATTTCCTAGGATGTTTTCTCTGCCTTGTTGATTATCCCTTCTCGATGCGTAAGCTTGCTTCTGAGGTGCAGCAATTGGGATTGTCACAATAGCAACTTGGTGATCAGACTCCTGTTGAGCCCTACCTTTACCATTTAGCACATAGAGCGCACTAGCTTCACTTTATTTCTTTTTCTGGAAACTCCAAAAAGACTTTTTTGGTATTACCAGTGTTAGTTCCAAAGACATCCTGAATATTTCCCAGCTTAATTCCAATTTCAATCCTTTCCGCATATGTCACCATTTTAGCAAATGTATCGGAGGTACTATAACTCGTGTAATACTACCCTTGCAGGGTGCTGGTGAGCATATCTACCATTTCACGCTCAATCATAGGCGGTTGGACCCTTGCCTCCATTTCACGCTACCTCTGTGCATATTCCTTAAATGACTCATTCTGCTTCAGCGACAGATTCTGCAACTAAGTTCTTGTAGGTGCCATGTCAGAGTTTTATCGGTAATACTAGATGAAAGCTTCAACTAGTTCTCTCCATATAAGGATGTGAGTACCCTCAAGTTGCATGTACCACTCTAATGGTCCGCCAGTCAGACTGTCCTGAAAGAAGTGCATAAGCAATTTCTCGTCGTCAGAGTATGCTAACATCCTCATGTAGTAAGACTTGACATGTGTCTTTGGACAGAGGTTCCTTTGTACTTCACAAAATCCAGAACTTTAAACTTTGGAGGAATATTCACTCCAGGGACTAAGCCCAAATCAGACATATCAATTCCCATAGCGCCCTGATTCTCAAAGGCTCACATATGCTCCTCGAGCATACACTATTTTTTGTCAGCTTCCGTTGGTTCATCAGCATTGGACATCCAGTCCTCGTAGTTATCCTCTCCAATCCTATGAATAGGAATACAGATAGGCCTTGGTTGAACAAAAGGATGCTCATTTTTATGTCGAGTAGGAGTGGGTGGAGGATGATTTCCCACAACTTGGACCAAAGGAACATCTTGATTATTACCAGCAGGAGTACTAAGGTTCACAATAGCATTACCATTCTGATTCAAACTAGCATTTTCATTCATGTTCGGCCCACCTGGATTACCGTTCAGCGTCAGACCACCTAGATTGCCATTCACAATAGCACTTCCCGAATTACCATTCAGAGTCGGACCGCCCAAATTGCCATTCAAATTGTTAACAATGACCCCTAGAGGATTTACGATAAAAGTCTCATTCCCATTATTTGCAGTTGCATCGGGTCTCACAATCAAAGCTCCCATCTCTTCCTGTTGACGAGCCATGTTCTAGATAATTTCCATCGGTTGATCAATGCGAGTGTCCATCTTGACACCCCATAGTAACAACATCTGCCTGAATTTGTCCCATTTATCCTCTGGAACTACTTCGAGTATTGTAACGGTGAGAGTTTATAGTAGCAATCTCTGAAAAGAAAACTCAGGCCAAAAATAAGAAAACATGTTGGAATCACCTGTCATGATATGATATGCATGAAAGCATGATTATGCATGAAATGTTTCATCATTCCCAGGAATATCCTAAAGCATTTTCATTAATACCAATAAGAAAAACGATTGAGCAACAAGAAAAAGCATCAAGAGATAAGATATCTGAATAAAAGAACTGCTTGTAGCATAAATGAAACAATATTCATACAAGAGGTCTTCAACAACGAGAACAACTACAAATCAAAGAGATCACGTCCATTAAAACTGGCGGTGACCTTAACAACAAATAAACATCAATAAAGCTAAGATGAACTTCCATCAAACTCCAGATGATTGCGAATATAACCCTAACTGGGCTTTAAGCTTTGCCAACTCGGCTGTTGCTAGAGACAATTGGATATTTCTTCCTTACAGTCGAGCCTCTACATCATACCTCAGATCATCCTTCTCTTGAAGTTAAATCTTGAGTTCGCCAACTTCCTTGACCAGCCTATCAATCCACTTCTGTCAGTTTTAGATCTCCAGCTCGAACCCTTTTTCTGTCGGCTAAGTTCTTCGGATTTGGATTCTTCATCATGTAGTTTCTTTTTCAGAACTCTGATTTCTGCATCATGCTTTACTTTCAACTATTCTTTAGCCTATTGGAGTCTTTCAATTTTTTGCTGAATCTCCGCAAGACTTTTGACTTGGTTTCTGGATGTAGAGGAATCTTCAAACCTTAGCTTCATCGACTACTCCAACAAATTATACTCTTCCAGCAACTTGTCTTTCAGCTTAACTTCATGCATCAACTTTCTCTTTTCTTTTGCAGCAAAGCAAATTTCCATATCCTTCTCTTAACTTGCTGGCCTTAGCTTGAAATTTTCAGCCATGACATGCTTGTAATTCGCCATAGGCACATATTTGGACAAGTCAGGAACTAGATGCTTCATTGATGATTCAGCAAGAGATGATTGATTAAAAGCTATTTATGGTAGCAATTGACTATCAATTGATGGATCAAAAATAGGTTTAGGATACAGAGGCTTATCCCTTTTGTATGGTAATAGCAACATCTTTACTAGGTTTTGAATCCATTGCGCATAGGCATCAAAAGCTAAACTTCCTCTCTGGCCAAAGAAAACCTTCCCTTTCTTAAGAACATGACCCCAAGAGGCTCTTACTCTTTCTAGTATAAAAAGATCTCCCCCTTTACTGAAATAAATGGTTTCTTCCATTTCCCGATCAGTAGGTCCATCCATCATAACATACCTCAACTGGAGGCATTCCAAAGTGGGATTGTAATTTATTCAACCGTTTGTTCCCATGAGAGGAACGTTAGGAAACTCACTACAGCTTGAAATGATCTACTTCACACCCCTTATGTTATACCAAACAATTTCATAAGAAGTGAGTGCCATGATTCGTTGAGACCAGAGAAGAGAGTCTGCAGAATTCACAAATGGTCATCTTGTAGGAATATGCAACATAAACCACTTATAGAGCAATGGAATACAACATATGACGACTCCTTTCTTTCCATGTCAGGAATGAATATCGTAATAGGTGTCAACAAGTATGGTCGGAACTGGATTTCCATTCATGAAGACACAGATTGCTGAATGATCCATGTAGTTTTCCGCAACCAGAAAGATGACTGCACCGTAAATCATAACCGCTAACAGTGCGCTGAGCGCAATCCAATTCTGAACCATTGCAAACTTTCTGGCTTTAGATATCAGAAATTCCAAAGGAATACTGTGCATGTCACCCTTGCTTGTCCATTTACCTTCCACTTCATTAAAGGTTAAAATAAATAGCCTTAGCGATATATTTGTAATTGGGAACCTCTGTCACTCGGACAAAAGGAATACCTCTTGTAATCTCAATGTCAAGAATGTAAGCATACTCTTTGAGTATGGGTGTTAAATGATAGTCCTGGAAAGTAAAGCAACACAAGTGAGGGTCATAAAATTAGAGAAGTGATTTCATAGCCCATCCTTCATAATCATCATTTACTAATGGCAATAGATTCCCATACTTATCTCTGAAGACTCTCTCGTTTGGCCCTTTCACAAGAGCTCCCACTTCTCGTAACGGACCACCAAAGATCTGGAACTGATAATCGACAGTCTTTCTGGTAGGCTCTCTATTTTCTTCCATGTTGCTATCCATCCTTGATGCTAATGACACCTTCAAAATATCTTAGAAATGACATGCATATGCAGATTAGACACATATTTTTTTATTTTTCTGACATTTCTTTTGGAAAATAAATATGCCATGATGCAGGTGCAATAACAGATGGAATCAAGGTTTCCACGACACTGGATATCTGTTGTGCTATTTTTGAACATGCTAAGAATACTAGAGTCACAAAGTATAAAATATAAACCAAAAGAACCACGAAAACATCAATAGAATGGAACATATAGTCATCAACATAACACAGTCCTCAACATAACACAGTCACCAACAGAACATAGTCACCATCAGTACCTTTAAAAATATCCCCTCCCCGCTCACAGGTGAAGACTAGGTCTGGGTAAAGGTCAATGGTAACTCAGAATCTCGGGTCTTCCTAAAATAATATATTCGTAACACCTATGTGATAACGATAACATCTCATTTGAACCTCATCTGAGCATGGATGACATGTCTGCACTAGTAGGACCTACGTCCACTAGCCGTCATATTCCACTCTATTCCTAGTGTTCCTACTGTTTCCCACTTGGTCTGGTATTGGGCCTTTTACCTTATAGTAACACCCACCCAACAAGGAAACACAAAATCCAACACAGTAGAAACCAGTATATGGAAAGCAATAAAGACGCAATGCAAACATATGCTCAGATAAACAAGTACAAATGAATAACTGTAAAGCATAAAAAATAAACACCCAAGGAGAAGAAAACAAGAGCTAGGAGCGACTCCGAGATGGACCGACATTTGGTCAATCTGTCCCTATTGAAGTCTCCAGCTGAAACAACTGGCGGAATAAATCATCAATATGAAATTAATGAAGTCTCCATCGAACGTTTTTTATCCCACATGAAGGGAAAGGTAAACATCGAGTAAGCTTGAGAAGGGTGAAATCAAGGTCAAACAACCGAGAGATACGGGTAAGGGAGTTAATTATGCAAGGGGAAAGTATTAGCACCCCTCACGTATGTGGTACTCCACATGATCCACTCTTGTTGTTCTAATCAAAGGGTGTGTTCAACTGTACAGCTTAAGGTCTAAAAGAAATAAAATAAATGGGGAATGCATGCAAAAGAAAACATGGGGAAAAGAAGGAAATATTTACAAAGTGTCGCTCGGCTGATCCCCGCGACCAGATGCATATGTATCCCTTTTAAGGAATTAGAGTGTCGTAGTTCAACTCACATGTTTCGATTCGTTTTGTGTTTTTTATGGATAATGCTGCATTCGCATCCTTCCTGTTAGGATTGCCATTTGTGCTTGGCATTGTAGCTCATAGAGAGACACATGCTCGGCCCCTCGCACACTTATCATTTCCAAATTGTTCGAATTTGAAACACCACATCCTTATTGAAAATGTATTAAAAGAAAAAGAAAGTCCGAAGACAAAAAGATTTCCATTGGTTGGTATTTTTTACCTTGAAAAAGTATTTGAGAAGTTTTAGATGTTTTATGCATTTTCAAAGAAAAAGGTTTTAGTTTTAAGGATGCAAAAGAAAAGAAAACAACTAAGGGAAACTATCCTAAATATAATCCCTAATGTTATCATACAATGATGGTCCTAAGGTCAAGGATAAAAGGGAAATCTCTACCTATGTTAGCATGCATAGATCACAACCTAATGTCCAACTTGAATCGACAATGAGACAAGCAATCCTAAGGGAACATGCAAAGGTTACAACCTAATATCCAACTTGAATTGAAAACAAAATAAGAAATCCTAAGGGAACATGCAAAGGTAGAAAGAGAAACACAACATAAGTGCAATCGAACACAGAGCCGCAACCAAAACAAACAAATAAATCTTGAAGAGTATCCACTTACTCAAGTAGCACGCACCTAACCGAGGTATCATGACACCAAGGTAGGATAAGGAGAGGGGTACGTAACCACGATATCATATCATCGAGGTAGGACAAAGGAAATGGGGCATCTAACCATGATATCGAATCACCAAGGTAGGATAAAGGGATGCTTAGCTAAGACATTGAATTGTCGAGGAAAGCGAAATGGGGGAATAATGGTTCTTAACTGTGATATCAAATCATCAGGGCAAGAAAGAAAGGGGTGTCGACTCTTAACCAGGATATCAAATAATTGAGCAAGAAAATAACGAAAGTGAATCGTCATATGTCATTAACAACTGACCAAGATATCAAAAATCTAGGTAGGAGATAGAAGGCAATAATGAGATCACATCAAAGCATAAATGTTTCATAAACAGAAGCTTAAGATAAAGTGTGGAGGATTGGTTACAGATCTCTTTTCCATCTGACCGACTCGATAACATGAGTAGCACAGTTCAAAGCATTAATGCAGGGCGTGAGCTACGAACGACACATACTAGAAATGGTGGGGTCGATTGTGGACCCTCTGTCTCCTTGCCTCTTTTTGAGGACTAATCAATGGAGAATGGGAATGGGACGCCTTCATCGAAGTCCTTCAAACAAATGTGAACAAACAAGATGGTAAACAAACAAGCACAAGTAGAATTTCCATAAACAGGTCTTTAAATAAATGAGATTTTCCTCAAAGGGACTACTAGAACATGCATCTCTATACTACTTCTCATGGCATCAGAAAAGCACTAAACAAATGCGTAAAAATAAGCAGGAAATGTACCAAACAGATAAGAGTCCATTATATAGCAAATATAAGCCAAGAAACCCAAGGCCTTCAAGCGAGCTAGCATCAACAAACAAATCAAATCAAATACAACATCCAATGTGAATCCAATATCACAATGCGAACATAAATCATAAGCAAGAGTAATGTGCCATGCCAAATCAATTCCCTGTATAATACGAGTCTATACAACCAGACTGCATTGTTCTTGCAGAAGATAAGTCTATGCAATAAAACTAGATCCCAAGTGTCGTATATCTCACGACAATGCCTTCAGAAACTTGCACAAAATTACAAAATTGAGTTAGAAAACAACAAGGAATATCAATTGCGATTAAAAAATGAACACCATAACTCAAAATGACATAATGTCATGCATTAGGCAAAATTAAACAAGCAACAGAAACGTAAAACCAAGTACGGACAACATGTACGTTATAACATGAATCGCACGAAATATCGATATGAAATCAATGCAACTTGACGAAAATGTCTAAAAAATACCAATACAAATGTAATGATGCATCAACCAAAAATTAAAACTCAATTTGAGTACACTTTACAAATCTGGGGCAGCACCTCCGTCATTTTAAAAAATTAACCCGAAAAACGTAATAAAATCAAGCCAACTCAACAACAATATCTGATAATCAACCAATGAAGTGCAAACATGCATCATATAAATGTTAAAACTCAATGCACATATTAAATGGAAAACCGAACAACATTTTTAGTGGTATAAATTTTAATACTAAGCCATTGGATTGACTTGACTCGTACACATCAAATAAAAATCGCCACCGCGCTTTATTATTTCCAAAGAAAATGGGCAAAGAGCGAATGAACCCAAAAAAGAGGGGGATAAAATATAGGTACAGGTTTGTTTATGCATAGAGAAGGTATTATCACCCTAAACATCTACGGTACTCCACATGAACCTCTTTGAAAATCTGTATATTTTGGCTATAAAAGGTGTATACAAAAATAGATGGTGGAGATGAGAAAAGAAGTATTTTTTATAATTTTGCACCCTCCGGGGTTGCAAACCTTTAGTTCCTACGTACCACCTTTCATGCAATAGGGGGTCAGGGTACTCGTAGTTCACCTAAAACTTTTTAAAACACATGTGTGTTGATTAATTTTAAGAGAAGAGACATCATCGTAATATCCGAGTGGAAAACATACTTACTACCCACGATTATGAGAAAGGAGAATTTGAATCATCTCAAAGTGGAGGATATAGATTAGATTTTAAAATCAATAAAGCCTCACTCAACACCCAAGTGGAAAATATCTTACTTCACTACATATCGTAGAAGTATAGTAGCTCGCATCACTACAAGAATCGACAAGAGTCTAATCTTTTGAGGAAAAGGTTTTAAAGTAAAAAGCCAAAGTAGAAAAATGATTTGAATGAGGTTAATGACTTTTAGTCTTAAGAAATATGTCAAAGTATGATTAAGTTGATTAAAATTTGATTAAGAAAAGATTTTGAAAATGCATGGACTTGAGTCCAATTTATTTTGAAAGCGGTTCAAATTAGAAAACAAGAAGAGTTTTGAAAAGGAGGGAAATTTTTTTTGAAATTAAAGAAGATGGGAGGAGATGAAGGGACTATCCTAAAGCATAAAGTAAAATCCAAGGAAAAGAACAATCTAACCAAGAAGAAGCCAATACTTGACATGAAGAAGTCAATGTAGAATTCCCATCCTTTGGATTAAAACCAAGTAAGAAAAAATAATAAACCTCTGAGAAATACGAAACTTTAGATAAATTAAGTCTTCAGAAAAATTTGGAAGAGTAACAGCTGTATACAGAGGAGTTCTTAATCACAAACAAAGTATATAATCAGAATAACCTTCACACAAAGAAAATCAACCCAATGCCTTGGAGTAAACCTCAATAACATCAGACAAAATAACAACAGAACAATAAGGTCCCCAAGCATCAAGGCTTCTAATCCTAAGTCCTAGAGATCCACAACTCCACAATGCTAAGGATAGTAACCAAATATTCCAAGTAACCTTAAAGTTTTTTATTGTTCAAGTTGATTATTAAGTGTCTTTAAAATAAAAGAAAGCTCAAGTGAGCAAAGATAAAATGACATATAGATAAATGATCAAGTGAACAAAGATGAAAATGGCATGGAATGTAAATGCTAAAATAAATGGTACATAAAAGTAAATGCATAAAGTAAAGCTAATTGTGAGTGAATTAGAAGGTATAAGTCAAATACAAAAGTTTAGTTGAATTACCATCTTGAAGATTTCATTTGAAAACTCATTAGAAGATTGATAAAATCAAAGCTTCTCAACAACAAGTTTCAATTGTTTTTTGTCAAGTATACCACTCATTTCAAATGCTCAAAGCAACCACATATGATCAATGATGTTTAAATGATTCACTTAAACCAAAGTTCATTAGACAATTGATAAAATCAAATCCTCCTAACAATGAACTTCAAAGTTATTGGTTCAAAGGTTTCAAATTAAACATGCTTTGGGCTTGTAAACACAGGTTTAGACCACGAATGATCATTTTTCTAATCGAGACAAATTTAGCGCTATGTTATACAATTGTAAGTGGATTTATGTAGAAGTCACACGTATTTTGAGGCCAGTCAATAGCAATCTATGTACCAACATGTTAGAGAAATGATATGTAGATCATTCTCCAAAAACATGTAGCACAAGTAAAAACAAGAAAGGGATAAGATGAAGAGGGATAGGATGTATCAAATGAAATTAGGGTTTCAAATATCATCAACATTATAACACGGTGGGAGAACTGACTTGGGTGTTTTGTGTTTGATCGCAATTGTTGCGGATAGCAAGAGTCGCCATCGACTTTTCTTTTATCCAATAAGGAAAGGTTGAAAAGAACAGGAAAGACCTTTTGAGATTATTTCTTGAGTTCGGGGGGTAAGTTATGAAAAGGAAAGGTATTATCACCCTTTTCATCTGTAGTTATCTACGGGCTCTTATTTTCTTGCTAGATCACTTGCTTTTGTTTGAAAATTTTCTTGTGGTGTGGGTTTTGAAAGTATTTTGAAAACGTCTTTGTAATGGTTCTCGTTTCTATAAGAACGCGTACAAAGTGTTAGTTTTGAAAATAGTTCAAAGAGGTGTTTTTGGAATGTGTTTTTGAAAGTGATTTTGAAAAGTGTCTTTATAATGATTCTCGTTTCTATAAGAATGTGTACAAAGAGCTTTGTCTTTTGAAAATGTTTCAAATGAAAGTGTTGGTGTGTAAAATGTTTTTGTTACGAGCAAGATAACAACTATAAGTGTCCTACCTGTTAAAAAGGTCTAGTGTTCTTTTCCTCCTCCTTTAGATGTTGCTATCTTACCATGGATTTGGTAAGAAGCCCCGTCATTGGATGTGAAGGGACGAGTGTGGTTCGTATGTGTAGTCATAGAAGGCAACCCATGGGACATTTTAGCAATATCGTTTAGGGACTAGATCGTTTACCGACGGCAACATTGAGGGTCATTGAGGGACTATGATCTTTTATCGAGGGTCTTTGCTAAAACGTCCATATTCGAGGGACATGAATATTTTTCCGAGGAAACAAGTGAGATTATCCTATAGGTGCATGTGTGAATAGTGTGTTTGATTTGCATGCATTTAGTCTTTGATTTTTTAGGTTGTCTACTTGTTGGTTTTATCTTACCATACATCCTAATTACTAACATTTGTACAAAAGCAATAAAAATGTAGAAAATAAATCCTACACTATTACAACCATATTGAATAGGAAGAAAATGTAAAGACAACACAAAAATAAAAGGAGGAAAAGTGAGCTTTGATTTGGGAAGCTTAACCCTTCGATTCTGCCCTTCACGACTTCCTTTGATTTTTCCTGGAAGTAGTGAGGACGTGCCTTTCGATTTGGGCTTAGCCTGAAGCATGAGATGCAACCTTTGGTTCTTCCTTTCTGCTTCCTTTGACTGGGGCCTGGAATCAGCATGAGGTGCACTCTTCACCCCAAGCTCCTTGCTTCCTTCTTCGATTGGGATTGGCAGTCAGTGTAGACAACTTTCATTTCTCCCTGTTGCTCCTTCGAATAACCTAGAAGTCTGTGTATGGTGAAGCCTAAGGCCACACTCTTTGTTCTGATTACAACTCTGAAGCGGCCAAGGGGAAGCCTAAAGCTTCGAATCACACCTCCTTCATCCTGTTTACCTTCGTTTTGGATTTTAATAGCAACATGGCCTGAGGCCATGCTAGTATTCTCTCATGGCCAAGTTAGTTCTTAAAGCATGTTTAATAAATAAAGAAAATAATCCATAAGAGTATCAATGAAAACAAACTGAAAATGTTGAAACGAAAAGAAGAAAAATGTTATGTACATGTTTTGCAACGAAAGGAAAGACTATTCACATGTTATGCTAGAAACGAAAGGTTCAAGGTTAAGAGTGACTTACCTTGCTTGAAGTTGGGGTATATGAGTTGGACCTTTAGCTGCTGCCTTGGATACTCCTGGGTTCGAAGGGAAGAAACAAGGGTTATGCTTCTAATACTGGATTCGAAGGTCAAGAGATGTGAGGGATGGTTTCAGATTTGAAAGAGAAAAAGAAACAAGTGTGATGATTCTTTAGATTCGAAGGGCCAAGGATACAGATGTTGTGTTTCTTCTGGATTTGAAGGGCCAATGAAACAAGTGTTATGTTTCTTCTAGATTCTGGGTTTAGTGATTGAGAATCTTAAGATATTAAGAGTTTTTGAGAGTTTTGATGATTCGTTCCACCATCCAAAGTCTTTTTTTTAAAGCTTGCAAATGTTTCTCTATTTATAGAGAAAAGGTTGAAGGTGTTTGAAGTAACCAGGTTTGTAGGATAACAAACCATGGTTTGGTTGAAAATGAAACAAGTTTAGTCCCTTTTCGTTGTTCCCACGTTTCCAATACAAGTGGGGGCATGTTGTCTGTTGGGGGCAGGAGATTGGACGTTTGCCTTTGGCACTACTTTCATTCAGACACAAATCAGACTGGGAGTTGATTTTGTGATTAAAGTACTCTTTATGAAAAAATGGTACGTAGCCTTTTGTTATTTTATGCAAGAATGGTATTATCCAGTAGAAAAAGCTTCAAACCTTTGTGTAAGCCTCTGATTATGTAAAGATTTGGAAGCAACATAACCTGACAAGTAGAATTTGGAGGATAAGGCTATGAGATTTGCTCAAAGTTCTTCAAACAAACTTGCTTCGAAGGGTCCAGAGTTGGGTTCAAAATATGTTGATTCGAAGGGAATCAAAACTCCAATCGAAGCTTTATATGAAGGTGGCTCTTGTACAATTGAAGGCTTGCCTGCCAGAGGTCACATGGCCAAAAGAAACGGTGTATGCAGGAGGTCCCTGGCTTGTGCCTGCTGGCATGAAGGAAATCCTAGCTTCGTGGTGTCAAAGGCATACATGAAAAACCAATGGCTTCTGAGTCGAAGGAGAGCTGCGGGAGGCCATTGCTTTGTGACTTCAAGCAAACACGCAAGAGGTCTTTACTCAAACGAAAGCTTGCATGAAGGGAACCACGTGTCTAAACGAAAGGGTGTAACTAAAACTTGCATTGAAGGAAGCCGCATGCCCAAACGAATGATGTAACCAAACAGGGCCACATGCCCAAACGAAAGAGGCATGCGAGGCTTTAATCAAAGAAGGGCCACATGCCCAAACGAATGAGAAATACAGGAAGTAAAAATGCCCAGACGAAAGAGGCATGCAGGAAGAAAATGCCCAAACGAGGCTTGAATCAAGAGAGGGCCACATGCCCAAACAAAAGAGGCACGCAGAAGAAAAATTCCCAAATGAGGCTTGCATCAAGAGAGGGCCACATGCCCAAATGAAAGAGGCATGCAGGAGGCAAATTATGCAATCGAAGGATGCCAAAAGGAGGTCAAAGGTGCAATCCAAGGATATCAGTAAGAGGCTTTTTGCCTTGGAATCGAAGGAGGCTATAGGAGGCTTTTTGCCTTGTGCCTGCTTGCCAGGTGGGCGCCTCTTGTGTGCAAGAAGGAAGCTATGGCTCAATCGAAAGTTGTATGCAGCTAGCCATCACTTTGTGAATCAAAGCAATCATGGAGGGAATTATTTGTCTAATCAACATAGGTATGCAGGAATCAAACGTCCAATCGAAGCATGCATATAACTGCCATTGCATTGCGAACCATGTGATGCCAAAGATGCAATCGAAGGTTGCATGCAAGAAGCTCCTTCCTTGTGAATCAAAGCCAGCATGTTAGAGGCTAACGTCCAATCGAAGGATGCAAGCCAGAATTGCATCGAAGAAGGCCAAAAGTCCAATCGAAGGATGTGAATCGAAGAAGACTTAATTTTTCTCCAATTTTGTCAAAAAGATTATTTTTATCTGTTTTCCCCTTTTTTAATAGTTTCCTCTTTAACTTGATGCTGGAAAATCCAAATGTACTTGTGCAAGCTTGAATTTTGAGAATCCTTGTGAGAAATTCCTTGAGAAATGAGAGGCAAAATTTTGGGGTACAATAACTGCCCCTGTTCAATCATCTTAAACCTGAAGAGTTAGATTGGCGAGTCTGCCATTCGTGACTTGAAGGTTGAAGATGATTGAACACTAAAGTGCCCAGAAATTTGCACTCAATGATGTGATGGTTGATTGTGTATGGAATGGGCTTAAAGATTCCATTTGGAGAGATGATGGAGAGTTGTCGGAGATGGGATTATAGATGCCAACCAAAGGTGATTGTTGGCAGAAATTAGACAAAAGTATCAGAACAAATCACTGGTTGATTTATACTGAAATAGTAGATGTAGTGGGATGAAGATCAGAATAATATCTATAAATGGATTGTATCTGACTAGTATCTGAAAGATGTAATGAATGAGCGTCAGAATGACATCTGTATCTAGATCGTATCTGAACCGCTTTTGAGAAATATGTTGAATGAGTGTCAGAATGGCATTCGTATCTGGATCGTATCTGGACTGTATTTGAAAGGTGTGCTAAACAAGTGTCAAAATGACATCCGTATCTGGATCGTATATGGACTGTATTTGAAAGGTGCACTAAATGAGTGTCATAATGATATCCGTATCTAGATCTTATCTGGTATGTATTTGAAAGGTGCGCTAAATGAGTGTCAGAATGACATCTTTACATGGATCGTATCTGGAATGCATTTGAAAGGTGTCTGGAGTAAGTATCAGAATGTCAGTCGTATCTGGATCGCATCTGAACTATTTCTAGATGAGAATCGGGAATAAGTATCAGAATGTCAGCCGTATCTAGATCGCATCTGAACTGTTTCTAGAAGAGAATCTGGAATAAGTATCAGAATGATATCTATGTCTAGATCGCATCTGAATTATTTCTAAAAGAGAATCTGGAATAAGTATCAGAATGTCAGCCGTATCTAGATTGCATCTGAACTGTTTCTAGAAGAGTGTATGAGAAGGAGCTCGTGTAGGATTACTTCAGTTGGTCGTGTAGATAATTGTCCTAGCTTGTTTCAGGAATTAATCTACAAACAGTCGCTCACAGATGGTTTTCCTGTCTGGTTTCGGGTGTTAATCTGGAACTTGTTTTTGTCGGTCGTTGAGATAGTTATCCTGTCTGGTTTCATGTATTAATCTCTGACTTGAGAAAGAAATATTATTTTCCTGGCTTGTTATAGGTATTAATCTTCAATCTCTTCATGTAGATAGTTTTCCTGGCTTGTTACAGGTGTTAATCTATAATCAGTCATCCACAGATAGTTTTCCTGGCTTGTTACAGGTATTAATCTGGAACTTTAAAATGTTGGTCGTCGAGATAGTTGTCCTGTCTGGTTTCAGGTATTAATCTCTGGCCTTTTTTAAAATTGTTGATGATAGTCATTTGTTGACTGATCTTTCCTAAAAAGGTATAGAGTTAGTTACATGCAATGTCATGATGTATGAAATGCATGGTGTAATGATGTTCTCAAAATAAATGAGATTGTGCCGTATGCATTTGTCATGTATGTAATATGATGCATGAAATGTGAAATGTTGTTGGAATGTATTTTTGTCTTGGAAAATAAATCCTTGACAAATGTTGGGGAGTTTTGGGAGGCTAAATCCCGGACTGTCGTTGGGGATGAAGAGTATGCACCTCTCTAGACCTTGTTTTAGGATGTTTCCACTAGGGCTTCCTGTTTTTATTATTTGAGGAGAACTCTGCTAGGGGGTGTTAACTTTGCTTGAGGAGAACTCTGTGGAGAGTGTTGATTCCTGCTTGGGGAAAAGAGTTTAGGAGTCTTAGTTTTCTGTTGCTCTACTGGGGAGTTATCTCTTGATGGAAGAGAAATAAAGTTAACAACTTGTTGGGAATAAAGAAGTTAACTGTTATTTGGTTTAGCTTCCAGGCTTTATAGCAACTCACTAGGGATTGTAGAAAAATATACTTGGGAAGAGGGGTTGTGGTCCCTTGATTTGTAGTAGTCGGAGAGGAAAATTCAAGCTGGGGAATCTTTCCATTTGTTGGGGAGATAAACCATGTTGCCAATCTGTTGGAGAGGTGTTTTCTCCTGGCAGAGCTCCTTGAGAATTCTTCTTGAGATCAACTCAGTTGGGGAGAAGTTTCTGAGATTGAAACTCTGGCTGGGGATCACCCTATGAAAAGGACTTTTGTGGGGTATTTGTCACTGCCCCTAGTAGCAAGTGTTTGTAGTATTACCAGGAGATGTTTGTCTGACTGTATGTAACCCTTTGTTGGAATTCACGTTCAATGCCCCAAGTGATTCAGATACAGAGCTGCCCCTGGTTATTCAGCATTTCTTGGGAGATTTCTTAGAGTCTTGACTTGACTACCCCAGATGTGCTAAACAATGATCTTGTTGTACCCCTTTCTTATAGGATATTTGTCACTGGAAGTGTCATCCTATTTGAAATGGTTTTGTTCATTCAAATAGTTTTTATTCACTAGATATTCACCGTGTGAATTTCTCCGCTGTAAAACAATTAGCCATATGCAAACATCGATATTCAAATAATGCAAAGTTTATGCTTATCTTTGAAGTTTTGAAAATGCGTTTTAGCAGATGAAAGAATTTTTGTCAGAATGTGAATTCAACTCAGGATTTAGAGTAAAGCCTTACAGGAGTCAGGATACCTTTTGTAATAGTATGCTTTCAAACTAACCCATGCTTCAATTAGGACCTTTGAAGGGTTGTATCATGGTCTGGTTCACGGTTTAAGAAACAAAGGATAAGGCTCAAAGTGTATTGGTACCCGCCCGATCTTCACAATGTTCTTCAGTCCCTAAACTCAGTTAATTGTGCGTTTGAACTCCAATTGAGTATGGAATGACGTTTTGGTGATGGTTCAGAAATTTGGAAGTTTATTTGTTGGAAGGCAGACATTTTTGCCATATTTTCCATGTTGTTGAGAATTTGTAGTGTCCTCTTTTTTTTATTTACTATCCTTGATTTTTGCCTAATTGTTCTTGTTTTGAGACTATAGTCAGTGGGATGCCCCAGTTTTTCTTAAGTCTCCTTCGTAGGTTTTGACTTAGTGGGCTTTTCTTTTGAGAGATAATGACTGCCTATTTGGTAGGGAACCATCACCGTCTTTTGATTCCAGAGGAATTTTTTTCATGTCATTCGCTGTATACGAAGTGAAAGCTTGTGACTGAAAGCATATTTCAATTAACTGAGAGACTACCCAGCCTCAGGTTTGATTAAAGGTTTCATTTTGTGTGAAAAAGAAAACTCCTACTTCTTTGGCTCAAAGGGGTTGACTAGGGATTATCTTCCTTATAACTCCAGTGTTTAAAAATTGAAACAAACGCATGTACATCGTCAACAAGGTCTGTCCAAAAGCATATTGTATGAGATTATGGCATTGTTTTCGTCATCCTCCCTCTAAAGGTTTGCAACTTTTTTGAAACAAGAGTTGAATATCATAAAGGGAGTAAAATGCATAGTTTAAATAGTGTGAAAATGAATGGATTAATTAAATACGAACATATTTAACACATTAATGAGAATAATCGAAGTCTGACATAAAGATAAGTGTTTAAGAAAACAAAGAAATTACAACTGAAAATTCGAATAAACAGAAAATTTCCTCGCCCAGACCGTCACTTCATATGGATGCCCTTAAGGGGTGGTAGAAGATCTCCAGTTGACCGTCTTGTGTGAACTCCAATGCTCCTTCGTCGATCAGGTCTTGGATCTTGTTCTTCAACGTCCAACAACTATCAGTATTGTGCCCCGGATTATTGGAGTGATATGCACACCTTTCTCCATGATTGCAACGGGGAGAAGCAGTATTAGGATTCTGAGGAGGATCCCTTAATGTGACCAAATTCATTTTCAGCATGTGTTGCAAGACTTGCAATATCGGCATGTCGAGTTTGGTATACTCCCTATTGGATGGAATCTGTTTACACCGATTACCCTATTTTTGTTGGGCTTGTGATGTAGCAGCATTTTGGAAAGGTCTGCTCTCCCTCAAATCGGCTTCTTGTCTCATCGGAGGCTTGCTAATGTCTTAATCCTCAATCTTGACTATTTGTTTCATACGGTTGCAACCGTCTTGATGAAGTTTGTTGACGAGGGTCCTTATCTCCTCTTGTCCCCAAGCTAAATTTTGGATAAGAGTCATATGGCCCACCAGTTGTCCCAACATCTGGACTTTCATATGGCTGTCTCAGTTTTTAGCCGCTTCAACTGGTCATTTATGTCGTCCTCAGGATTCTGCATGGTCATGCCCCTAGTGATGAGTGCTTTCACTTCTTCTTTCCCCTTAGATAGGTTCAAGAACATTTCCTGAAGTTGAGCATTTTGAGTTTAAATGTCCTTGATAGTCTGTTCTAGAGCCATCTCTACTAAAATAAATAGTAATCAGATGAGAGACATGTGTGGGAAAATCTTGTCATGATATGATGCATGGTATGTGGATGCAATGTTTTCAAGGACTTAGAAGATTTAAATTTGTGTTAAACAAGAAAGGAGAAAACATCAATTGTATTAATAAGTTTAAATTGATTACAACCATGCCCCTTGGGCTTACAATGGAGGAAATAAATCAAAATAAACTCCTAAGACAAAAAGGTCAAATGCATCCTCTTTGGCGCAGTGTAGGCGTTCAAATTTCGCTCCTCATGAAGCTGTCTCGTAAGCTCCAAAACCTTCCTTTCACTCACGTAGAATTGGGCTTCGAAGGTGTCTCGTTCTTCCTTCAGTTGGATCCAAGCTCTTTGTAAGCCTTCAAGAGAAGTAGGCATGGTAGGATGAAGGATAACATAAGGAAAATCTCCTTTAACTAAAGGCTCCATGATGATAGGAAAAGTGGCAGGGTATGGCATACCGAGTCTTTGAGCACGAGTTCATACCCAATTAATATAAGGCTCCAAAGGAATGGAGTTATTATGCCCCAATGTCTTGCTATCCACTTTGTTTATCATTCTCCAAGCTCGTATGGACCTTTGACGGTAGTCTTGGTTGTCGCCCTCATAGTCAAATACCAAACCTTTGAAGAATGCATCGTGAGGACCATCTCTTCGTGCATACCCAAATTGTCGTAATGAAAGAGAAGGGTTATAGGTGATACCTCCCCCAATGCCTAAGAGTGGGACATTAGGGAATTCCCCACAACGGTCAATGATAGTAGTATCTTCCAAGGATCGAGAACACCAATAAATGTCAGAGTGTGTGAGGGATATCATCTTTTGAGACCATGACAATCCTTGCTCGTTATTCAATGTTGATCGAGGTAGGTACAAAGTAAACCACTTGGCGAGTAGGGGAATGCAACACAAGAGAGTACATCTTTTCTTCATGGTGAAAGTGTGGAAACAATGTAAAATGTCTCCAAGCAAAGTAGGTATAGGATTACGAGAGAGGAAGACCTTGATGGCATTCACATCTATGAATTGGTCCGGAATGGGAAATAGAACCAAACCATAGATTAGAAAGGCCAAGACATCTCCAAAAGCTTGAAAATCCATATCTTCCCATAATGAATGAGCCTTCTCCAACATAAACTTGGCTAGGAAACCCTTAACTCCGCTTCTTGTCTCCCAATTTGCTATAATGTCGGCTCTCTTCAGATGCAGGGCTTTGGCAACGACTTCAGACTTTGGAGTCTCCTCTAAACCGGTGAATGGTATTTGATCAAGCACAGGCACTCCTAACAGTTGAGAGAACTCTTCTAGTGTAGGCATCAACTGATAGTCAGGAAAGGTGAAGCAATGATGCATGGGATCAAAGAATTGGAAGATTACACACATCATTTATTCTTGGAAATTGGAGGTAGCCAAGCTGAGAAGTTGACCATATTTCTCGGTGAAGGGAGAATCTCCAGGCACCCTTGATGCTAATTCTTGGAGTTGAGGGTGTGCTTTCACGAAGCTGATTCGGATGGTATTCCTTCGGATGGGATTAATGGCCTACAAAACAAAGCAAAGATAAATTACTAAATCCTTGAAATGGTTAGTGAGAATGCTTATGATGTTATGATGTTTATGATGTTATGTACAAGTATGCAAAGCAAGCAAATTGTTATGTACACATAAAGCAAACAAGTCCTTAGGTTTAGGCTTGCATGGAGTTTGTAGGTAAGTACCCTCTTGAAGTTTAGTTGGCTCAACCTATCCTAGTAAGTAACCGAGTTCTAGGGGATCTCTATATCATTGACCTTTCTTTTAAGCATTGTCTCGGCACAATCAATCTTTTCTTGCGGCCGAGATATCCCAAAAGTCCGATCTCAATGAGCGTAGTATCGAGTATCAACCAATTTTAAGCTTTCAGCCGAAACCGATTATCTCACTACTTCTTAATGGCCAAGTTTTTCAATTAAGGTTCTAAGATCAGTTAGTTCTTCATGACGCCGCTCAGTGGCCCCGTATTCTCCTCGATCAACACAAGGGATACCGGTACCAACAAATACGTCACATTAATATAGCCATTGCTTCAACCATATTAGTCTATGTCGTACAGTTTCCATAATATATTGATACTTACCTAAAAGGTGCCCCAGATCCGGGTGGAGGATCAAAACAAGCCCAAACAAGGAACCATAATGTAAAGCAAGAAAGTCAAACAAGGAAAGAAAGTAAAGGTGATCTAGCCCTAAGGTAACCCCATTTTTAATTTATTCCCCAGAAGAGTCACCAGTTCTGTAACACGGTGGGAGAACTGACTTGGGTGTTTTGTGTTTGATCTCAATTGTTGCGAATAGCAAGAGTCGCCACCTACTTTTCTTTTATCCAATAAGGAAAGGTTGAAAAGAACAGGAAATACCTTTCGAGATTATTTCTTGAGTTCGGGGGGTAAGTTATGAAAAGGGAAGGCATTAGAACCCTTTTCATCCGTAGTTATTTATGGGCTCTTAGTTGCTTGCTAGATCACTGGCTTTTGTTTGAAAATGTGCTTGTAATGTGGGTTTTGAAAGTATTTTTGAAAACGTCTTTGTAATGGTTGTCGTTTCTATAAGAACACGTACAAAGTGTTAGTTTTTAAAATAGTTCATCGAAGTGTTTGTGGAATTCATTTTTGAAATTGATTTTGAAAAGTGTCTTTGTAATGATTCTCGTTTCTATAAGAATGCGTACAAAGAGCTTTGTCTTTTGAAAATGTTTCAAATGAAAGTGTTGGTGTGTAAAATGTTTTTGTTGTGAGCAAACGAGCAACTGTGAGCGTCCTACCTACTTAAAAGGTCTAGTATTCTTTTCCTCCTCCTCTGGGTGTTGCTATCTTACCATGGATTTGGTAAGAAGCCCCATCATTGGATGTAAAGGGACGGGTGTGGGTCGTTTGTATAGTCATATAAGATAACCTATGAGACGTTTTAGCAATGTTGTTTAGGGACTAGATCGTTTACCGAAGGCAACATTGAGGGTCATCGAGGGACTACGATATTTTATTGAGGGTCTTTGCTAAAACTCCCATATTTGAGGGACATGACTATTTTTCTGAGGCAACAAGTGAGATTGCCCTAGAGGTGCATGTGTGAATAGTGTGTTTAATTTGCATGCATTTAGTCTTTTATTTTTTAGGTTGTCAACTTGTTGGTTTTATCTTACCATACATCCTAATTACTAACATGTGTACAAAAGCAATAAAAATGAAGAAAATAAATCCTATATTATTACAACCATATTGAATAGCAAGAAAATGTAAAGACAAAACAAAAATAAAAGGAGGAAAAGTGAGCTTTGATTTGGGTAGTAAAACCCTTGTTTTGCCCTTCCTGGCTTCCTTCTATTTGGCCTGGAAATAGTAAGGACGCGCCTTTCGATTTGGGCTTTGCCTGAAGCATGAGATGCAGCTTTCGATTATGCCTTTCTGCTTCCTTCGACATGGGCCTAGAATCAGCATGAGGTGCACTCTTCATCCCAAGATTCTTGTTGCCTTCTTCGATTGGGCTTGGCAGTAAGTGTAGACAACTTTAATTTCTCCCTTTTGCTCCTTCGAATGACCTGGAAGTCTGTATATGGCGAAGCCTAAGGCCACACTCTTTGTTCTGCTTGCAACTGTGAAGCAGCCAAGGGGAAGCCTAAAGCTTTGAATCACACCTCTTTCATCCTGTTTACCTTCGTTTGGGATTTTAATAGCAACATGGCCTGAGGCCATGCAAGTATTATCTCATGGCCAAGTTAGTTCTTAATGTTTAATAAACAAAGAAAATAAGCCATAAGAGTATCAATGAAAACAAACTGAAAAGGTGAAAACGAAAAGAAGAAAAATGTTATGTACATGTTTTGAAACGAAAGGAAAGACTATTCACATGTTATGCTAGAAACAAAAGGTTCAAGGTTAAGAGTGACTTAACTTGCTTAAAGTTGGGGTATGAAAATTATACCTTTAGTTGCTGCCTTTGATACTCCTGGGTTCAAAGGGAAGAAACAGGGGTTATGCTTCTAATACTGGATTCGAAGGTCAGGAGATGTGAGGGATGGTTTCAGATTCAAAAGAGAAAAAGAAACAAGTGTTGTGTTTCTTTAGATTTGAAGGGCCAAGGAAATAGGTGTGGTGTTTTTCTGGTCCGAAGGGCCAAGGAAACAAGTGTTGCGTTTCTTCTAGATTCTGGGTTTAGTGTTTGAGAATCTTAAGAGTTTAAGAGTTTTTGAGAGTTTTGATGATTTTTTTGAAGATTCGTTCCACCACCCAAAGTATTTTTTTTTCTAGCTTGTAAATGTTTCTCTATTTATAGAGAAAAGGTTGAAGGTGTTTGAAGTAACCAGGTTTGTAGGATAACAAACCATGGTTTGGTTGTAAATGAAACAAGTTTAGTCCCTTTTCATTGTTCCCACGTTTCCAGTACAAGTGAGGGCATGTTGTCTATTAGGGGCAGGAGATTGGATGTATGCCTTTGGCACTGCTTTCGTTCAGATACAAATCAGATTGGGAGCTGATTTTGTGATTAAAGTACTCTTTATAAAAAAAAGGGTACGTAGCCTTTTGCTATTTTATCTAAGAATGGTATTATCTAGTAGACAAAGCTTCAAACATTTGTGTAAGCCTCTAATTATGTAAATATTTGGAAGCAACATAGCCTGACAAGTAGGATTTGGAGGATAAGGCTATGAGATTTGCCCAAAGTTCTTCAAACAAACTTGCTTCGAAGGGTCCAGAGTTGGGTTCGAAATATGCTGATTCGAAGGGAATCAAAACTCCAATCGAAGCTTTGTGTGAAGGTGGCTCTTGTCCAATTGAAGGCTTTCCTTTCGAAGGTCACATGGCCAAACGAAAGTGTATGCAAGAGGTCCCTGGCTTATGCCTGCTGGCATGAAGGAAATCCTGGCTTTATGGTGTGAAAGGAAAACATGGAAAACCAATGGCTTCTGAGTCGAAGGAGAGCTGCAGGAGGCCATTTCTTTGCAACTTCAAGCAAATACACAAGAGATCTTTGCTCAAACGAAAGCTTGCATGAAGGGAGCCACGTGTCTAAACGTAGGTGTGTAACCAAAACTTACATTGAAGGAAGCCATATGCCCAAACGAAGGGTGTAATCAAAAGGGGCCACATGCCCAAACGAAAGAGACATGTGAGGCTTGCATCAAAGGAGGGCCGCATGCCCAAACGAAAGAGACTTACAGGAAGCAAAAATGCCCAGACGAAAGAGGCATGCAGGAGGCAAATGCCGAAACGAGGATTGCATCAAGAGCGGGCCACATGCCCAAACGTGTTAGAGGCTAACATCCAATCGAAGGATGCAAGCCAAGCCTGCATCGAAGATGGCCAAAAGTCCAATCGAAGGATGTGAATCGAAGAAGACTTTCTTTTTCTCCAATTTTGTCAAAAAGATTATTTTTATTTGTTTTCCCCTTTTTTAATAGTTTCCTCTTTAACTTGATACTGGAAAATCCAAATATACTTGTGCAAGCTTGAATTTTGAGAATCCTTGTGAGAAATGCCTTGAGAAATAAGAGGGCAAATTATGGGGTACAACAAACATCATTCATCCATTTTGATGAATTTGGTTTCTCAATCTATCGACATCCAAGATCTAATGAGGTTGAGGAACTTGTCCAAAAATAATAATCAAGTTTCTTCACATCACGACCAATTAAAATAATAATAACAATAAAATATATTTAATATAAAACAAAATTTAAATAACTTAAAAAGGAAATAATTGGTAAAATATACAACATGTATTAAAACACCAAATAAAAATCATTAAAAAATATCAGAGGTCAAACGTGAGTCAACAAGTGTTGACAAAAAAAGTTAGAATTTTTAAAGTCAAAAACTATTTTTAAAATTTAAAGAAATAAGAAAAGTAAACCAAAATTTGTGAAAAATAATAAAATCAAAAATAAAAATAAAATGAGGTCACCAATATTTGTCAAGAAGTCATTGTATCCTTCCATAATTTTTCCAGAATTTAAAAATCAAGATGAGTATTTTTACACAATTAAAAAAAGTCAAATAAAGTGAAAAATCATAAAAACATATCAAATCACAAAATAAAATTGTGAAAAAATAAAAATCAGAAAGAGAAAAATCAAAAGTATTTTTGAGAATTTTTTCACAATTTTAGAAGTTGAAATGAATTTTTTATGAATTTTTTAAGTTTAAAACAATTAAATAGAAAAATCTGAAAATAAAAATAAAGAAAAAAAATGTAGACCATTAGATCAATACATTAGTAAGCTAATCCAAAGGATCAGACGCGTTGTGCATGATATGGACATTAGTGAATAAACCACCGGATCATTTATTTAAAAATATACTTGAAAAAAATAGGTGGTATGATATCATTGACTGAAGGAAAGACATGTCATCATCTTCAACCTCCAGCCACGCGTGAATTGCAGGTTCCACAAACTTTAAAATTAGAAGCTCGGACCGGTGTCATTCGCTTTGTCTCTTCAAGACGATTCCAATGGTACCCTCGCAAAAATTTATATAAACTGTAGCTTAGTCGATTTGCAAAAAACTAGAAGAAAAGAATGAAAAGGGATTTGAAAATTCATGAGCAAAACTCACTTCCAGTTAAAAATCAACGATGCCATGAGTATTAGAGTTATGAGAGCTACATTGTAGTAACAAGTTTGGAGAGAATTGATGAAGGAATATACTTGTTGAAGCTCAACTTCAGATCTCTGAAACTTGACTTGGCTAGCACGATTTAGGACACCTCAAGGCTTGGTTCTTCTTCTGTTAGCTTCAGTGAAGTTCAAGGATGAAGAATGAGCAAAGAAATTGGATTGAAAAACAAGGGAAGAGTGCATTCAAAATCTCAGAATTATGAGCTATAGAGAGAGTTTGGCAAGGTGGTTCTGGATATCCAAACTTATCCAAATGAGTGGGATATCATCCTTTATTTATAGCTGATCAAATGGAATGCTTAAGCGTGTGATATGATGAGATTTTGAGATAATTCGTATGAAGTTGTAAGCATGAAAAGTGTAACTCATATTTGCTAAAAACTCAGCCAAAACTTATGTTTCAAGGTGATAATTGCTTCTGGAAGGTTGCTAAGCATGATTAGAAGTAAAAATGCGCAACGATTTTGTGATTAGAGGCCATATTATGGAAATTGCAATCTGACTACAAGTGAAACTTGAATTCTAAGGTACCAACTTTGAATCCATGGTGCACACAGCTCAGGAGGCTTTGTCATATGATTCTTGAAGCATTTAAAAGACACGATCACAATCTTTAAAATGTGCCAAGAAATAATCCATTTGGATAATTGAGATGGAAGTTATGTCCTCTTGAAATTATGAAAAACAAACTGAATTTTGTACTTAGAAATATTTCTAAGTGTTGAACTTCAAAATGACCTATAATGTTCTTCAAAATTACATGACCTTCCACTTAAAATTTGATCTTGATTTCTGAAGATGAAATGAATTAGGCCTCTTGAATTGAATTTTGGAATTAAGACAACTCAAAAATCATAAAAATTGAAAGAGTTATGGTCTTTGGAAGATGATGAACAAATTTGGGAAAATTCACAAAAGACCTATAATCTTTTCAACTCTTCAACAACTTTCCAAGCATTTTCAAGTCTTGCACATTGAAACAAAGTCGTAGTAGACATCCCAAAGATTATTATGAAAAAATAATGGTCTCAATGAGATAAAATTTGACCAAGTTATGATCATTTGAATTCAAACCCTAAAATTCAAAGGCTTTTCAAAGAGACTTGTAATCTTTCTAAACCATTATTGATCTTCCATAAAAAAATTGCCTTAGATCCACGAGGATATATTTTTAAGGGCTATTTAAATAGAATAATAGCTTTAGAGTCAATCAAAAATCTAAAAAAATGAGCAAGATATGGTCCTTGGAAGTCAACAAACCCTAGCTCAGAGAGTGTCAAAATGACTTGAAACCCCTTTCAACTTTTGATGATTTTTCTTGCACAATTGGATCTTGTCATGTGAAGAGAAGTTGATGTAGATGACAAAAAGAATCCATATAAAAAATAACCAACTTAAAATGTTGAAAATTGAAAGAGTTATGAACTTGTGATCACAGAATCAAACATTTTCTCAATTAAGTCAAACTTGTTGAATCAACCTTGAATATTTTTTGTCTTCTTTGAAAAATAAAGCATGCTGAATCATAATAGATCTTAAAATGATTTTGTATTGAAGCACACTAAAATATGGATCCTAAGTATCAATGAAACTTGTTGAAGAAGGCATGGAAATAAACACATGAACCTATGAATCTTCTTGATGAATTCCACCACCAACTTTGAGGAAAGTTTGACCTAAGTAAAGTGAGAGAACTCTTTGAAACATAATATTTGATATCATGGGCATAGCCTTGAAGCTTGAGCTCTTACAATCCATTGAAGAACCAATTTACTGAGGACCAACCCTCAAACCCTAGGTTAGATGGTGAGATGAATGAAATTGTGTCATTACCTTCAATATGAACACTCAAAGAAACATATATACATATTTTGATGTTAGTTAAAAGTGAATCCATCTAAGAACACATGTACAAGATACACAGTTCAAGGTGCTTGGTGATCCCTCAAGAGCAAACTTAAAGATAGGATAAAGTAGAAAGAGGAACCAACCCTAGTGGGTGATTTTGATGTATTGATTAAATGAGATGATGAGAGACCTTAGGGGCAAAAATTGAGGTATAACAATTGCCCTTATTTAAGTGTCTTCTATCTGGAGATACGAAGGTTAGAATCTTCGTCTCGATGTGATTGAAGATACTAAAATACAAAACAAACCCTATTTTTGGCCCTAAGATGCCATGCAATGCTTATGATTATGAATGCAAACGACCAACTCCAAAGGTGACATAGAACACCGCTGAGGAAGAATAAAATAAAACCATTGGACCAAAAAGACAGTTCGACCAGGAAAATAAATTGTCGGGGAATAACACGACTCTTGGGATGGATATAAACACGTAAAACCAAAACCACGATCAAAGAAACCAAATGCATAGTAAGATTTCAACAACGGAAACTCTTAACAATGCAAGCAACAAACTATCAAGGAGGTAACCATTATGAAGAGTTATTGGCTCGACTGAGGAAAGAAACTCAACTCTATTGCAGGAAAATCAACTCTGTTGGGTCAAAGAAAATTCAACTCTACTGGGGTAAAGCCCAAAGAGGAGATAAAGTATCATCAACTCAATAAATGAGGAAAAATAAATGGATAACAATAATCAATATATAACTATCAACTACCCACTCATAGAGGGGATAGAAAAAAAAGAGTAACATTGACTTATAGGGGACCGAAAACTATCGACCTGAAGGATGCGAATAGAAATGGTAAGATAAGACTGGCTCATAAATGACGGTAAACATCAACGTCGAGACTAGTAAACGAATGATTAACATCAGTACTTATGACTCAAAAGTTGACATCATCACTTATGGTTGGGAATAAAGGTTTGGCATCGGTACTTATGGTTGGGAATAAAGGTTGACATCAACACTTATGGCTGAGAATAAAGTGTTGACATCAGAACTTATGGTTGGGAACAAAGGCTTGACATCAACACTTATGGCTGGGAACAAAGGTTTTGACACCAGCACTTATGGTTGGGAACAAGGGTTGACATCAGCACTTATGGTTAGGAATAAAGGGTTGACAGTAGCACTTATGGCTGGGAACAAGGGGTTGACATCAGCACTTATGGTTAGGATCAATGGGTTGACATCAGCACTTATGGCTGAGAACAAAGGTTTGACATTAACACTTATGGCTAGTAACAAGTTAACTCTATTGGAGTAAAGTCCAATAAGGAGAAAGAGATAAATGTCTACTACAAACGATAGTGAACTACCATATCAAGGATGAAGGTAGAACAAACATAGAACAAAGACAAGTTTCCCAAAATTCCGGTATTTCAACAAGAACGGGTAGGGTAACAAATTGTTGTAAGAATCTTTCAACAAACTATCTTTATCATCGGAGTAAATCCAACCTTAACAAAAAATTATCTCCTGTAACATAGAGACTACCATCCAT